>RQOL01000519.1:446652-1046652 GCA_013076295.1 Sanderia malayensis | reverse complement strand
TATCTTGAGCTTCGTAACCGTTTAGGTTGAGTAGCTGTAAAGAAATTAACAAGTGTGAAATTTCAAACAACTTGAGCAATTAGTAGTTGCAACAACGTTTTGGCTCAAGTTCCACCATAGACACTTTTCTACCTGAATTTTAAAGCTATTAACAACTCCACTGGCATTAAAATCAAAAATTCACAACTGCATATACCTGATGTTTGCTTTCGCATACTCCTTGTCAGAACCAAAGATTTCTCTTCTTCCGTGTCAACAGATCTTCTCTTCCTCGTGTCAATTTTTCGATGTCTTGTTGTCTCATTCTGGTTTGCTGTTGATTGGGGAGACAATGAAGAATCCGATGATTTTGAAGAAGGACAAATTGCATCTTCCCTGCTCAGTTCTTCGCTGGATTTACAATCTTCTTCAACTGGCGTTTGATTTCTAAAACCTTCCTTCTTATCTTCTAAATCATCTTCATTTTTGGTGGAGGTTTCTTGGACATTGTCAATATGTACATCAATTCCTTCCTCATCTCCATCTTCTTGACCTTGCATCCCCTCATCTTCTTGAGCTTGCATCCCCTCATCTTCTTGATCTTGCATCCCCTCATCTTTAACATCTTCGTCTTTCCTATCTTCCATTACATCGTCCTTACTGACACTATCAACTCCATTCTCCTCCTTTGCTTCTTCCATATTCTCTTCCTTTGCTTCTTCCATTTTCTCTTCCATAGCATCCTCCTCTGAGACTTGCTTCACAACTTCAGGTTTCCTGCTTAAATAACAAACTTCTTCACATTCATCATCAATGCATGCCACGTCCTTACAAATACCACCAGCATCATCCTCATTGTCGTTCTTTGTCTTATCTTCCTTCAGCTTCAATTCCTCTTCGTCTGACTTAATACATTGCTCCTCTTCCTTTTGTTCTATCTCTTTATCTTCTTCCTCGCGTTCCATGAGATCTTCCTTGATCCTTCCATCCACACATCCCTCTTTATCATATACCTTTTCATCTTCTTCCTTAAAGTCCATCTGTCCTTTCTCCAATGATTCATCATTATTTCCATTTTCCTCATCTATTTTTCTACTATCGTCTTCAAAATTAGACTGCTCTTCCTCTACTAATGCAACATTACGAATTTCTTTTTCAGTTGACCTGACTTCATCTTCTTTGACTTCCCTATGTTCATCTTCTTTGACTTTCCTATGTTCATCCTCTTTGACTTTCCTTTGTTCATCTTCTTTGACTTCCTTATTTTCATCTTGTATTAATCGATCTAACTGGACATCTTCGTTGGCATCTAAACCCTCCTCTTTAAATCCAATTTCTTCTTCCCTCAATGATTCTCTACTGTAACCTTCTATCTTACGATTACCCTCTTCATCTCCTTCTTCCTTATCAATAATTCGATCATTATCTTCTTTGACGATTGCAGCATGATCTTCTTTGCAAGTTACGCCAGCGTCGAGACTCACCAGATCATTCTTATCCTCCTCAATCCTCTCTTCTTCTGCTACTTGCGCATCCGTCATTGCCATACCCGACATTAATGCATTATCACTGGGTACACAACTCGAACTCGGCAAAGCTGAAGTCTCAGATTCATTCTGCTGAGATTCAACCTCGCTGTCAAACAATCCCAAAAGACATTTAGCAGCATCAATCTCAGTGATATTCCTCGTTTTATCAAACATGAAACTTGTTTGAATTTTTTCAATACCTTTGCCGTCAGCAACAGTACATGCTGCACCATTTTCACAAGAAGATTTCTGCATAATATTTTGTGGATAACTTGCGTCTTGTCCCGGTTTACTGGCACATATAACTGGCTCACAAGTAATAGATGGATACGCACTAGCACAAAGGTCACTTTGCAACATTTCAGTCTTATTAGTCAATACCTCTTCGCTGCCATCAAGTTTACTCTTAAAGCGACACAAATCTCGAGCTGTGTAGCATTCGTCTTTATCAACATCATTTGAGGGTATACAAGATGGTGCCTCGTCACCAGCTCGAGGCTCTTTATCATGTAAAGACACAGGAGTCTCGTAAGGATCATTATCCAGTAAGCTACCACGCTCATCAAGTATAGTAGTCTTCAAACCCTCTTCGGTAGGAGAAACACAAGACGCCGCTTCTGCATGAATAACTTGATCGTGTTCTTGAGCAGCAACCTTGTCATTGTCAACCAGGACTTCACTGAAATGGTTACTCACATCGTCCTTCTCCAAATTTTCTTCAGCACAATCGAGGGTAACAGAGCCTGGCTCAGTTAATATTTCATCAAGTTCGCATGATTCGTCAGCTGGTTCATCTGTATTCAATTCTGAGTTACACTCACGAACAGTCTCTATGTCCTCTGGTTTGATTTCTGCCTCAATTCGGCTGAAGATGTTATCATCCATGGTCTTAATACTACCTGCAATTAATGTGCTAACTTTCGACCCGCCAGCCTCTTTACCCTGCAATGTAATGCTTCCATGGGCCACAACGAGGCTGCACGAGCGCTCCGCAATAGGTTCGCTTTCAACGTCCTTCGTATGTACATCACTGAATACATCCTTACAACCTTTGTCTAATACACGAATCTCGATTGCTTGTTCCTCGACATCACTTGAAACTTCTTTTTCATGGATTTCTTCCTGAGTCTTTTCAATGATGGCAACAGGTTTAATGTCTTTTGTCACTGTTTCTGTTGTGATTTGCCGAGGTTGCATCTCTTCCCCAACCATTTTCGCATCATCCTCTGTTACCTCAATAAAATCAGCATCAGACTTCTCATCTGTAGCATTCTCTTGGTCAGAAGGTGGTACAATATCAGGTAACATTTCTTTATTACAGCTTGTTTCATTTTCGATTGATTTGTTGGCAGAAACTGGAAATTCTAATGCTATTTCCTTCAAGCAAACATTATCTTCTGTGTGAAATTCGGGTGCAGTAAATTCTATTCGCATAGCTTCGTCTGCATTCTTACAATCATCTTTCGTGACGTCATCATCGATTTCACTGCTCAAATCATTATTCTTCAAGTCTTGGCTAACCAATACTGGCCTTGCATCCACACAAACATGTACAGACTCTGCTTGAGAAATCTGAGACGCTTGGCACGTATGCGTACCGGTATCATCAACATCCTCTGAACTCGTAATAGCAGCTATTGCTCTGTTTTCTGTCTTGCAATCAGTAGCATTAGCATTAATTGGGTGGGTATCGGAAGCATCACTTCCATTGTGTTTACTGTTCAAACACGAGTCATCTTTACCAAAAATGCTGAGATTCGCATCATTGTCATATTGTTTTGAAGCCTCAGATGCTTTACAAGTATTACCGTTAGCTTTGTTATCAAAAACTTGCAACGCTACATCCACTTTATTGTCTGTTTCCTCATTGGTACCCCCTTCTACATCCATAACCGATTTCACACCTAAGAATTCCGGCATATCCGTTGCGTAGCATTTTGGCTGAAATGAATCAGTGAAATTGCTGCTTTTTATCAAACTACTTCTCATTCCATGATGCCTTTTTGCAGTGCAACTCATGCCTCTTTCAGCAATCGGTTTCCTTACTTTATTGATCAGCGGCTCAAAATCACTGCCTTCATCAGACTCATCACACAGGCTTTCAACGTCCTCATCGAAACTGTCAGAAGATGCATACTCCTCACCGAGATTAATCGTCTTTCTCGGTCTCAAGCTCATCTTATGCTGGGATTTCGCATCTAAACTAGCAGCATCATCGCACGCATGCTTATCATCGAATTCAGAACCCACAGATTGAGATTTCATTGGTCTGTTTGAATACTCTCGATCGATTTCTCGATTCCTTTGGTGCCTCTTTCTACGATCGTATATGCCATACTTTGAGAAGAGCTTGCTTGATGGCTGCGCCGCGGTTACCTTGTGAGCGCTATCGCGACTCGTGCCAACTTCTGTGCCAAATACGCTCGGCACGACAAGGTCTGCACTCTTGGCTTTCTTTGCAGCGACGTCTCGCATTGCTAATTTGAAAGCCAGGCCCATGTCAACGAATTTCATGCCAACATTCTCCTCATCTGCAAATATCACCGGGTAATTCTCGCCATAGTAAACATCTTCAGGAACAATATCACCTGTCTCGCACCCAACAGACGTAAACATGCGATCATAGCTCTCTTTGACATCAAGATAGACCGTGTCCTTTAAGCATCTCCTTGGGGTGCGTGCACGATGCTTCTTATCCAAGGCATTTCTTTCCAGGAGTCTGTCTATAGGACTTGCAGAACGACTTGTTGAGCGGCTCGCAGAACAACTGTCTGTGGAATACCTGGTCCGTATAATATCACTTGCATTTGATGCTTCCTCGTGTGTATGCGCTTGCTTAGACGATGCTGCTCTATCGACGATCATCATATAATCCTTGATTGCTTGATCATCGTTGATAGAATTAGCAGGACTTTTGGCCTCAAATAACCGATTAACAATATCATGGCTTTCATCTGCGTTTGGCTCAGTGTGATAAAACTCTGTTTTGATTTTTGGCGGCCTGCCTCGTTTTCGCTTCGGCTGATTTGGATCCGAGGCCCTTGGATGTTTTGTGTGTGTGGCTGGGCTCGGTTCCAAATGGGCATGGGCAGACTTTGGCGGTCTTCCGCGTTTTCGTTTCGGCGTGACAACAGTAGGAGAGACGGATAAACCCTCACGTAGATTTCCCGGATTCACAGTGCTCTCTACGAAATCTTTTGGCTCATAAACTGACCTATCGTACGCATGTTGACCTGGATCTTGTCTTAAAGATGCCTGAGAATTGTAAAAACTAGTCTCCGAACCTTTGCTAAACATTCCAGCTCTGCTTAGAATAAATTCTTCTGATTTCTTTTTTTCAATGCTGTGTGAGTCAACAACTCTTCGCTGCTCCATTCCCCTGTTTCTTTCATCCTGATCCACGTGTTCCCCTGGTCCATGAAATGTCGATGCACCGTAACACTTCACTTCACTGCTTACCGAAGTCACAGCCTGGTTTTTCGTGTTGTCGCTTCCAAAGCTTCTCGCAACATCATCGTCAGTAATTGCTTCGAAACTGTGTCTTTTCTGCACAAGTTGACGAAGTTTTTCGGTAAACGAAAGCCCAGGTCTTGGAGACGAGCACGAACTGGTTTGAACCGGTGACGACCGCTTCTGCTGTTGTTGTATCTGTTGATGTAATTGCCGTTGGGGTATTGCAGCCATAGCTTGAGTATGACCGGCTTGGTATTGCATGCTTGGATGCCTAAAACTCGTGTTGTAATTAACCTGTTCTGTTGTTGCTGTGGGGTTTTGTGCAGTATTATTCCTACGACTATGTGCCAGATTGTTGTTTATATCTTGTCGTGAAAGCACTGGTCTAGTTACCTCACTGTTATATTGCTGGCGCATCATTGCTGCATTGTCACTGTTCGCATTCAACTGATTAGCAACAGTGGTAACAGCTTGTGACGTCACTTGCTGGTGATATTGATATGCGGGTGGGCTTTTGTTCAGGTAAGCGTAGCTCTGTTTCGAAGAATTATTAGCAAAGTGTTTGGGATCTTGATCTGCAAAGCCTTTCTGATAATCTTTGGTTGGATGCAATAAAGGTTGATGATGGTAATATCCATTCCAATCGTATTGTTGTTGTTGCTGGTCTTCGGTCATTCTACAACTATTATTACTCATGCTAACGCAAGCTTGTTCAAAGACTGGTTGATGTGCAGCAGTGTTAGCTTGATCTTGGTTGACAATAGACGCTGTCTGCTCGTCTGCCATTACCAAGGAGTTTGCAAGAGATTCAAGAATCCTGATGCTCTCCGATGAACATTTCTGTGAAAACTTGCTCTGTTTGTCGCTTGCTTTGTTAAATTTTGAATCATCCTCCTTGCTTGAGACAATTGGTTCACTTGAAGACGATAGTGACCTGTTTGGCACAACAGGCCTTCCAAAGCCAGTTTGACAAGCAACATCCACTTTGCCCTTTCTTTTGAACGATATGCACACGGAATTAGCAAGAACCCAATCAGGTACAGGTTCAAACAAGTACATATCGACAGGGTCATTTCCATCGGTCTCTACTCCCCGTGAAATACCAATGATCTTTGTCTGAAACCCTTTCTTTGCACCATGCACGGTTGGTTGTTGAGAACCAGTCTTCCTTGAATTATAATTTTGCTGTTGCGTGTGTTGCGGATGATAAGGGTTCAGCCACCGAGTGCATGAGTTCTGATCACTTCCCTGGAGGCTTCTATCCGTAACATAATCAAGGCTTTCATCTATATTCTGGTGAGCATATTGTTGTGTTCTGGTTATGTTTTCAATGCCCCTCTGGACATCGAACCTGGTGTCATCTCTGTTATAATTCTCCCTTTGTCTGCTTTTCCAAGAACTCTTCTGTCCAACATTTTCAGTTGACAAGGTTATTTCTTTCAGTTCTTTAATTTGCACCTTTAATACTCCAATATCTTTCAACCTTTTGTCCCCGTGCCTTGCTAGATTTCGGAGATTTTTTGCTGCCGCCCTTGGAAGCTCAAAAGAAACCTTCAAGCAACTCCAGGGCTCTTGGGAGACACGATCAGATTGAGGCATCTTCGACATTTGATGCTTCATTTAACTATCAATTCCTCTCTGTCCACGTTCAGTGAAAGGCTCCAATTCCAACTTTCATTTTGCCTTGTTCCAAGTTTTATCTGAAAACAATAAGATAAATCCATTAATATTTAATAGTATTGAGGTTTCTGTATTTCATAGATGAGCATAACTTAAGTGTTACATAGCCATATGTGGTGTTTGGTTCTTTTATTAACAATAGTCTGATTCTCTCCTTCCCCCTCATTAAACATCAACTGAATGGATATGCCTCATCTCCTAGCAATAGTAATTAGTTTTACCACATTTATTGGTCTGTTGAGCATGAAAGAAGAGATAACAAAATAGGAATACTCACTAGTAATCAATTGACCGTCTCATCAATGGGATTATTAAGTCTTAATTGGCCAGCTACTATTCACAGAATTAACAACATAATCTTGTGTTCGGAGGCACTCAACTGTGAAAGCAAAACAATGTGTTTTTTGATGCAGTATTCTGTGTGAGTCGTGACTGGGGGAAGGGTGCAATACGTTGTTGGGGGGTCGGAAGCAGTGGATTAACAGAGTGATATCTGGTCCTGGTGGTGAGACAAAGCATGACCTCTGTAATAAGTAATCCTATTACAAATCTATTGACTATCCTCAACACCATGAGATCATACGTGCATTGTCTTCGAGATCCAGAAATCGCATGGCAATATAGATTCATAGATCATCGATATCATACCTGTTTATATTCGATAAAACACGAGCCCACAGAAATGCAAAATAATTAAGTTTGTAGGAAATGATAAATAATTGCATTCCCCGTGCCATATCCAAAGGACGATTGCCACCACGCGGCTTCAAAAACATGCTGCAATGTAACTTTTGTTTCACAGCTATTTACTTCACCGGCTATTCAAATGACAATACGGGTAACTGCGTTGATAAAAAATAAAGTAGCATCACATCAAACGATATACGAACCTATTTTGCAATTCATGATTATCTTGAAGATTTTATCTGGTGTGTTAATGTTCGTTTACTGGACTTCGAAAATGGACAGATCCAAGTGATGAAACAAAGTCTTCGTCTTAAAATGTCGATGATAAACTTGTCCACTTCCAAAGCAATTATTCTTTTTGAAAACACTGTGCTTCGGTGACAAAACATCAGAATAACTCACAGTCACACCACAACGATTTTCAATGTCTTTCTAGGCAATGAAGATAAATCAATGCAGCATTGTTTTCCTTGAGTTTCAAATTAAAAAAGAAATCCCGACTTCTTGTGTTCTGTGGTTCTGCTGGGTTGACTGACTTTGGTTGGTCAGGTCATTGTTTTTGTCCTGTTTCCATGCTGTTAACTCCTTTATATTTCTGTGAAAGCTCTCTCGGCGTGAAGTGCTTAGGAATTTTTGTCTTGTCTGGCTTTCCGATTGCGAGCTTATTGTTTATTTGTGATTTATGCCAATTCCCTGATTCATTAAGGATCAAATCACGACAATATAGGAAACAAAAGAGAATAAAGACTAAACTTTGGTAACAATGATGTTATTTTTATTGTCAATTTCAGGTCGATCGTGACATTGGCGTACAGTCATACATTTTCCAGGGGGAAACTCGATTTGGAAAAAATCGTCGCAACTAATCCACTGTTTCAAAAACTTCAGAGGCTTGAGGCCACAAAACATCTATTAAAGTGGCTCGAAATGTTCAAAACAATTCAAGAATAAAAATATAACACCGTTTATTGACATTTGCTGGATATTTCCAAAAGCGAAAGCGCAAATGTATTTTCCACCACAAAGCATTTGTTTTACTGCTTCACTGCTCGTAAAATTTTATTAGATCTTTAGTGCCCTCGCAACCAATACGAGACTCATTTGGCGGGAACGCTCAATTTAAGACCCGCGTCAGCAGTGGATAAAATTATTTTCCATCATTTTTTTTTAAATATCTTATAACGTTGATAATTATAGGAAAAATTTCATTTGACATTGTACAGCTTTAAAGTTGAAGTTTGCCTGGCAAAGTTGCTCAGCTCCAATACCTCTACCAGATACACCTATTTTTTTGGCAAATCTCTTAGAAGATTCAGGAATATTTATTTGGGGGTGTGTTTCAGTCTCGCACAGCGCAACACGTGCAAAGTAAAGATTGCAGCTTCAGTGAAGGCCCGAGGCTGAACGCAGTATGACTATTTCAAAGGATAATTGTGAAGATATAACATTAGAAGAACTGGAAAATGCAGCGAAATTTTTGAATTCAATTGTTTCGGAAGTTGTAGCGAGAATAGAAAGCATTTCTATGCAACAACAGCGAGAAGAAAATAGCAAGCTGAGGTCGAAGAAATGTCTTCCTGTCACGTCTGGTCTTGCCGAAGAGGGAAGAAGAGTTCATTTTGCATCTCCTGTTGTCTCCGAAATGTTTGAAAACAGTATGGATATGGATACACAAGATACTATCCCAATGGACTCTGAGTTAGAGGAGACATTGCTTCAGTCATTGAGTCCGCCTGCCCAAACCCAGACAGTTTGTGATAATAATCCCAGTCGCTTGAAGAGGACGAAATCTTTCTACCAGCTGAATTCAAGATTCGTTGAAGATAGCAGTGATTACTTTTACAGCTTGGAGAAGGTCGCTAATGATAGTCAGAATGAAAAAAATGAAGATAAAGCAAGTACAGCTTTTGACTCCTTGAATAGCAATGATGGACAGAAAAAAGATAAGAGTTCAGCTGTGGTTTCATTACGAAGTTCTATTTGTGATAACGAGGAAAAGACTTATAAAATTCCCAAGTTCAGTGAAAGAATTCAGAGTATCCAGCAAGGTTTTGATGCTCTGTTTGCAAAAAAGAATCAAGCACAAAAATATAACCCTAATCCAACCATTGATGAGAACAAAAAGACCGAATGCATGACAAAGCATCAAGAAGCTAAGAAGGATCTTACATTATTGATAAACAATGAACCAAACAAGAATGAAACAGATGCATGGTTTGCTAGAAGAACAGTGAGGATGAAGTGTCTCATGAAAGAAAATGATATTGTAATGCCAATAAAATGTTGGTGTGAGACAGAGATGGGTGGCTCTTTTAACAGGATTCAATTGCATGAGACATGCAGCAGTCAAAATCAGCAAATTTATCTTTTATCTGAAGTAATTCAATTAGTTCTCATTATTTTAAATTGTATCTGCTCTTTAAATTGACTTTCTTCAAGAACTTTAAACAGAACTACAAGAAAAGGGGCAGAGTTTAGCCCCTAAAGCCCCCTTTAAAAATTTCAATTACAGTTTTATTTTAATGATAAGGATTAAAATCCTAGAAAAATTTTTGCCATATGCTTCTTAAAAATTCTCATTGACCTGACCTTTATCACAGCTTAACTATTTAAAAACTTATGCTTTTGTAAATTTTTACTTAAAAATAATAAAAAAATAAATGTAAAAATAAAAAAAATTATTTGTATTTTTATAATTTTTACTTGTTTTCCTCGTGAATATTTTTCTAAAATTATTCTCTCTTACATTTCAGGATCAACTAGTTCCTGATGCTGCTTCTAATTCTATCAGAGGGCATCCAAACCCTTTGCTGGAAAATACCCCTAACAATCTTGAATGCTGCGGTGTTTCAACAAGTGATCATGATATTGGTTCAACTAGCAATGAGTTTGAGAAAATCGACTTCAGCCCTATCAGTTTGGAAGAGTCACAAGACAGCACCGTATTGAACGTCCAACGACAAATAAATTCAAATCATTGTCAAGAAAATGATCTACAGATTGTGCAAAGCTTCTCTTGTCAAGATTCTACTCAAGGTGAGGAAAAGGTAGATAGCCTTTCAAATGAGAACAGAAGTGAATTGGCGATGCTGCTAGTAGAGATGAGCACCAATGAGCTGGAGCAAAATAGAGCGAAGATTACTACGTCACCTGATTTGAGCATTTTTGACGCCGATAGAGGAGCTCCGACTATGCATAAGTTGAGCCAGAATGAAGATATAAGTCAGCCTTTACTTCAAGCTTCCCCAATCAACAACGAAACAGCTCAAGATAATAGCCTTTTTGAAAGAATGGGACCACTATTAGAGAAGCAAGCTGCAGAGGTTTCCAAACCTCCCTTAGAAACAGCTAGTGAAATTATCGTGTTAAAGAGTTGCGTAAAAGACGATGGAGTCGCATTGAAAGATATCCCCCCAAAAGAAGCAAAAGAAATGTCTTCTGATACATCCAGGTACGAGGCTCAAAGTAGGATTGTTGAAAGATGTTTGGTTGATGAAGATAGCGACCAGCCTCTGGCGCAAATTATTCACTCTACTCCCGAAGATGATTTCATTGAATGTTCCAAGGGATTTGAAGTCTCTGATTGTGAAGGGTTATTTGGGTACTGGAAGCAGAAGGACTGGGTGAAAGCCGCTTGTGAGGATGATACTGAAGAGCTTGGTTGTTCTAGCGATTGCGTAGCACTGCAGCGGGATATTTGCCAGCAAGATGCCAGCATTAGCAGCAATGCTGAGGTCAAAGATGAAACGGACAAGATTAAAGTGTCTTGTGTAGAGCTTGGTGACATGAAGAGAGACAAAGACGAAGATCTTAAGATTGAGACTTCTGAAGATGGTTCAAACAGCGGCAGTGGGAGCATAAAAAGAATCTGTTTGAATGTAGATAGCAGCAATGATAATTGTGCGAAGAAAAAGATGTGTTGTGAAGAAAAAGTGGTACAGGAAGAATCTACAAATATCACTGGTGGGTTGTGATTTCTTCCTTATTTAATGCTTGCCAATTTTGCAGGACATTTGCTGTTTAAGTCATCGAGCTTTAGGGTATAACATATCTATGGTAGATTAATTGAAATGGTCTCACTCAAGTTGACCCGTGATGTTACCATTGTCTTTCCAATTGAAGTAATCGTTTTTTTTACATATTTATTATTTCGGGGCAATAAACTTTATAATTTTATTATCTCTCTTAGTAATCTGAGTATTTCCTCTGTTCACTCATGAATTCAGTTGCACAGCAAAAAACATTTTGACCGGAGAAATTCTTTACTTGCTTCTGCGAAGTCAGCATTGATGAATATTCTCCAATGCTTTATGGTTCAAAGGGATTAATCATATCGTATCATACAATTTGGAATATTTTATTTCAGATGTGGTACAACAAGGCAAAGATGTGAAGACGAATGAGATTAACTTCCATTCAGCTGATGATCAGATTGTTGATGCAAAACCTGCTTTCTCCACTGAGGTAACCGAAGTGGAGTTTTACCAAGATACGAAGACATCCAACGTTGTTGAAAAGATTCTCTCTACTCCTGACCAAACAAATGTTTCAATGGAAGTAAGCTATACATCTTCTGTTTTGATTAATTTATACTCAATCATGTATATGAAGCGCATAGATAATGGAAATAGCTTTATTAGCGTCTTTGTACAGTAAACACTGGGAAATAGTAGCCAGTTGATTAAGGACCTTCCAGAACGATGCTTCTTCTCAAAACAACAGAGAAACGATAGGCTATTGTATGTGAGCAATAGGCTGGCTGCAAGTTTACGATTTGATGGCCTCTTTTCGCTGCTCTCAAGTGCTTACTTGATATGCAAGGTTACTGGTATAACATTCTCTTTTTTCTTCGTAGATCATCAACGAAAGTCCTTGCAAGAGAAAGGCAATGAAAGATGCAGATCCATCTTTTTCGGCAAGTGACAATCGGAAAGCATTTCATTGGCCGGCAGCCAGAAGGAGATTGTTCTCTGATAATGGTGATAGGCGTGACGATACCTCATCAAGTGAAGGCACAAGCATTGGCAATGGTATGTGTCTGGTTTACTTCGTGAAGTTGCTCACAAACGTATTCCTCTACTAGCTAAGGCTACACTCTTTAACTTCGTATGTAATTAATTTTAAACCTTCATGAGTGAATTTATTGCATCGGCTACTACATCTGCAGTATTGTAGTAGCCGATGCAATAAATTTGCTTGTCAAATATCTATCTGTTAAAAAGTTAAATTTCTATTTGTAATGGCAGATGAGCGGGTTGTTCCAAGCTTTGAACCATCTTCGTCACCCTCAATAGCCAATGTTGGCAGTTTTGGTACAGAAAGAACACAAGCACCACCATTGTCTACTACCACACCCCGGAAGTTGCGCATTGGTTTATCACGCAGGCAACACGCGACCAGTAGATTGCATCCCTATTGGTCGGCAGCCAGGATACGAGCTGACAGACAAGTTGTTCCAGATCTTGGAATGGCTCACCGTGAAAACGAGGAGTAAGTCCAATTTATGTTTATAGATACACTTCTGATATCATGACTTGATTTGGTTACGTTATACTTACCGTGTTAGTGTAGTGTTTAGTTTCAAAGAATATTTGTAGGTTAGTATTTTAGTAGTATTTTAGTTGCTTTGAGACAAAGATTATTGCCAAGTTACCCATGGGCAGCGGAGCACATTGTATATTTAGGGTGTTGTGGGTGGGGGGAATTCAAGGGTCCCGTGAAATATTCACACATTTTGATAGAAGGAAATATATTGTTAAGATAGAAAATATCTTAAAGTTGCAAAGAACAAAAATTAAATTGACTTAACTTTACAAGTATATTAGCCAAACAGCCCCTCCCCTCAGCTCCGAGGTCCCTGAGTTATCTTAGATTTGTGTAGTTTAGTGAGAGTTAACTGCATTATTGTTTTGCCAGGTATATTACTTTCAGATACACGTAGGCTGCTATATGACATGCCAAGGCAAAGTAGTTAGCAATTAGTTTCATAATCATCATCATAACCATCTTCATTAGGAGTAGCATCTTGTCTTTCTTACTTGGTTTGTGGGCGGCACTAATTTTCTCAATTGAATTATTTGAGCAGATTCAGCAAACATGATGCTAAAACGATCGCATAAATTGCCTGTTAATTCTTCTAAATAATTCACCGTCTTTCAAATCATAGTTCAAATAGATGTTTACATCTGTCTGTTTAAAACAGCTGTATTTGCAAACAGAAATATATCCACGATATTTTGATCAAATATATTTACTAAGCATCTCCCAATCATTGAATAAACTGGTATTTCTGGTACTGGTATGATGTTATTGTCAAATGGACAAATTTATTTACCCAATAGTCTTGTGGCCTATACTTGGCGGTATTCTTTCTTCAAGAACAAACTGCTGAAAATATGAAATGAAATTGAAAATTGAAATTGAATTGAAACTCTCTTTGAGTGAGCCATGGTGTTTGTAATCTCTGTAGCTTTTCAAACATACTCGTGTCTTGCTCCCGACTCAAGGTTTTTTTGTTCAATTCGCAACATAAGCGACCCCCCCATTTCAGATTTCTTTTAAGGTACTCAACCTCACATCACGTCCTTTAGCCGGGTGTCGTGTCTCCTAATTTTTTAATCTCATCCAGCAACATTGTTTCATATCAACGCTGGAGAATCTCCAATACAGGTGTTAATTGGAATTCGGTCCACCTTTGTGAGTGCGAAGGTGAGAATTTAAGCACAGCTCATTTCCCGCTCCACAGTCTGTTGTGTCCATGACAGATGTCATTGGCTGGGGGCATGACGACATTCACCTCATTGCATTCACAGCAGATTTATTTAGCAACAGCAACAACAGCACGTTAGCTTCTTTTGTTCACACGTCACGTACTTTGCTGTTGATGACAGCATGGTATTTTGTTGTGCACCGAAGATCAAATCAGATTAGCAGATATTAACCTTGTTGGAGGTGTCCACTGTCCAATTCAGTACATGCACTGTCGTAAGTTGTTCATTAGATTCTTTTGCAAACTTGACGAAGCCAAATGGGAGAATTTAGAACACGTTATTAATCGGAAAGAGCCATAATCATCCTCGTACCACGAAATTATTGGACAACCTTGAAAGACGAATTGAAATTGGAGCGAAAGAACACTCAAGCATTGTTTTGGCACTTCTTGAAGCATTTTTAAATTCAATAAAGAAATCTTTTTGTTTGGCACAAGGTAATCCTTTATTTCCTTACTATTTTAATTTATTAGCTTATTCTGTTAAATGATTCCTCAAAGCTCACTTTATTTAAAACTTGTAATATCTTTTGATACGATTAGTGATGGTCTTTCTTCCCGTAATTTCGAAACAATTATTTTCATGAACCCATCGTGGAACACTGTATACCAACATTGAATATATTATTTCGCTGTGTTTCTCAATATCAGTCAGTTCCGTTTAACTGCATACCAGCCACGTTTCGGAGATTCAGAAGGAAATGAAAGAGAATGGTTATGTGAAATCCACCACCCTTGAAGAGAGATTGTTTTAATAGCATTATCCTCGGGCAAGGCTAGAATTTAATCCAAAAGCTGAGCAAAATTCAAATTCCTTAAGCCTTCATTGTAATTACCACCATTGTGCTTTGGACTTTTTCTTTGGGCGATTCTTTTGTTGTCTCGTAAAGGTGGAAGTTCCACTGTCTACTGAGGCGATTTCCTTTGTGACAATAATAACGTTGGACCACAGGGCCCACTTCACTCACTGGCTGACATATTTTGTTGCTATGGGAGATGAGTTCTCATCCTGTCACAACAGGCCATCGCGGTTTAGTTTGAGTGCAACTTGGCACCCGGTCCTTTGAAGCCTGTCGACCGAGGAAACCAGTATGAAAACGCGCAAAACAGTCAAATTTCCGGCGAATATCCTCATATTATTGGCGCTGATGAGCTGCAACAAAAGCGGTAGTATTCGTAAACGATTTGCGAAGTCAAACAATTAACGAATTTATCGACCGTTTTCCGCTATTTTCTAAAACGTTTCAAGGTGTGAAATGTAAACTCTCTGGGCCAAGCAGGTCGACACATGGTGGAGTGGTTTGCCCCAGCTCATGAAGAATTTTGCAGAAACAAAAAGAAAACATCAAATTATCATATCAAATCTATCATAAGAAATTAAAATTATTAATACTTAAGTGGAATTAAAAGATCACCCAAATTGGCGTCATGACCAATGCACCCCCATAGTTTGAGGAGAATTGTAATTCTATGAAGACTTTTAGTTCTCTTTTCCAAGGACCGTAATTTCATATCTTGACTTTAATAATGTTTTTTTATTTTATAAGAAACCTGGCTAAAGCTTCACCAGTGAAAGTTTCTTAATTTTAGGGCATTTTCGGACACATTTTACCAAGAAAGTGTCTTAAAAGTTTCTTAATTTGATATTTGAAAAGCGCACGCATAGAATCAAAAACATCGGAAAGCAAGTGAAAAGTAATGTTAGGCTGGAAAATCGATTTAATATAGTTGTTTATCTAACATTGATCAATAAGCATCGTATTTACTCCATTGATATTGATATTGCCATGCACAGTGGTTATTTTCCGTATTTCAAACAAGAATAAAAATTGAAGAGTTCTTAGTGATTTTTCATTTACCAGTGGAAGTTTCTTAAATTTTTTGGCCTTTTACCAGTGAGTTTCTTACAAAGTGGTTTCTTATATAGAAAAAAACTTGTAGTAGCTAATTGTTGATAACTGAATACACCATGACGTAATTTGTTTTGAATTGGATGTCGGACAGTGGGTCTCTGTTGCAATCCAATTTCGGGCACACCAGGGAAGGGAAATAAATGGCTGAACTCTCCCAAACGCAGAGATTCTAGCCTGTGCAAGCTGATTAGGATAAACACTACTCAGATATCATTCATATTTCGTATTTATGCAAGGCAGTTGATTGTAACAAACGTGGATCCTGGACTAGTGGGTTTTCTGATCTGTTTTGGTTTGCTTCACTGTCATATTTTCTGGTTTGTGTTCTTGGCAACATTTATTTAAGTCTATAGTGTTATAATAATCTTCATCGTTGGTAACCTTTGTATGCTCTTAAGCTTTTAATACAGTTGCTGAATGAAATGAAATGTTATTTGTTCTAGATAGAGAGACAGGGAAGGAAAAAGAAAGAGTGTATCAGCATATGTCAGGGTATTGAAGTGCTCCATGTTATAGCTACAAGTGTTTTGGAGAGAAGCTGTGATGCGTTCAGTAGACCAGAGAAGAACATAGATAGAACTGAAAGACGCAGGCCCACGTAATCTTTTGAATACAAACAGTGTAGGACGAAATTCTGAGGGAATTAAGACAAATAGCAGCAAATAAAGACGACTGAAGTGAAGAAAAACGTGTACAAGATGTAAAGAAGGAAGGATCTCTGGACCCACGTAATCCAGAAGGCTTGGTTGACGGGGAGATTTGCTTATCCCAAGAAGTATTTTATAAACGTGCGAGCATTTAAAAACATTGCGTGTTCACAGGATATTTTGAAAATAATCAAGAAATTTCAAGAGCAGCACTTATAACTCGAGTGAGTGCTAAACTGTCCCAGAGCCATTGCTTAGAAGTTGATAGCCGCCTTGCTTTGGAGGCTTTGGCTAACATCACCTCGGAGTTGGATAAATAATTTCATGGTATCATCGAGTAGAGATTGTGCAATCTGCAGTCATGTTCTATGAGTTTGCACTTGCTGCCATTAAAACTGTCAATGGAACAGCCACTTTGGATCCCGAACACGAAGACCCAAATTCACGATCTATGGCTATCGTGTCGTTTTTTCTCATTTTCTACATTGTGGTCATGTTTCTGGCCCTTGGTGGAAACACGTTGGTGCTATTAGCCGTTTACAAATACAAGTTTATGAGGAATGTTGTGAATTTGTTCTTAGCTAATTTGGCGTGTTCAGACTTTCTATTCGCCCTCGTTTCCGTGTTCGATACCACTGCGTACATGTTGTCTGGCTGGTACGCTGGGGAGGCGAGCTGCAAGATACAAAGCTATCTGATTGAAGTGTTCTACACGTGTTCGATTCTCACCCTCGTTGCCGTGTCCTGTGAACGATATCTGGCAATTTGTCGTCCGCATCTGAAATCAAGGTCACGCAGCGTGACTGTCAAGATTATCGCATTTCTCTGGCTAGCATCGGCTGGTTTCTGCGCAATACTGCTCTACGCATACAGGATCAACACTGTCATCAAGAGCGTGCCGATTTGCGATAATCTCAACTGGTCATACACGGATAGAAAGGTTTTTTACACGATCCATTCGTTTTTTGTTTACTTCCTCCCACTCACAGTGATGATTCTGGCCCATCATAGGATCTCGCTCGTCATTGCCTCCCACAGGGTGCCCAGTGCCAGACCAGTGCACAAGACCCAGCAGAAACAGCCGGAACAAGGCGAAGGCAAATACACGCCACGTAGTGGAGATGATGATATACAATTGGAAACACAGGAAACAAGCCCTGAAAGCAGTCAGGAGCAAAGAATTGCCGCTGCGAAGGAGAGTCACCAACAGCGTTGGTATAAGCGCAAAACGTCTACAAGTAAATTCAAGCTCATGCGCAAACGTAAAAAGGTCATCAAAATTCTCATCACTGTCACGATAACATTTTTCGCCCTGTGGACACCCTTCATTGTTTGCCGAATGCTCATGTACTATGACGTCATGGTGAATGTTTACCTGTGGAAGGGTACTCAACTGCTCATACTCAGTAGTACAGCGGTCAACGGGTTAATCTATGCGCTAATGAGCCCGCAGTTTAGACGCTGCTTTAAACACCTGCTGCCTTGTTGTCGTGGCAACGCAGCCGATGGTGAGAGCATGCCGAGTCGAGGCAGAGAGATGAACTCAACCTCGAATTCAATGACGATTACGAGGACTGCTAGCTGGAGGTCGAAATCATTTGTTCCTTCGTTCAGATTGCCAAGACCGTTTAGTTCAAAGCGTTCTTAATCAATTGACTTGTATCATGCATTGAGCAAACAGCTTTTTTAGTATTTATTCTTCTTGTTATTCGTATTCAATTCGCAGTTGATTTTCGTTGTTTTGAGTACCGGTCAACTTTAGCATCGAGCTATTTCGAATAAATTGCCACTTCAAATCAAGAAAAATGACTATCCTAGTTATTTTTGACATTTTTTTGTTTAATTATGGCTGGAATTTTTCCAGATTTATAGTCTTTAAAAAGCCACAATATGTAGTTTTTCAATTAATCAAATCAAGTTTTGATCTAACTTTGCTGCTATTTGCAAATTTACCCCACAATATCAACGACTTAATGTCATTGCAACCGATTTTCAGGACAAGCCTTGTTTGAGAGACGAGACTCATTGAGAATTGACGAGATGTCAACTAAATTTTCATTCCCCTTTGGAGTTCGCGATAGCGCATTTCGACTGTACTTTGATTTTTCAACTTCTTCGAATTTCAATTGACACAGGAACCTTGGAAGTCACAGGCAAAATAGAGATAAACAGGTTGCACTTCGATATTTCAACGCATACACATGTATAGATATATAATAATTATGTACTAGTAGTGGCTAAATATCAGCGACACTTACAACTAACTATTTTATATTAACAGCATCTTTGATTATCGTTATTATTATCAATATCATTATTGTGTTATTTTGTTGATATTCCTAGAGTTTGGTCACTGAAATGCTGCTGATAATTTATCAATTTCTTTTTCGAGGTCTCGTTTCTCTTTGGCAATCAAGGCCGAACAGCGTTTCATCACTCTCTTGCAAACTTCAAGTTCTCTTCTCTCCTAAGCGGATAAATAGCGTTTTTTAATACTCGGCTATAACATGGTATGCATCATATTTAGTAATGGGTTATATTGCAGTGTAGTCTATTGCATTGCATTACATTGCATTGCAGTGTAATAAGTGCCTGTTAATGCGGTATACAATGCAGTGTCCTGTAATATAGTGCAGTGCTATGCAAAATAGAATAAGGGACAAATGTCCTTGGACCCTTAGAATTTTTGCGAATTTTCCGCGCACCCCTCCTCCCCCAAGCAGTGTTTTTTTAGAAACCTTTGGATACAATATTACGGCATTTTTTGCGCTGCATCGTAAAAGACTGGTAGAGAATACAAAATTGTTTTAGGGGGGAGTATGGGGGGTCTCGTAGATTCGGCTCTGACGCCATGCTATTAACTGGTTTAATGTTCACTTACCGCTGACTTCTTCGAAATGATTCCTCCACCTGTGAAGCACTCAGTTCCTTGGAACGAAAGCAGCAATATTGCCATGAAAACAGCAACGATAATAAATGATTTCTGCATGGCTGAAAGCGTAAATACATACAATCAATTTTCAATGTCTTGTGTATGTGAAGAACTAGAAGAATATAGTCTTTTTACATGTAAAGTAATAAACAATTTTTGAGTTACCCAAGCATGTACAATCATTAGTACCTGAAATAGAGGAGTATGTTTCTGTTTATCTTTTGATAAGCTTCTTCTAGTTTTTACTTCCAGTCCTACTTGTGAACAGCGAATTAAGTAACTGTTTAGGAACGAGTCGGACTTTTATACCCATGATTGCACCTGCACGGCAATTTAACATCTGCTCCTGCTTCCTTGCTCAATCAGATATCCGCCGACTTTTTTAAGCAAAAATAAACCTCTGGAAAGCAAATCTACCATTCTAATTAAATTTCAATAAAAAAACTCGCCAACCAATTTGAAACAATTTGCCGATCCCGTCCCATCTTACCTCGTTTTTCATATCAGTTCAATTCGTTATTGAATTTTCGCCATCAAGTTTTAGATAATTAGTGTACTTTTTACGATTCTTTAGGTTTTGAGGCAGACTCGGGATGAAATCTTGATCTTTATCACATTTTATGTTTGTTTTTTTGCTGATATGAATGGTAGTGATATCTTTCTGCTTTCCAAAAACCTGTCCCATGTTAAAATGTGACGAATGAAAGCAACGGTTCACTAGTACAGATTTAGAAATTTATTGAAACTGCAGAATTGCATGTGATGTTTATAGGTATCGTGTAGGTTGATGTTTATGTCATTGACTTGGTAATGAAATAAACATTAGTATATTGTATAGCATAGCATAGAATAATGTAATATGGTACAGTTCGGTTTAGTTTAAAGTACCATGGTATAATGTATATAGCTAGGTTTTGTATGTCGCGATCATACAAGTTTAATTTTTAAAACGGAGAAGTGTCTTGCAGCACAATCAGGGATGCAATTAAGGAGTATGCGATAATGCTAATTGGGTAATTTGTTGAAAATTTGGTCCTTTTATGAGGCAGTTAGTAAGTGTTGTGAGGGAATAAACACAAAAAAACTTGAGTAATGAGCGCTCTTTTATACACGTGTCCTTGTTTTTTCTATACACCTTCCTGCAAAGAAAGATACCATGTATACTTAAAAATTGGAAAAGGTTAAGAAACTGCAGTACTCGGAGCAAGACACCTAAGAAACTGCTTTCAACTGAATTCAGTCAAGAATTCATATGTGTTATTTAATATTTGGCTGTTTTAAGTAAAACCTGCAATAAATAAATTTATCACACAGTGATACACTTGCCAAATTGAAATGTTTAGGATGACGATAAAAAGATCCTAAGGAACTCTTAAAAAACTCAATTTCTAACGTTTTCTGATGTCTTAAGAAACTGGAGTTTTTAATGTCGAGGTTGGTTTCCTGCAGTAACAATTGCTCAGACAAGCAAAATGTTTTGTTTCACGTGCAGAAGTTGGAATATACTTTAAAGCTTGACAGGTGACGAAGATTGTACTTTGGAATTGCTAATGCAACATTAAACCCTCTTTATTATTAAACGAGGTATATGTTAATCATACATAGGCTGCAGAGAGCTGGGTGCTGCCAGTTGATGTGGAGTTAAGTTGTCGTTTCTCAAAGAGCTCTCACTGTTCTCAGGCAAGAAAGCTTAGTCCATGCGAATAATAGAAGAATAAAGACTTGAAGAATCATTCACAATTTATGATTACCTGCCAGCAAAGCAGATTACGAAAGTTTTAATTTCCGAAAGTTGAATTACTATCAGATTATCAGAGGAAGCTCTGGCACTCCCAAGTAGATACATTTTGAATTGATACAACGTCAACATAAGAGAACTAAAACATAGAAGAAATGTTCCTCTTATTCTATTTTGTTGAAACAAATATGATAATTGTTGTTGTGTAGCCAGGATATCAGCAGAAATTAATGAGACACACTGATTTGTAAAGTTCTGCTCTGTTTTCTGTGTCCTAATAATAATAATATTCATTTATATACCGCTTTACATTGGTACATACAATTTCAAAACGGTTTCTACCTCAAAGCGGTTTCTACCGGATCTCCTTAAAACTGTCTCCCTGATGAAGTTCATTTAAAGCACAATATTATACGCTAGACGTGTCTTGTAGTTTTCTATTGATTTGGTTTGGATTTTTCTTGGACTAAAGCCGATAAATATTTACATTTGGATCTTCTTTACAATGTGAGTCACCGAATCCCCGCATCTGATTATGAAAGCTTATTTCAAGCTGATAAATTTGAATTATTTAATAATCCAAACTAATGGTAAAGGTAAATGGCATTCAAATTTCCTTCTGGAAATTGAATTCATATTCTTTTGATGATCTTTGTTGACTCATAAAATGTGCTCTTCTTCATTTCCGAATTCATTTTATTAGTTTGGTGTTAATATTTGCCAATTTGGTTTATTCAAGGAGGCTTTCGTAGGTTTATCATAATTATTTCTGTAAGCGATAGAGAATTTTGAGAGGTGCATGAAAACAGTTGTGAATAGCAGGCCAAATTAAGCAAAGGAGACGACTTTGATTGCTCTTTCTACTTTTAATTGGGAATAAAAATCTTGTTAGTGCTTATTGTTAATTTGTTTGGTCCTGAGCTTTCAAAAACGACTTTCAAGAAAGTCAATAATGATATGAGCAAATTGAAATAATTTGCCTAATGTTTTCGGCTTTGTGGACATGGCGTACTTCACATTTCTACTTCTTTTGAAGAAGTTATTACTGTTTCCTTTATGGTGTCCTTGTCCCTGGTTAACAATTAAAAACAAATGTTAGAATAATAGAAATTGAAGATGAAAAGATATGATGATAATTAGTATTATGGCTTTCTATTCTGAAATATATTATTTTGGTTTATTGTAGTATTAGTATCATGGTTTTATATTCTAAGATTATAAAGCTATCACTCTGTGCTTCACGAGGTCCAACATTTGTCTTTCATCGCTGTATAGTTTAAATGCGAAAATGATGTGGTTAATTAAAGTTTGATGAGAAGAAACTTATTAGTCAGATGTAGACAGTTTCGTACCAGTCTTCCACGTTTAATGTTGTTGTTGTTGATGTTGCATGCTCCCACCTTTGGCGCCGCAAAATCTTTTTCCAATATCACCAGTTTATTCTGGCCTGTAGAAAGGCAATTACTACACTTCAATTCACGATACTTCTAGTAATCATCTCACCAATAGATAACTCAATGTCAACGAGAAAAGACACAGCCTTTTCCCCAGACTCCTACCTGGGAAGGATAGGGGTCTGGAGCACAGACTAGAGCACAGTTGTCTTGTCTTCGAGTATAGTATAGTACAGTACACCTTCGAGTCGAGTATAGTAAAGTACACCTATGGCCATCACAAGTATATTAGCTGTGCTGTTAGTTTCTAGTTACTGCTACTGCTATGCTACCGTTATTCTTTAGTTCTTTACCATTAGCGATATTACGTGAATATTGACCGCATATTAGCTGGCAAAGTGACTATTTTTCTAGCATAATAATACCTTGGCTGAGTTGCTCTCTTAATGCGATATCTTTAGATCCAATACCTCTTCCTCTGGTATTTTCATTCTGAATGAATGAATGCGTCCTGTTAGCCAGGTGTTGGATAGTAGGAGAGATAAGCATCTTCCCGTCTGACGTCATATTTACTGAGATCTCTAGAACAAAATGTATACCACATGTTATGCTTTGTCAAAGTGGTTGTACGAAGGTAGAAAATATGGTTGAATCAATGAACTAAGTTGTTAATGATTGTTAAATAATCTTTTAGAAATTGGCAGCCACAAAAAATGTGAAACTTGCGTGACGCATGAAAGAGAATTTTGAAAAGTGGTGCTCACTTATCTGGCCAATGTAAAACATGGAACGTTGAATGGGATGGAGACCGTGGAATAAAAACGTGGGACTGGGAATTCTTGCAAGTTCATCTCTCGGTGAGTTTAATTTATCGTTAGATTTCTCAGAAGATTTGATGCTTTAAATGGGGTTATATGGAAGTGGCTCCAATGCCCCATAAATAAACGCCGAGTGCTCCTACACCTTCCTCTTTAGTGAACGATTAATGTACAAGTCATTGACATTTGAGGAAAATGTTGACAAAACTAAACTCACATCAACATCAACTGAAATCTGTATCTTGCGATTAGGAGGTTGTTTAATGCAAGGTTAACGACAACAAAACACCACAACACAGGCGACAAAAGTCTTGGGACACTGGCAAATTTTGCGAGAGTCTTTCATGATGAAGGACACTCGCAAAATTTGATGGAGATGTTTGGGGGATGAAGGGGATGAAGGCTTCATCCCCCTCGTCCCCCAAACAATGTTACCCCCAGAGACTCTATTTGCATGGTGCTTTAGGGGGAGTGAGGGGTTGAATAAGGCCAACGAAAAGATGTTTACGGGTCGATAGCCTTTTTTCGTAATTTTGAAAGAGTTCCAAGGACTTTTAACTACTATTGTAGAACACCAGACTACCATTAGGCCACTGAGTGAAGTTTCAGAAAAAAACACAATACCTTGCTTGGTACAATTGCTCAGAATGAACGGCGTAGTTACAGCAAGTATAATGGCAACAACTGATAAGCTGATTCCAACAATTTTTCCGACTTCCATTTTCATCTTGCTACTGTTCTCATAGAGGCAAAAGTATGTCTTCGGTATATTTATTTACGAATTGCGATAGGAATAGTGTATCACAATTACGACTTGATTTGATTGCGATTTGCCTCAATTTTCCGCGTGGCTCTGTTTGAAATGAGTTTCTGAAAACTTGATTGTGACGTCATTTAATTTGTTACGTATCAATTTTCCAACGGATTTTTTATTTGTTTTTGGGTTAGGCTACTGGGTTAGCTTGATTTGCTAATCGAATTGAATCAGATTAAGCAGCTGAGCTGGATTGAAGGTACGGATTCAGGGCGTTGGGAGGTCAAATCGACGCCGACACATGGCTAGGCCAATTTTATGGGTTCTGCATGTGAGAAAGTTTCAAACGAAACCTCAAAAAAATTAATGCGATAAACAAACTGAAATTCATAAATACGAAATCATACTATCTACAAACGAATTCAAATTCTCGAATATCAATCAAAAGAATAGCAATGTATTTATGAATCGGTTTTCCAGAACTACCATTGTAAAGTTTCTACATACTGTAAAATAAATACATACAATAGAAGAAAAGGAAAGTTCTTTATATAACAGTGCCCCCTGACCAGAAGGGTAATTAACACTCTCATACGAGATATTTAAATGTATAATGAGACGCTGAAACCGGGGGAATAGGTATAAATAAACCTCCGGTATGACTTTACAGATATTTTACAACTTCTTTGTGCCTTTCAAAGTATGCATGTATATAATCACAGAAAATTAAACGTCAGGAAATATACATGATTATAATAGGTCCATTCTTTATCTCACAAACAGTCGAAAGATTCAATTGTAGCGTAGGTGTGTGTCTAGGCCTATTTTCTCTTGAATTTCTCGTTATCCAATTGCCTGGTCACCTTGTCACAACAACGGTTGAATTTTCTCGTAGATTTAACCGTTTTTGCGCAGTACTCCATCTTCCTGGCAAAAGAGTAGTCCCATTTGTCGCCTTTTATCATCATCTTCATCTTTTGTCTACACAAAAATATAACAACATAATAATAATAATAACAACAAGAGGAATTTTGCAAACACCAGTGAAAAGTGCTCAATACACATATGTCAGAGCGGTATACAAACAACTTAAGTAGAATTTATTGAAAAAGAAGCATGATTCGCTGCAACTCTGAGTTTCGTGCTTATGCACTCATCAGCTAAAGTCTAACAACTTCATATTTAGTTCAACCAGTACCAACTATATAAATTGTGCGCTATTCTTAGCTAAAGAGTCGCGTGAAGTGAAAGCTTTCAATATATACCAAAGACCTACCTCTGAGGCATGTTAACTCTGATTTGCGCGATGGTTCTTTTGACATAACACGTGTAGCCTTTTACGGCGGCTTCTCTGCCTATTGCACAGCATCTTTTCTTGCGAGAAATGAATCGTGGCTTTGGTTTCGGCGTCGTAGGCTGGTCGACAATAAAGTCAATGTTCAAAGGAGTTGAAGTTTTAGGCTTTGGAACTGTAGAATCCAATTGCTTTCGTGTTGCTTTCAGATCTGATAAAATAAAATAATAAGACTATGTATGCAAAGAGAGATAGGCAGGCCCTTAACCCTCGTTAGAATATGAACAACTAAAATCCCAAGACAGAGGTAAAGGTAGATTGTACTATGGACAGAGTACATAGTACAAAGTGTAATACAAAAGAGCGTTACTGAACAAGTAGATATATCTGAGAAAATCGCATGAAGATTAGTTGCTACTTTTTCAAATCATTGCGGTACTTTTGATAATTAACAGCAAATCTTTGCTTATTAATGCAACAAGCTTGCTTAAATCCCTGAATTGGTAACGGGCAAGGCAGAGATGCTATTTATGCATTCGTTTGTCAATACTGAATGGGAATATTTACATTAACAGTGTACTACGAAATTGAGGAGACAGAGGTAAGGCGGACGGAGGTATAAAAATTTTTGCAAATTTTAAAAAATTCTAAAACAGACAAATATAAAGCCAACGACTCCAGACACTCGCAAAATTTTATCGTTTGCCGACAAACACAAAATTTGGGGGGGCAGTACACCCTTTTGGCGACCCCTCTGTGAAGAAATAAAAACATAACACCTAAATTTTGTCCTTGGACTCAAATACCACCTTTGCATAAAGTCGATGAAGCATTAAGAGAGCTGGGCTCTAAATGACGTCATAGTTAACTGGATTGACACGTGAGTCGTAAATTAGACCGCATAGTCGTAAGTTTTTGTTTTTGCTCGTAAGATCTCCTTCATTGATCGGAAAAGAGAAAGTTGAACTATATAAACGTGTTTAATGGCTTTTCTCACCATATGTGGTTTCAAAAAAACCAAAAACTACATTGTAATAATAATATGACTGGAAGTGCGAGCCTGAAGCCGCGGAGGCTGAACTGTGGCCGCTAAACTGTGGCTGCGCTGTGAAGGCTAAGGAATTTAAAACAAGAGAAGAGGAAAAATTAATAATTATTCAAATGAAATGCCACCACAACATTCTAGCCTTGTTTCAGGAAACTGAACGATTATCTTGCTGAACTATAGCCTCCTTGGTGGTCACAGAAAATAATTAGCGACTTCTATCTATTATTTACTACAGGCCACGTTCTGAGAAATTGCTCTCCGAGAAAAATCTTCAAATAAACCACGCAAAAACAATCTTGCAATTTCGAAACTTGAAAGTAAAACTTTCAAATGTTTGTGGTTTTCATTGTAATAGAAAATAGACTTTTCCAAAACGGAAAACTTCACTATTCCGAGTGTAATTGGACTTTGACCGGTGCGCCATTTTGATTGACTTCTTTGTTGCTTATCAGATTGATCGAGAGAAGAGTTTGTTTTCATAATTGTCAAGGAAATAAATTATTATCAATAATAGATGGTCACGGAGACGGAATGAAAATCTCAGGATGGAAGGAGGGGAAATTCATATCAGGACAGGAAAGTCATTGAAAATAAATCCGGAGAGATTTTCTTCATTCAAGCGGCGTGCCACGTAAGCCTTTGGTGAGCATAAAATATGCTACGCCTTTTTCACACTTGGGGTGGGGAAGCAATGGTGAAAAGTGCAAACAGTTTCAGGGAGCACAATAAAAATGGTTGTAATTATAAATCAACTTTCATTATCAAGCAGATTGGTGCTAAGTAATTATAAGGCAATATTTTCATACGATGCAGTCACCATGTTGTTTATGTGGCAGAGCAGTGTATAAAAAGCTTAGTTTAAAGTAAATTTATAAAGCCAAAGGCTGTCATGTTTGCTGTCAAGAAAATGCTTGCGAATAAATACAGATACAAAGGAGCGTTCTATGGCCTAATCTGAATTTAATCCTAACACATTAATTGATGTTTTTAGCAACACGAACAGAAGAAACTATAGATAGACTTGTCTATTTCATGAAAATGTTTGCCTTGCAACGACATATTCCCAGCCTCCGATGTTTACTTTGCAAAAATATACCCAGATTAGTTAGTAATCAGCAAAATTGAGGTTTATGTATGGGAGAGAAAGACATTTCAAAGATGTTGATGTAAATTAGGTTACAAATTAAATGTCTGGACTTTCCGAGATTCAATACTTTATCAGACATTTCCATGGTTATTAATTAATTTATAAAAGCCTCGAGAAATTAAATTTCATTGATTTAATTAATGAAAATGTTTGATATGCGTACAAAATGGGCCGAACAATGGTGGGAAAATGAGTTATTTGATACAAAAACAATAACAAAACGATTCATAATCGTATAACTCACATGATGTCCACACATACCACGCATAAACAAAGATAATTTTATAAAATACGAATGGGCATGTTTTATAAATTTCAAAAATATTAGTTTTAAAGCAACACAACAAAAATCGAAGTGAAATCATGTAGATTATTGAATGAACTCATAACTTACCAGAGAGCCTAGCAGCATCGCTGAAATTTACACAACTGTGATAAAAAAACAGAACTGAAAAGCAGATATGAAATATATTTGTCCAAGTCATCTTCTCGACACTTGTAGTTTGATATTGTTGAATGTTCAGATCACGACACCGGAGTATTTTGAAATGCAGTTGTCTGTCAGGCTATGCTTGTGACTTTCTTATTTTACTATCGACTTAGTACTACAACAAATCACTCAGACTATTTCCTCCTCTTCGACCAAGCAAGTAATATTTCAATGAACTGTCAATGGTTTTCCCATCCTCTTATTTATATCGGAATTTCCACAATTTCTTTTTAAGTGCGGCCATTTCGCCTCTGCCCATCGAGCCCTAGCTCTAAGCCATAATTTGGGCTTGGAAACAAAATGGTGCCACACAGTGCACAAATGTGAATTCTTTCTTTGTTATAATGATTTGTATTCGTGTAATGTTTCAATGTTTTATTATGTGACAATAACTTAACAAAATATATAGTTTTTCCTCAATGAATCGATTCATTTTATGAATGAACGATTGATTTGAAAGGCTTAAATGTGACTTTGTGTCTAATACGTTCGAAGCAGAAAGATTCAGTATGACGTAGCTGCATTTTGATACGAATAATGGTCGAATATGGCTTTATGAAAGAGATCACTAAACCCTTTATCCGATCTCCTTTCACATATACGTGCATCGCAAAACTAATTTCGTTTGTAAATGTCCATTTCTGTCCAAAAAACTAATTTTGACTAACTCAAACATTGCAAAACAAGTCCAAACACTTGAATGCCACTTCTAACAATCTTAAGTTTGTACCAATGCTCTTTTTGACCTGTATTCAATCACTTCAAAGCATTCTCAGGAACTCTATTCACAACTTGCAGAAAATAGACAACTATTAGCCAAAAATAACTCCCGTTTTCAAAATTGGGACAGAAATCTAGCGTTTGGTCAAGTAAGTTAAACAAATCTCGAAATGTACCAGTGGTATAATTAAGAGTAATGCGATAAAACGTACTATGGAGGTGAACCTGCTTCTCACTTGAGCTCAAGAACCTGTGTGGTTATGATATGACTATTGCATGTCTCAGCTAACCATGTAGCCAATCACAAGGGTGGTTCAGACTCAGGTGTGCATTTCCCAGGCCAACATTTGTCTTGCGAAAGACGGTGGGAAGTTTTTTGTCAAGTTATTTTCAACATTTAGCTTTATTGTCGCCAACTCAATCTTCTCAGCCGTCGACAAGTATCGAAGCTGGCATGGGTCACCTGTTGGCTTGAGACATTTGTCATTGTTCAAATCTCCTTTAACTTTTTTCATTTTTTCATTCTGATTCAGGAATAAAGGTTCGATCCAAAAGGGTAGTTCCATGGAAGGGAGGGGTATAGATCGATCTGTCGTTTGGTGTGGACTGGACCACTTGCACACCCCCATATTCATAGACAACCATATATCAGTTGTTTATCAAGAACAAAACGATGAAAGATAACATGTCTAATGAACAATAAGCTGCAAAACATAACCTCTGATACTATTCGATTCCACCACTTGACTCTGTCTTGTCAAACACTCGTGCAAGTTGGCCCGTCCTTACCAATAATCATGTCAAAATATATCCATTGTATTTCACACATATTTTTTGTAAGAAACTAAGCTCAGTAGTGCTCAGTTTCTTAAACTTTATGGCCATTTATAGGTTTCTTAAAAGTTCCTTAAATTTGGAAGTGCAAATAGATAGGAAAGGAAAACAATAGCGTGTACTTAATTATCCTTTTTCGTTCTAATTTGTTTTGGGTTTCGAAGTTGTATTTTCCAAGCTATGAATCATTAAAAGACGAGGCATCGTAAAGCATTCACAAATCATCTCGTGATTTATTCATGATTCATGATGAAGGGTGCATTAAACTACAAGAAATCTGGATTATCCATTGTGCATTGTGTAATTTTCTTATTTCACCACTTGCAAGATGATAACATGGTGGGCTGGGTAATTCGTGCCAGTGTTCCGTGATGATGATTAGAGTCTTCACATGCAACGCTGAAAAGTGCCAAGGCACATGCAACAAGTCTGGGTACCGCCTGTTTATAACGGCTGAAATATTGTAGCGGCGTTAGGGTGTGCGGCCTGACACAGATATCTTGGACATTACCCGAGTGCTCTGCTTCGAGACAATTAGTCTGGCCTCTTATTCATGTTACTGTGATCGTGGGAATTGAGAAGGAGACTCGCCTTCCAGTAACGGCTACTCATCTTCAGTTCCAAATGCTTTCTCCCATAATATAGTGCAACCTTTGTCATGACATAGGGTCATGGCCACTTGACCTGAGATGAGAGCTAACATGCCCGCGATTCTGAACTTCGGCTATATTTATCTATGAAGCCAGCCCGAAAGTAGACTTGCTCCAAGTCTATTTCATATTTCACTCATAAAAGGGAACTGCGGAGGAGGAAAAAGAAAAATGATAGCGAAATTTCGCTATCGTTTTTCTTTTTCAATAACACGTGTTCCCCGAAAGGGAATATGTGTTATTCGAAGCTTGGAGAAGAGTAAAAAGGCTCTTACTATTTGTGATAGCGTTTCAGTGAAATGGCTCTATATAGCATTCTATTTAATATTTAAAGACATAGAATCTTCTTCAAATTGTTCAGCAGGCATGCAAAAGATGAAGCAAGCTTGACGAGCAATACTGCTTCATAAACACTTTTTTAAAAATGTGGTTGAGAATATTGGGTCTCCAATCTCTAAAATGTAGAAATAGTTTAAGAATAAATCCAGGTTCATTATGCGTCATCAGAAGTAAAGTGTTTTGTTTGTTCCCGAGTTCTTTCCCAAAGCAAAGTAAGAGCGGTTAAAAATAACTTACGAATAATTGAAAAGACTATTGAACCTGAGAAAAAATTAATATTCTTTTGTAGAAAGGTGTGTATTGTGTAATTTGTTTAGAAATCTCGAAAGAAAAATCTCCTTTTTCGTTTGGCTGGAATTGTTAATTAATCGCACGAGATATATAGTCGCTATCTATTAGTTTAAGCATGAGTCATTTTATTGTTATCTTGATGTATGAATGAATTGCCAAAATACCTGCTTGAGATGAATGATTGAGAAGGCAAAGGGTATTATTGCTTACGACTGGCCTTTGGGCGTTCCTTTCGCAATGATAACCCAACTATATGATGCCATGCTAACACGCTTTTTATAAGAGCCTACTTCAAGACCTAGTTTTTGAAGTTCCTTATTTAGGACCCGTTTTGATCAAAACCTCAAAGAAGGAATTGACGGCAAATGGATGGCACTCGAAATTATTGGGACATTTGTGCTATTTTTAATTATTTGTGGTGATAAAAATATTCAATTTGAACAGTTCCTTGAGAATTTTGTCTCTAGTAGTATTAATTCTTGTAATTTTCTGGCCCCGTTCGTGTAGGTGTCTATTGTGAAGGGCTTCTTTATAAAGAAGCCAAGTTGATAACCGACACAAGTTAATTGGAAGCAACTGGATTTCGCATTGTAAAGTTAATGGCTCTTCTGTGATTGGAAGTTGAGAACACATTGTATCGCAGAACAATAGGAAGCACATGCAACGCTCGTTCTATTCTGAAAGAGATTGCACAAGAAAAGTCGTTATTTGCACAGGTTGATCATAATGAAATAAGCTTAAAACATGATTCATGACATAATAGGGGAGATTTTGATGGTAATGGTGATAAGAAGTAAGGTTTTTGCGTCAGAATAACAGTATTACTTGCAGAAGACTGTTTTTTGCTCTTCTTATTATCATAAAGCTGTATTATGATGTGCATTCCTCGCATTAACTTGGAAATTGAAATTGTAACTGCTGTTTTTTCGTTATAATAGAGGTCTATAGAATATTCATGACGTGTTTTGAAACTAATTTAAGAAGGTCTTATCATCGATGTCCAGATTGCTGCTTGCTTGATCAATTCTGCGATGTGTGTGATACCATTTGTTATTGCTCAAGCTTGGAAAATATAGGCTGGGAGTATATAGCTGTTAAGACGACACAATAGCACCACAACTTACTTTCATCCAATAATATTGTGGCTGGTTGTGTTTTTCTCGTGAATGACGGCGGTTTCGTGCCACCTTCGAGGTCACAGATACTCGCACGAAAAACCAAGTTTGTTGGGTCGCTACGTTTATCCCAGTAGCTAACTGCGCGGCAGGAATGTTCGCAGGCAACCAACATAGTCTCAGAAAAATTCGGAATAATATTTACTACATACATAAGGGTGTATTACCCTCAACCAATGTGTCTACTGCTAGCGAATTCACGAGACTTAGCTTATAACGTGTGACAAAAACAGTAACATTGGACTAAACATTGGCTACATTACATAGACACATAACTCGATGATTTACCAACAATTGCGACATTACTACTTTTGTGACAAAATACTAAGCAGTTTATCAACAGTATCAATACATTCTGGGGCACATATAGGGTTCACATTGTCGAGGTAATTGGCAAAAGCAAGAAACGACTCGATGAAGTCTTTTTCCACGATTACCTGCGTGTTTAGCAAGGCAAATGAATCAGTTTGTTGATGTTGTTGTTGTTGTTGCTGTCTATTGCTGCCCTGTGTTGTTTGGTTTATGATTGCATTTGTCTCAAAACGTTGCCTGTCCGCCGACAATTGCGCTGGCAATTGTTGCATGCAATGTGTTCTTTCGTGATGTCTTAGCATGACTTCTGGGTAAAGCCTGTGGCAATAACTGACGTTGTGATGATGCACTGATCTTTTTCTCGAATTTTCGAATATACAGGAGTTTTAAAAATGTAAAACCAAGTGTGCGAGAGTTGTAAGCTTTCCTGAAGTTTGATGTATAAATATAACGAGAATTAGTTCCCAGAGAATTAGTTCCCAGTATTTTCTATACCAATACAATAATTTTTTGTCGTTCGCAGATCTTCGCGTGTTCCGTGATGAACTCAACTTCAATCTGTTTGTGATGATATACAACTCTCGTGCGTGATATGTGTTGTAGATAAAATCTTGGCACTTGTAGTCACCAAATCATTCACAACAATTTTAATTCTCACGTTTTCAGTAACTCACGAGCCTTTGAAACAAATTTTCTGTGTAGAGACCGAATCAGATTTGTACAGTGTATGTACTCCACTACTCAACATGTACTGGAGCAATCGTTCCGTATGTTTCTATATCCACCTTTAACAAACGACAGTCAACGTTTAACCGACCTCTATTGTCGTCTGCACGCAAGCTCAGTGTCCGTAATCTTGACGATCTGTGCAAGTGCATGCACCACACAACATAATATACGTTTGCATTAATAATTTACTGACTTTCTCCGTTGTTTGCTGGCTCGCTCTTTGTACCCCCCAGCTTTGTATGCCGAGTATTAGCGTGCGATAACGAATCGTGCACGACAGCTGAGCATTGTTGAGTTGCGAAACACAAAACAACAAGCGTTTCCGTGAAAGCATTTGTTAAGAGTTGGTTGGCGAGGACTACTGGTGCTATATGCAATGGTAGCAGACAAAGCAACCTGTTCTCTCTGTTCTGCGCGTGCGTGTGGCCTTGTTTGTATTTATATTATCGACTCCGACACTACCTCCTCATTGTATCTTTAGTAAAAGACACACGGCCTCTTATGACGGAAGGGGTCTCATATCTTTCTCTTTCTGTCCCCATAGAAGCAGGCGAAAGAACGTGGTTCAACTTCTATTTGTTACATACCTTAAAATGCGTCTTCTTATATTGTATAGCTGTACTAAGATTTAATCAAAGTCACAAAGGGGATGGTATATTTCCGTGTTATGAAACCTCTTATATATATGATGAATAAGAGGCATCATTGCGCAACTGTCTCAGATGAAAAGGCCCCTGAGAGACAACAGTTTGAGAGTCGCCCCAGTTTGCTATTTTCTTTCATACTGCAACGTTGAGTGTACCAACAGTTGCCAGTCCAAAGTCAACAAATACAAAGATTATACTCTACTGCATCCAGAAAGGATATTTACTTTTATATTTACTCTGCGACTGAACACTGAGAATCCTGCAGCTAAAGAGATCATACTTCCCCCTTGTTCAAACAACATTATACTGCGACAGCGACAGATGTTCAAAATAATTATCACAATTTATTCAGTGCTTTGAACCAAGACTCATGCCTTAATTGAGCACAATTGCATTACAATATAAAAAAGAGGGACAAACAGCTGAAGATACAATATTCTTTCGGCGTGCTTTTTTCTTGTTCATCCTCGCTGAACTTCTATTTTTCCATCACTTTGTTGTTCAGCGTGCAAGTGCAATTTTGAATTCCCAATTTGCCACCTGCCGCCATCAATGGTAATTTTGCGTGGATACGAAAGCTAATCCACACAAAGTTTGTTAGTTTTTTGTTTTGCTGTTTTATTGTTTAATTGTTTACGGTTTTAATGGCGCGTGGTATTCGCAAGTCCTTGCATAGTGCTGCGCCCAACTATCAGATTTTAAGCGTTTACTCCAAAGAACTTCAAGAACACCTTATTAAACGATTTTGGGTTGCCCTATCCTTCCCACCCACCCTTTAGAGCTTAAAGCTTCAAGTCTAAATCAAAGCCAGCAATTAAGTAGGTATTCCTAGTTCATAAGTAGGTAGTAAGTAGGTATACCTTCATTGGTACCTAAGTGAGTCTAAACGGCATGAAAACGAGACTAGAAGTGGTGTTTATTAGATGTAAACGCTTCGCTGTCATTTACTCTTGCAACATATTTGCTTTTCTCCAACCAACTATATTAGTTGTGATGAAATTGTCACAGTTTCTTTGGTAACCCTTGGAGTTTTCAGGGAATTTTTGCCTTTATGTATTGCCTAGGTGTTACTGCAAATAAAACTGATATATTTCTCTAAGCTACGAGGTATGGTGCAGCAAACTATGCCACTGGTTGCTTACATAGTGTATGAGAACAGCTGACGTAGTAATGGTGAAACATTTATTAATGCAGAACATTGCCAAATGGTAGAACATTTATTAAAGCAGAACATCGCCAATCATAATAACCACAGTGATAATGAATTCTACACTTTAAACATCATAATAGAATTCATGATTAAAATTAAGATTGCAGTAAACTCAACAGGTATCTGGTCACTTTTTCTTAATCGCCTTACAAAACGAATCGCTTATTTTTTCAACTTCAACGCTGGCGATTTCACATGCTCCCCGGAGAAACCGTCGATTGGTGGTCACGTGGCCAGATGTTCAAATTTGATAAGTCGTATTGTTGCCTAGGCCGTGCTCGCGTGGTCTTCCTTTGTTCCAAGCGAAACAGCCGCTCAAAATTCGAGTTTCTTCCTTCACATCCGACATGACCTGAAATTAATAGAATAGGCCACATTTTCCAAGCGCCAAGCTATGGCTTGACTTTCTAGTACCAAATGCATCTGCTCGTTGTTGAATGTTATTCTTGATAACATGCTTTGGCGAGACATTATGTCTTACAGATGATTGACAAACTTGGTCTTCTCCGATTTCGACTCGCTTGGATTGGTGAGCCTTATAGGCCACTAAAACCATAGTCGCTCAGGACGGGTTCAGTGGGTGGGCCATTTACAAAGCCTTTATCGCTTAGGGAAGAAGTTATTATGCTCGGTCCAACGAAATATTTTTTCATTTACGATGAACATTTCAAAGCCATACAAACCATGCTTTACAAACAAACTTAGTTTAACATAAAACATATTAACTATATATGCTATTTGCCAAATGAAATCTCAAAAGCATCCTATTGCTTAAACTTTGGTCTCTTAATATGATTGTTATAAATATCAAATTATATATTATTTCTAATTGCTTTATGTGCTTTTGTCTTGTTTGCTTTGCTTGTCGAAGCAGCTGAAGTTTCCCATACTGCTGTTAAATTTTTTATTAGGAAGTAAACACACGATATGGATAAGGATTTAACGCGAACACAGTTGTTTTCCATGGAGATGGTACGAACTTCGAGCCTCCTGCTTGCCTTGCAGGCTTCTTGCTCTTCCAATCAAAAAGATAACATATATGAACTTTGTGCAAATAATAATAATAATAATAATAATAATGATATAATCGAGCAAGTATTATAATACTTTCACCACGAAACTCAATCTCACATTTACAGGGATTTTATTCCTTATAAATTTCTGGTCATTGCTTAATGCTAGTTAAAAATAGTTACGTTGTTATATTCATTCATCTGATATTTCTGTGCCCTAACTTTTAGGACCCACGAAGCGTCCAATCAAGAAGTGAGAATCAAGTGACGTATGCATAATGCGGAGATGCAATTGGCTAATATTCAATCAAAGACTATACCATACAGGTAATTTCACAATTCTCAGTTTAAACATGATTTTAGAGCTTTTCTATTCACTGCTGAAAATCTCACTGTTTACAACACGCAAACGAGGCCAAGCAAATAGTGTAGGCTGCGGGCTCTGGCATTTCATTACGTCATCGCTTACGTCATGAAATTTAACCTGTTGTTGCTGTGTTGTGTTACGATAGCAACTTGCAAACTTTTCGGAAATGGGGAGGGCCACTCAATAAGAATTCAAAAGATTTTAAGGCCAAAACAATGCAGATTATGCATCAACATTAGAAAAGATAAATAGATGATTTGTGCGATATCTTGTAAAGGATTTTTGTTGTGGGAAAAATGAAATAAGCAGAGCGTGTAAGCCGTGAGTCGGTTGTTAGGTTCAGGATATAATAGAGTACCTTCAGAAAAGTCTTTCCGTGTTCCTTTATTACGAACTGGGACAATAACATGACGTTTTGGGCAAGTATTGTTTGTCGTGGTCTTTTGGATTGATCATTAAATGATTGTGCAAGGAAGTTGATATTCCGCAAATAATTCAGAAAATTTATAAACAACCTTGGATTCATTTTAATTACACGTCAGGAACTCAACTTGCTTGACCAGATGGTTGAAACCAGGTGATTTAATTTTACTTGACTCTTTCACTCTTGGATTTATTAATTGAATGCAGAGAGAAGGAATTTATCAATGTTTTGATGAATATTCATGCCTGAACAAGATAATAGCTCACATGAAGAGCACTCCTGCTTCATTCAAATTCTGCAAATCAAATAAAAAAATTTCTGTGACTTGTCAAATGAAAGCTGTACACATTTAAGCTTTACATAAACAATTAAATAAACTGTGTTGTCAAATCACGTTCATCAAACAACTCCACCGTTTGTTGTGTTTGGATTAGATTACCAGAATCGTGCTTCAAGTCAGCAATTGATAAAAGAAGAGAACATTTTTAGTTTTGGCCTAAGTTTGAAGACGGGAAGATGTTACTCTACGATATCTTGCGATCGTTTGGTTCCCAGCTGAGCCAAGAGCAAACTTGGGCAGTCTGCTATATGACAACAAAATTACTTTCAGTAAAAAGACGAGAGAACTTATTGCAAAGAAGGAACATGAAATACTCATTGAGTATAGAAAGTGTCGAAATTGATTCATCAGGGCATGTTGCTTTGATTGGTGAAGAAGAACTGCTTGCTGCCGGAAGGCAAAAAGAAAGTGAAATTATAGAAAGCATTGGAAATTTGCTGTGTCGGTGTCTTGATTATGGCCTAGACGTTTCGTCTATTGATAGCGTAAAGTTTGAACCTGACATGGCTGAGTTGATTGCTGGAATGGTTTTGCAGCATTTTGACGAACAAGATGAAGGCTACAATGAAGATGAAGATGATGAGAATTTTGACAATCCATCAACCAGACGACAGTCAAAAAACAGAGCTGCTTCGGTGAGATATTTTCGAAACTTCGACGAAATTATTCGCTTTTGCCATGCGAGATTATTACGAAAGAATATCGATACTGGCGGCGAACATTATCGAAACGTGTTACGAGCTTTGTACGTCGAATCGCATGAGTTGAAAGTGTTTCTTGACCAAGTCACTCACAGTTTGGATAAGGCCAGCAATGAATACGAGAGTCACCACAAGCTGAACCCCGGCGCAGCCATCACTGCCCAGGAGTGCGTGTATGAGTGGGCACGGTTCTGGCTGCAAGTTATGCATGAGTTACGACGAGGGGTGCACTTGAGGAAAGTTGCGCAAACCAAGGTTTCGCCACTTGAGTATGAGTACACGCCGTTTGAAATAGCCAAGAATGGCGCCTCGGTTTCAAGTGGTGCCAATTTGAGGCCAACTGAACAGAGCGGCTTGCCTGAAAATGCGAAGGACATCATATTGAATTTTATTCTCTCAAGACCAGTTAGTGAAAAGGCAATTTCTGCAGAGACTGATGTTCAAGGTGGAGGGGTAGGGGTGGAAAAAGCAAGAGAAAATGAAACTGGCGATTTGGTGGATGAAAATGATAATGCTTCACAGTTATCTAACCATCGTAAGCAACTAAAAGTTCAGACACCGTTGCTTGCGAAAATAGAGAACTGGGATTTAAGCTTGGAGAGCCTCTTATCCGAGGATGATCCGGACCAAGCAGAGGCTGGTGTCAGAGGTGATTGCGCAGATGGCTCCTTCGCAGCTCATGGCTCTTTGCACGACAACGCTACTGGTATTTACAGAAGATGCCATTCCGCAAATGATGCGGAGCCTCAACAAAGCGATTACGAGGCTGTGAAACCAAACCCGACTCCCGTCAACGCGAAAAAGAGATTGGCCGTCAGTCCAGTATGCTTCATTGACATCCCCCTTCAAGAGGAAGACCCCCGCGTCCGTGGAACCTCGCTGTTTGAAATGTCGCAAATTCGCCAGGCCATAGCTCTTGCAGAAGTCGACTCTCTTGCGCCGAAAACAACGAAAAGTGAGCAAGTCAAATACGGAAAGATCTGCTTCTCTTGTCAGAGGACCAAATTTTCTATTTTCAACAAAGCGAGACAGTGCGAGATTTGCCGCAAGAAGTTTTGCACAAAATGCAGCTTGTCAAACATCGAAGTGCCGGACCACCTTATAGACACGAATGAAGATTTAGAGTGCGATACATCACAGCCCCGTATTCACAAAAGTTTCAGCAAAAGTCTTGGCAATCTGACGTCACTTGATGGGGATCACGTGATCACACCTTTCCCCTGCAAGAGACAGTCACTCCTTCAACTGGGACAAAAACACACGTTTGGGGTCAGACTTGTCAACATGTGTAAGGAATGCAAGACCTTTATGGATTCCATATTGATAGAAACCAAAAATACAAGATGGCATGTTGGGCATACAATAGACATATAAGCATTGCAAGATAATTATTTTAATGTTTGCTGTTTTATCAAGATTAAAATACATGCATCGGATTAAGGTTTGTAATTTATATCAAGATTGTAAATATTAATTTCGCTTGTATCATTTGATTTGGCATTAATTAATCGCAATGTTATTAAGGTCTGCTTTTGTATATTTTTTTAATACTTTTTATATTTTTTTGTATGATGTGTAATTATACCATATGTATCATTTATTATCAATAAAATATCCTTCACAATATTAATCGTAATACACGCTTCTAATCCCTGCTTCTTTCAATATTGCAACAGCAACGTTGTTGTTGCAAATGATAGGAATTGATTACGTGAATATTCTGTGAAAATCCAAGTGTAATTTATGAACTCTTAAGTCAATGGCTGATCAACATACTCGGAATAAAAAATCATGCAGGAATAATATTTGAGTTAGTTATGCATAACGCCATATTTACCAGAGATGGCAATGGTCTCAAACTGATAAGAAGGCTGCCTCCAGTCCGTGAACTAGAAGCTTGGTCCTAATTTGACTGTAGTAGTTTCCAGTAGTTGACATGTAGTTGTTTCAACGTGATCAGAAGGCCCTAAATAGTATGTTTTGAACATTTGTTTGCCAAATTTGAATCAATTTCGATTTTTGATTTCTTGACTATAGGCTTTCATGACGGATACATAAAGTTATTCACTAGTCGCGAGCATCTGAAATTTTTAACTTTTGAACCAAATGTCCTAGAAAGCTGAAAATTGTTTCAACGTGATCAGAAGGCCCTAAATAGTATGTTTTAGTCATTTGACTTTTTGAAACTCTGAGCCCCAGACCGAGAACTAGTTGGTTGGTCGTCACTTGACTGTAGATTTTTCCATTAAGTAATGCTCAGGATGGTCCTCATTGAAACTAGCGACCTATGCTCAGGTCGCTAGTTTCAAGGTTGGCGCTATTCATTATTTTTACTGAGCTATACTGCATAGAACGTCCAACTTTGGATTTTTGTAAAATCTGCTTGCTTTTATTTGTGTCGCAGGTCAGTGGAACATACGGAGCTTCATACTTGGAAGTTTTGACAAAATATCACGCGGGCCATGTTTGAATGTGTGGCTCTCCCTTCAAATTTGCTGTCGGTTTCGTTACGGCATGGCTATTGGTTGATCTGGTCAAAAGATGAGTCTGGAAAGTAAGTCACGAATTAGTCGATCTTGTGACGTGCATTACGTCGTTATTCCTAGCTGATCTTCATTTGATATACGCATGTGCACTGTAATGTATTCCCACGTCTAATTCATTACAAGTCTATCGTGTAAGTTTGATTGGAATTCAGTGTTCTTTCCGCCGGCGGTTGCTTTGGCCTTGGTGTTAAATGCTACTGGGTATTTTTGGCACTTTCTGCTGGGTTTGAGCACCGACTTTCTCGTTTGGGGAGATAGTTGTGTTCTGGCAAAATGCGGAAAATGGGGGTTTAGTAGCAGCCCTACACGGGGGAAGTATACTGACCCGTCCTGGAAAGAGGGCTTCGCTGTTTCGCGAAGTTTTTTTTCCTTGAATTTTGCTGCAAGTCTCTTTTCTTCCCTTCTTCTCAATTAATTGTTTTTTATCTTTTAAACTATTTATTATATTCACTGTTAAAAGCAAATATGAAGCTTCCAGAAGTCTCAACCATTAGCAGAGCTTTGCTTAATGACAAGATTTCTCTTGTAGAAGCTTCGATGCCTTCAACAGACGTGAATACAAGTCATTCATGAAAATAGACTGTTGCAAATGAGTTCCTGTCCTGGTAGATTGCACGTGGGGACGATTGTGGTACGCATGCGATTCCTATACCTATCCGTATGTAGCATGAGAGCTTTATACGCCTTGTATAGCCCAGGCCGTTTTGAACATGTTGTGGAGCTTTGAACGGCAGGTTGGAACAGAAATGAAGCACAAGAATGTTCCATCAAAAACTAAAATGCTTATATATAAACAATTCGCTAATCTGAAAAATCTAAAAATTCCAAAATTCAACGAATATTCTCAAAATAATTCATATATCTACAGAGAGGAACTTAACAATGGCCTTACGAGTGAAATAATTTTAGAATACGAAGTGCAAAACTCACGTGTACCCCATTAACATTACATGGCAAAGTTAACCTAGAGACAATTCTACGCAGGTAAGTTAAGCTGTTCAGAGAATACAAACAAAGCCCTACCTTATCTTGAATAAATATGCTTTCTAGAGTCAAAACAAACTAACTTTCTACAACTTCGAGTATATATATATACAAATGATTATATTCTTTCGAATATATCTATAAATTAGTGGCATTATCTGTTGCTTCCATTTTCTAAAAGTCTTCTTCGTTCTAGCACAGAAACTGGCCTATCATTATTTTCAACCTCGTTATCAGTTCCTAGTTTTGCCTTAGTCGGCAAAAGAGGCTTGCTTTGGGGATTGTCTTTCTTATTATTAAAGTCTTTTGAAGCAGGTCGCTTTTGTGGCACAGGTTTACCTCCAGGTGGAACTAAAGGCACCGGTTTACTTTTGGCAGTTACGGCTGGCTCTGGTTTACTCTGAGAGGTAGCTAAAGGAGGCTTCTTACCTTGAGGTGGTAGCAGCGGCTTTGGTTTTCCCTGTTGTTGTTGCTGCTGTTGAGAGGTATCGGTTCGAGTCTTATCCTCACCATTGGCATTCGTCTTCTTCAACTGACTTCGCCAATCAACCTTGCTACTTTCCTCCTCGCTGATTTTAGCATGCGTCTTCACACTTGCTCTATCATTCACGGGCAGAGTGCGGAAATTTGGGTTCTTGCGAGAAGCTCTGTTCACTGGGGTTCTTGAAGGCGGCGGCCTGGGCTCGAACTGCTGCTCAGTTACAGGCCTGGCTTTCCCAGGCCGGGGAGCAGGTATCGGGTTCTTGTTCCCCGTTGGAGCTGGCTTGGTTGGTGGTACAAGCGGTTTCTGCACTGCTGTACCAGACTGTTTATCTCCGCAAGTAGGTTGAAAGGCGACTTTGCAAGGAGCCACTGGTTGACTTGATACAATAGGTTTACCCGTTTTCGTATCATCTTCGACACTGCCATTCTTGAATCTGGGTTCTTCCTGGCTTGCAGGTGCTTCCTCAGTCACAGGTTTAGTTGGTGGCGGAGGCGCACGACTCGTTGGACGCGGAGGAGGTCGATTGCCTCTTAGTGAAACATTCTCGTATATGTGCTGCGGGGCTTCTGCTTTAACTGGCGACTACAAAAAGGAGGAGCAATAACGTCACAGAGAATCGATTAAAAAGCATCGCTGTTAGGTTGAATATAAATAGATTATAAAGCAGTGCTACCCCCGCGAAGCCGAGGTGATATTGCAGTGGATTTATAAAGACATAAACTAGAAAAACGGGGGTCACAATGACTAACCGTAGGCCTTGGAGGTAATGGCTTAATTGTTGTTACAATTGAACATTCTTCATTGCTTCGTCTGTATAGTATCGACATTCTATCTGCACTACCCTGCGTGGGATTGCGTGGTTTCATTGGCAGTGTTGAAGCCGGTGATGTGTTTTGAATTACGCGAATGCTAGGCCGAGATTTCTTCGACGAAGGCCTATAAATGAGGCTCTTTTTTCCGTTGAAACTCTCCTCGTCGTAGTCGTCTCGAAGCGAGGCTCTAAAAAGGCGGGAAAACACAGCATTACAAACACGTCATCAAATGTTTAATAAGTGAACTAGACATCGTATCGGGGATGTCTGCTAAGAATGCTATTAGCTAGGTGTATTATTAATAGGCATAGTACTAAGGCCTAGAATTATAGTGATTAATAAGTTAAATGAAGTATTAATGGTTATTAATAGGTTAATAATAGCATTATACTGTTTTATCATATATACTGTATAGTTATGAGTCTTGTTCATAGTTAACTAAGCATGCTTTCATACACTTGTGCCATCATCACTAGTTACATGATAATGTCGTATTTACTTTGCAATTTCTCACACAAAACGCTATGATCATGGAAGCTATCCTAAAATAACAATAATAAAAATTGCTTGTGATAAATAATAAACACTTACTCGGCCTTTTTGGCGCTTCGCTTCATCTGGTATTCAGCATACAGTGCCTTCAATTGATTTCGCTTGATGTAAGTAATTATAACAATGACCAGAACCAATAAAACAAACAGGACTATCAAAAATATCATCAGATAGGATTGATTCGACACCTTCTTGCTGCCGGGAACTGGAGCTGTGAATAAATGAAGAAAACACTCAATTTTTATTATGATGTAGCCAAAATTGAAGCCTGCCTAAACGTGAACACGTATCTTTGAGCACCGACTTTAAAGATCGAAGATTGTTATTGAAGAGAAGGGACGGTGAGTATCATGAAAATATAGTCTATATGTGGAACATTAAACATTGTTATAAAGGACATCATATAAAGGACACGTCTATAATGGATACCTCTTTACAAAGGACATCGCCTGGATAGATGAATTTTGAATTCACCTATTGATGGTAAGGACCAATTTAATTAAAGAATTACAGCGGAATAATTTGTTTAGAGGCCATCAAACTATTGTTTTCAGCTTATTTACAGTAGGAACCCCTCTACTCTCTAGTCTAGTATGTTTGTATAGTAGGTATAGTAGGTATGTATGTATGTATAGTAGGTATAGTATGCATGTATGTATGTATGTATGTATGTATGTATGTATGAATGTATGTATGTATGTATGTATGTATGTATGTATGTATGTATGAATGTATGAATGTAAGATTTGGATGAATTGAAGAATGGGAGGAGTATTTAAAAAACATCTCACTTGTTGTTCCGACGTTCGTCTTGTAATCATCTTCTCCACCAACACTGCCTTGAACTCTGTATCTTGCTACAGTATAGATGCATCCCTTTTTGGTTTTCTTCGACTGAGCACAGCCAACTTCGGTAGTCTTCTTCCAAACGATGTTCGTAAAATGCTTAATTTCTTCCCCAGGGTACTTTTTTGAACCCTTTTGGAAGTCATAATTGTTCACTTCCTTATACCAATGTCCAACCACTCCTTTAGCGGACGGTGGGAAGTTCAAACCGTGGAAGAAGACACTCGGGCAGTAGGGGAAGCTGTAACAACAGAACTTATGAATGCTTTCGCCAATAGCAACCTTCCTTCCTTTGTTCAAATCCCTATAGGAAAAATAGATTCAATGATTAAAGTAATGCTACAGAGGGAGAGACAGAGTGATTCCCCAAAGGGGGGGGGAACAGAGTGATCCCCCTAGACAGAGTGATTCCCCAAGTGGGGAGGGATAGACAGAGTGATTGTTCAGAGAGGAGAAATGGACGGAATTGAGCGCCTACCAGTTGGACGGAGGAAACAGGATTTCTCCATCCCACATCTCCTTGTGAAAGTATGGATCTGTTGTTGGAACTACGGCACGCTTTCTGCGCTTCGGTAAATTCTTTGTTGGCACCCTGAAATTTCAGAGAAAAAAATACCTTTATGATATGGGAGTTTCTATGAACAACAACTATTTAAAAGTCTCCATATCATCAGCAAGACATAAATATTGTTATTATATATGTAGATCTTTAAAAGAGCGTTAAAGAGCGGATCTAAAATATCAAAATCCAATTTGACAACACCAGCGTAATATCAAAACCTGGATCTCATTCAATTCTGTACGTTATTATTCTATTTATAATCATAAAGACTTTTAAAGACGTGTATGATAAACAGATCAATTCCCGATGATTATATATAATCGGCAACATTAATTATATTTACTAATCATAAAATAATAACTTACGGATTGGATGTATCGTCGTTGGCAAGTTTATCTGCGTATGTTTGAGCACTTGTTTCGAGTTCCTTGGAGTATTTCAAAGCTGGAGTGTTATCGTGTTTTTCTCTGAAAATGTTGTGTTGGTCAAGACATTCATTTCCCGTGAAAGCAGCGTATTGCTCATGGAAAAGAAAAGCTGTTGCTAAGACGACTGAGCACAAGATACGCATTTTGATTGGCTTTGCTAGCGATGCTGCTTTTTAGTGATTGGATGAGCTATTCGGAGCCAAGTCGATGTTTGTTACGAGAAGTGTTTTCTGGAAGTTTCAAGGTGCCCTGCGTGAAATTGTCGTCTTTGTTCAGTCTGCAAAAAAACAGCAACAGCAATGAAATGATATTATTCAATGTCTCTACAAATAAATGAAAATCTACAAATCTTAAATACATAGATAAAGACATAAAGATTCAGTCCCGAAGATTATACTCCATTTGAACCATTATTTAGTCTGATTTAATCCAAATACATCGGAAACTTAAAACGAAAACTTACAATTAAACTTAAAAGATTTTCTTTCCAGACCTGATCTATGCTTAGCTAACATGATAACACAACAAACAGAATGAATGATGTTTTTGATGTTTTTTCAACAAAAATATATGGTCTATACATAGAAAAATATATTTAAGGACCAAATTGAATGCCAAGGTAAAAGAATTTTGGCAAAGTTACCGATATTTGCATATTTAACAATGACAATGTTTCTAAATTTAGTCGAAAACAATAATAGAATTGGTGCTTTCAAAGACCTCGAAATTTCACAAATCTCATACATAGGACTGTTTGAACATAATATCTTGGCTTCCATTTTGTATTCTACATCGCATATACCATTGTCATGTTCTTAAAAAGGTCACGAAACAAAAGCACTGTGATTAATCAAATCGTTTGACATTTCTCAACTGATTTTCATAGAGAATTCCGACAAATATTTTCATGACTTGGCAACCTTTGTGTTTTGATTTTCATGGCTGTTGGCCAAACTATGTGTACTCGTATTTTGTTACAGTTTCTCCTTCTCAAGGGGTTTGAGGGGTGGGACAATAATGGCCCCATAAATTTGACAAACTTTCTGTAGGTGCTTCAGGGATAAACAGAATGAAATGTGTACAAATTTGCTGACAAGTAGGCGTGGTACTAAAATAAAAGATACCTTGTCTAAAAAATTAAAGAAAATATAATGCAGACACATCTGTGTTTTATAAAATGCACACGAGATGAGAAATTTATTATTCAATGATTTGTAGCCGCATATAAACTTTCAGTCCTTTAAATTAATCGATGAAACAGGAATTAGTCATTATCTGCACACATCCTTTTCTTTTCCCATCCCTGCTTTAGGGAAGAAAATTAGGTCATCACCAAAAACAAACAAGAACTACAAGGAAATACTCTTGTTAATTTTAAGTTTGGTGTTGACCTCATAATTATCCCTGACTTGTTTGTAAAATTTTCGTTTCCAAAGATAAATTTCTGTGTGGGCCGTGCCGTGCCCGAGTCACAAAATGCCGAGCTGAACTATAAACAAATTTCGAAGATAAATTCGGGTTTTTTAATTAAATGTAAACATCATGGGTGAAATTATTTACTCAAACTTAAATTTCAAACGTTGTGGATTTTAACTTAATAATCCCAACAGGTCTAGTGTTAAATACAACCATATGATGTTGAAGAATGGCGGAAGTTTTTTTCTTCGACGACAAAACCTTAGGCCTTGGCACGTGCCATTAAAATTACCGAAGAAAATATGGCGTCTGGAGTATCTTTATATTGTTGATAGAAATATATGCTACTATATTTAATTCAAATATTGGTAAAGCATTCAATTTCCCTCAAAGCTGCCATAAAAATCTTCATTTGCGATGAAAATTATGGCTCACGTGAAAAGGTTAAATTTTATGGCACTTACTTTCGGCATGTTTTAATACAACTCAAGTAAACTAGGCTGAAATGTTGAAGCTTAATTAATATCTTAATCGCACAAAATAAGAAACAATATTTCTAAAAGGAAAAAAGACTTACCTGGCGCTTCCTCTGTCTTGTTGAGAATATCGGTCAGCTTTCACACGTTTATTTTAGGCCAGTTTATATTATGTCTGCCTTGCCTTTGCTCTGAGAAATGACAATTCTCTTACCGTGAATCTTCTTGTATCTCAACACACTAAAATCAATTCTTTTTCTTCGGCAGGATATTGTAGAAAATCCACGCAAGCAGCTCTCACTTCCTGACCAAACAAATGGCTGTTTTCGAAAAGGAAGTAGTCTTTACGTGAACCACAAACAAGGCCTATTTGAAAAGAATATTTTTTCTCTTCCATAAAAATATGTCGTCACAGCTTTCAATAAAATGTGACAAAACTATTCAAAACATGCAAATTGTCGGCGTACAAATAGAAATATGTTGGACACAAAACAAGACCGAAATAATTCGCTTAAATTCCTGAAGAATCTCACCTTCAACGTTGTTGAGTCAAGAATCATTAACCTCGTCAAAACACGTTTTTGCATCCCAAAAATGATTCAACTTTTTGGCTGTCGTACAGGAAATCAACCAACCTCCGCTTTGAAAGCTAAACAATAAGGCTTCATGAATAGCAATCTCCGCTCAACCAGGGGGTAAATAAATAAAAACTGCAGGTGATTATGCATTGCAAACTTGATTTGAATACAATTATTGACGTAACGTATTTACAATAGTGACCAAAAATCCTGGGTCTAGTTGACAAAACAACATTGATTCAGGAGGAGTGGGGGTCAAATAACTCCCAGGGTAAAGGGATCTTGAGGGTTGATGGCCTTTTTATTTTATCACAATTTTACAATTGTTGCTCTCAAAAACTTGCCATCATACCATTGTATCAACAAATGACTTTTAATCTTTTCCTTCTTTGCTTTAGAATGTATTAATCGATTAACAAGTAATTAATTAACAAGTTTCTGTTTGATAATAAAACTATGTCAAAATTATTTGAATCGTGACTCAGAGGGGGCTTCGTGTTGATCCTGCGCACACTGCTATCAACCAATTAAACTGCAGGAATAAGAGTGTCGCAAAGAGGAGAGAAAATTCGGGGCAGGTGGGGGGGGGGGAGGCACGTGGGGTGGCAAGTCAAATGATCCAGATCTCATTCACGCAACTTCCAAAATCGTTGCATCGTGACCTCACTAGTAATGTGTCCTTCAGCAAATCTGCTTTGAAGCATTCGCTAACCCTGGTCTCTTATAAAAATCTGTTATTTTCAAATGGACTTTAAATCTGAGAATTCTCCCCGACGTCGCTATTTCTTTCACAAGCAATATCCCGCGTCCGATCTTGTCAAACAATTTGCTGAATGAGATATTTCGTTCAGGAACCCGCGAGTGAAATCGGCCTTTTTCAAAACAAAGCCAAGATATCACCTCAACTTGCTCAAAGGATAGTGTGACTTATCGTTTTACGTGAAAGGAAATATAATTTTAAGCAGCTATAATTATCGTATTAGTATCAAAATAAGCATCACGAATCTGATACCATATTGTTTTTGCAATCCACTCCACAAAAGCGGTCTCTAAAAGATGGACTGGGGAACCGGAGACCCCGGGAACTTACAAGTTCATAAGCTGAATAATGCACTTAGGCTTTAGGTGTGGCCAAAATTCATGTTCCAAGAAAGCTATTCTCTCATAATGTGGTACAGTAAACACCCACATGTAAGAGGCAGTAGATTATAAGTTCACCAGGCTGATATCACTGCTTTGAACAGTGAAGAAAACAATAGCAAATTGTATTTGAACAATGGACTGAGTGCTTATTGGTTGAATAACACAGGAAGCCAGTCACCCCTATCGTAATAGGATAAGTATGCAGAAGTGTTTGACACAATTATCAATACCATATATGCTGGTCTGCAAGGGATTACTAAACCAAAAAACTGCAATTAAAAATACGAAACATTATTTATAGAAAAGTAATTAAATACCGAGTGTGATGTTCAGAAACTATTATCTCATCAAATGATGAATTTGATTTGTTGTCAAATCCATTTTTTGTCCGTGTTGAAAATAAATGATTGTTTTCCAATACCTTGTGGATTGTATGTGGCTAGAAAAGAGACGAGAAACAGTCATAATCCATAACGTCATGAGCAATCATACTCCCTCCCACTTTTGGTAAGATAAATACAGTGATTAAAAGACCAGTACTTACCAGGTCCGGGTTCGTATAAAGAATCACTTGTTACAGCGGCAGCGGTGTTCAATCTCCCAGTGGTGGAGACAAACATTGAGCTGGATACAAATTTAGGCGTCGGTCCGGAATAGTCAACCAGATTGTAATGACCAGGACCGGGGGCTGGTGGGGTTGGGGGGAGTGGCATTGCCGGGGCCGATATGCACAGGTAATGTTTCCGCCTGTTGACAAACAGAGAAGCATGTTAAAAGCTACAGTCTGTGTTTGTGTGCGTGTACAGAACATTCCTGCAGAGGCGTAGGAACGTATCAAAATTGGGGAGACACATAAAATGGGTAATTGAGAGGCACGCCCAGCGAGAAATTAAAGCTCGCTTTTGGCTTCACTAGTTGATTAAGGCTTCACTAGCACATGCTTCACAAGCTGTTGAGCGTAACAGCCTGGAAAATCTGTCACTCAGGTTTATATGGGACACTGCGAAGAATTATATAAAGAACCAATGAAATGAAAATGGACCAAAGACGTGACAAGTATTTCATCTCAAGAAGGACACTTCTCATCCATAAAATGGCTATGCGTCATGCAATATGAAAGTAGGCGGGGGAGGAGGAGGCGCATGATCCCCAGGCTCCTACACAACTGTGTGTACGTGTGTATGCACTATGCACAATGATCAAACAATGGATATAATGGAGAATGAAGAGTGTTTTGGCTTACGGAAGTTGTTTTCTATCTGGATATTCAACTGGTTCAAACGGTCGATACGCTCCGGGTCCTGGGAATGAGTTCCGACCGGCTAAAAGCTCTCGGTTTGTTTTTGAGCGGAACGGGGCAGTGGTTTCACGAGCATGTGACTTGATCAAGCTTTCGTTCACGTTATAGGTACCTGAGAAAAATAAAAGAACTGCTTATTAGTCTACACTACGAATACTAGAGCAGGGGTCAGATCCCTGGGTTGATGTTACATTTGGACCTACTCAAAATACGTGAAGAGTTGTAGCAACAGAAGAAGGCAAACAGACAGAGTATAGTGATACATATCGACTAGTAAAGTAGAAACTTGTCGAAAGTTGTCACCAGGCGCAGGGACGTTTTTAGAACTTTTGATGTTTAATAGATCTCTCCTTGATCTGAAAAGCAAGCGACACTTGTTAGAGTGAATGCCACTAAAAATGTAACAGACTACATAAAACATAGGGGACAAATGTCTTTGAGACACTTGAAAAAACGCGATGATAAAATCTTTCTCAAACTAGGGTTGGTTTCATTCTACCGTATGGTTGGAGAATGAGAAGCACGTGGTCTGCTAAGCTTGGATGATGAGCTTAACTCAATTCAACCATCTTTATACCCAAAGTAATGCAAAGGTTCATGGACTACCTGGATTTAAAAGCAGCACACGCGGCAGTATGGTTCTCGTGAGCAACTCTGCCAGTGACATTGTGTGGAATCTGTGGATAAATAAATGCGGGTATTATGTATGGGTCAGAGTGAAGAAGGGTAACAATGATGATCATATGTATTGTCTTTAAAGCTATATTGAGATATAGAAATTAAGCATTCTCACATCATAATGATTGGGTGCTGGTGTGACATATTTCTTGTTGTGTTCGTCTGTGTTCGTCGCGATTGGTAGGTGAAAATTGCTGATAAAAGGGCGCAAGAGTCAGGCATTATTAACTGACCTCGTTTGCACAAATGTGGTCAGTTCCAGACCCCAATACCGCAATTCCAGACCTTTCCTTTCCAGTATTGGGGTCGGAACAAAGGCTAATGTGATGGAGACATGAAGCAAATCAAACATGTTATCAGACAGAAACCAACCTGGTGCAGTTGGCTTTGTTGAAATAGCTCTTCGACTGCGGAAGTGGGTTGTACTGACCTGGTGAGAAAATAATTAAATTTGATCAATTCACAAGCACAGTGGTTTAACACCATTTCTAAATGTAACAGCCGCAGAAAACTAAAGATAGAAGTCGACTTAAGCTCTGCTAAGCTGTCGAGAGGATCAACAGATATGCCGAGTAATACCTGGAGCTATATTAATATTATGTCTTGTGAATTTCGGAAATCTCTTCACCTGAAAATGAAAGATTCAACGAGTTGTTACAAGCACCTGGTGGTTACCACATAATTTGTCTAAGAACTGTTAGCCCTGAATGGCTTATAGTATAACAGCAGGAAACATTAAGCTACTAATGCAATGCAATATGAGTGAATTAACCTGAGAAGCGAATCCGCCAGTTCCTTTCTTTGATAACGATACTTGATCACGTGTCATATTCTGGATTACCTGGTAATGGGCTGGTGCAGGACCTTCTGTCTGCGAAATAAATTCAAAAGTTTTCAAGTTGTTCCAGGTTCTACCCCACCGTCGACCACCCCATTCTCTCTGTCTCGCCCAAATGAATCCACCCACCTGCGTAAGTCTTTAGAAACCCCACTATACAATACCAAAGACCAGATAAAATGTGAACTCAACTTATGGAGACAACTAATGACATAAATACGCATGCGTATTGACTCACGCCCACAATCAGAAAGTCAGTGCATACGATTCCAGATAAATATTTTTACGTATCTATATTTATCGGTGGCGAGTGTCCAAGCAGATGTCGCTGGATATATATGAACAGACCGGCACTGTTGGCGCTCGTCACCCCGGTGTACCAACAGAGTTAGTAGTTGAGTACGATACGCGGATGGTTTTTCGGCGTTTCTGCCGGAAAATCATTCTCTCGGAAAGACGAAAAGTCCCGGTACGCCGGGGATCTACTTTCTCTTGTAGCTCCTCGGCGTACCGGCCCTCATTTAATTTCAACTCCACTTCAACCAACTAAACTTCAGGTGGAGCTCAGTGGAATCGATCCGCGACTCGAAGAGTGGCAAGCACAAGTGCCAACCACTTCGCCACAAGAGTTGAACTAACAAGAGAGTAATCACAAAAACTTCAATTCTGGATTTGTACGAGAATCGACAGAATCGACAGTCAGACGTACGTAAATAGCAATGATTAAGATGTAAAGTCACTTACTGTATCGTCATCGTAATGGAAGCGTCTTGACGCCGAACCAAATCCCTTGTGTTCAGAATTATCGATAACAACTGTCTGGTATTTACTTGGTATCGAGGAAGATGCAGCTACTAGACCAAATCCTGCGAAAAATTGAAGATAATCAGACTAATCTAGCTTTCCGAGGAAACTGCTAACAGAATGAAAGAGCTGGGAGAGAAGGTGGGGTGGGGTAGGAGGGGGGGGGAGAACGTTTATCTTACCTTTATGAAAACGAGCATGAGAGGTTTGTGGCGTGTTTTTCAGCTTAAACTGACTCTTGCTGGCAGACCTGATGCTGTCCAAAATAGCTTCGCTCATGATGAAGAATCTTTGCAGAAGTAAAGATGACGAGAAAAGATCAACACAGCAACAACAAGGGGCCTAATATACGAACAATAATAAAGTCGACGAACAGGCTTCTTCTGATCTTCAAAAACTTTATATAACACTTGCATAAGAACTGGAAATAGCAGATGGTGCAAAAATATTATCCAACAAAATAATTTGTCGATCGTCAGTGACTTCTTGTGAAGGTACAAAAATCAAAGATCAATCCGCCATTAATAATTATTGTTGTTATGGCAGCAGAATGTGACCTCGATCTCGATTATGAAATTGAGACAGAGCCAATTCAGTTCAATTTATTTTTTGTCCTGCTCGTGTTGCTGTTGTCTTGTCTTCTCTTCTTGTGCTGCTAACTTTTGCTCCTCACCATTTCAACTACAAAACGATATGACTGCTCCGAATAACAACGACCCCAAGGTTATATATGACTGGAATGAGGTAACTAATGAGTTTAGAGATGCTTGCAGTACGCTTAAGACAGATGAACTTGTACACGATGGGCTATTTGGCCTGTTTGAAGCGATGTCAGCAATCGAGATTATGGACCCGAAAATGGACGCAGGAGTTATTTTCAATAATAAGTCTCGCAAGATTTTGCAGTTTAAAGAGGCAGTTGCAGAGGGAACCTTAAAGCTGAAAGACTTCACGCCGTGTGAAACTCTCGGAATCATAGACGAACTTCTAGCTTGTTTTGTAACCTGGTTAGATGGGCATTCACTGATTCAGAGTATCTTTGTCTGTTTGTATGCACACGATACTAAGTTGATCGAGGATCCTGTCTTGAAAGCAGTTTGTGTAGCCACTCTACGCATGGTCGAAGTTGTGAGGAACATCGTCAGCAGGGCAAAGGTTTACGAAGAGGAGGACTTTCAAACATTGTTGTACAGCTTCAAACTTGGCTTGGATATTTCAGAGATGAGAGTGTCGGGAATGCTGAGGGAAGCAGAGGAAGAGGTGTCAAGGCAAATCAAAATGGTGGAGCATGAAGAGATGTCAAAGCAGGATGTCGAAGCTCTGTCAGCCATCAAAACCAGGTTGAAGTTCTGGAGAGCTTTCTACTGCGCTCTGATAACGTTTGAAAAGCCAGATGTTTCAGATGTAAACAAAACAAGAGAATGGTTAAACGGAGCAAATAAACTCATTTCAGAATCCTTTGATTCTTTGAGCTTAGGTCTTCAGAAAGAAATGGTGGAAGGAAAGCCGTCAGAGTTCACAATGCTTGGGTTTGACACGCTTGTCAACCAAAGATTACTCCCTCCATCATTCCCAAGAGAAACTAACATATTCGACAGAGCTGAGGCCCTGAAATATATACAAATTCTACTGAAACGACTTTCACAGAGCTGTAGTGTGTTAGACTGTGCAAACTTCCATACTCTGCTTGAATTTATTTCTGAATTCAGCAAGGCGAACCCCTGTGTTTTGTCACGATCTGTTCTACAGTTGCTCATTTTTCACAATGGCCGAGTGTTTGGAAGAATCCAGATGTGCGACATGCTAAGAGAGACAATAAAAACGTTTAACTGCACTCCAGTGTTGGCCGAGCTATCACCGTTGAACAACAACCAACGAGCTAAGGAAATTTCTACGGCATTCATTGGCAAAGCCTCGAGAGTAATGCTTTCCCTATTGCAAGCTCACGGTCACAACCGAGCCCGCCAACGAGAACGTCTCGGGGACATTCTGGAAGAATTTGGAAATTTGCAGGACGAAGCTGACAAAGCGGACAGTGAACTGAATGACATATTACAGGAGATTGACAGCAAACGACAGCACCTTGCATGCTTTGGTTCGTGGGTGCTATTTCATTCCCTGAAAGCCATGGTTGAGTACCTCCTACTTGGTTTTGAACTGGAATTGTTTAACCCGCACGAGTTTCATTATATTTACTGGTACCTGGATTTTCTGTCGGGTTGGGGGATCAACTGTCTCTCACGGGCAGAGAGGCTTGTCATGGTTCAAGAACAGCATGTTGAAAAGAAGTGTGGCAAGAAGGAGAAGAAACGTAAGAAAGAACTGGTCCAATCGTGCCAAGAAGTGGTCCAGTATCACCAGAATTTGAAGTCTTATTTTGTTGGCATTAAATGCATCTGTCTTGGCATCATCAGAGCCTATGAAGGATTTGATAAAGAAGGCAAGATCAAACATCCGAAATCAGAGTTTGATAAACAGCAAATGAGATATGAACACAGGTTCTCTGCCTTTACATTCATTGACACACCACAACCAGTCATGTACAGTCAGTACAAAGAGGCAACTGCACCAATGTTTGTGAAAGAAAATTCTGTATCTATGCTTTACCAAGAAGCCCAGAGGTATTTCGAAAGGGCCATGGCTACATTCCAGAAACTGCAAACAAAAGACAGCAATTTGGAAAGGCTGCTCAAGGTTGCAAAGATGAACTTTGTCGTCATGAAACTTGCATCTTCAGGACACAAAAAAGATTCAAAGAAGGCTATAGAATGGGATTTTACAAACCACACAAACTTTCCTGTTATTCGACTGACTTAATACTGAATGGAATTAGGAAATATGGACAAGTAAACCCAGGTAGACATGATAAAATAATTCATTTGAAAAATATTTTGGCAATTTGTAAGCTTAGATAATTTTAATTTGAGTGAAATTGTGTTTTCTTTTTTCTCACCTCAGTTGTGTTCTATTTTGTATTAACTGTATGCATTTGAAAGTCTCAGATACAAGTCTCTTTATAAGAAACTCTAGTAAAAGGAAATTAAGAAACTTTTACTGGCAAAGCTGTCCTTAGCTGCTCGAAATTTCTCTCATTTGTGTTGAAAAGCTCAGTTGCAAAACGAGAAAAACCAATAAAAGAATGAAACAATTATTGATATCAACTTGCAGTAAAAATATACAATCTCGATCAATATAAAATTACATGTGTCAGAAATATTTTTACATCATGCTGTTCCCTTCAAACGGCCTACATCTTTCCGACTTGAAGTAAGCTGCCAGTTTCGGTCTTGCTTCCATCCTCTCTTTGAATGCCTTCAGTTTTGGAAAATCAGTATAGCTCGCCCATTCTTCTGCAAATTGCGAAGCTGTCGCTCTTAACACATGCATCAGTCCCAAATCGACATAGGTTAACTTGTCACCAATAACAAAACCGTCTCCCCCTTTGTTCGCAACGAGAACCCTTTCAAAGTACTTTAGCAGCCATGGAAGGCGTGTCTCCACAAATTTCTTGATGTACGGCTTTGTCTCTTCGGCCTGGCCATAATAACTTGCAACAAAATCTTTTCCATGAAAAGCAAGGCGTCCTTCGCCAATAAAATCATGAATTGATGCATTTATCTGCTCTGCCTTGACTTCGTTGACTTCTCCTTCAGGGTATAAACCAAACTTCTTGCCCAAATATTTGCAAATAACTGGAGTCTGGCATAGCTTAAAGTCTCCACGTTTGATCATGGGTGGAGCAAAGCAAGGCCAACCCGTGTCTTTAGCTTGCTTAAACATTGAAGTCAGCAGTTCCGCATCATTGTTCTCTTTATATGCAACACCGGCTTCTTCAAAAATTACTCTTACAAACTCTCCTCTACCTGCCAATGGCCAGTAATACAGTTCCCAACATTCTTCAGAGTCAGCCATTATTTTTGTTTCACTTGACTGCAATGCAACTACTGCACTGCACCAAAACAAAACAATGATGACTTTCCTTTCCACCTGCCTTGCCTGGCCTGTGTCTCTTGACTTTTTGATTTCTTGTCCGGGTGGGGCATTCATAAACCAATAAAAATGTCATTTTGAAAACAATAGGTTATTGTCATGATGGGGGCAAAATAAAAGGTTTAAAAAACTTGTGAAGAACATTTTCCAAAAAATATTCTTTTTGCAGCCAATTCATTGTTAAAAAACAATAAGCCATTGTTTCTTCTATTGTTTTAGAAAGAAATATCACCCTTGAAGCACTTAATTCTCAGGGTTCCTATAATTTCACGGATCACAAAATCCATATCAATATACGAATTTTAATTCATCGAATTCATTTTGTAAATATAAAAAAAATTTGCATCTACTTCTACAAAATATTAACAATACTACAGAAATCGAGAATCGAGGCTCCAAAATATAAAAAATATACATATTAATTATAAAAAAATAAACATGTAACCTAAAGGATAGTAGCAGAGATATTACAAATATGCGAATGCATGATCCCTGCATTTCTAGATACTGGAAAAGAGAGGTATAATATTTACAAGACTTAGGAAGCACAGAAGCCATATAGATCCTCGAATAAGTCCCACCTCCGAATAAGCCCTTTCCCCAAATAAGCCCCCATCCTGATAATCATTTGCAAATACATTCAACCAAATTATCAAGACAGTATCAAGTTGTGGAGTGAGTGTATTGCAAAAGGCAGTTAGTTTGAGCCAGTAGCATTATTGATTGACTGTATAGTAGGGTTATATGACGCTTTATATTAAATAAACATCTAACTAAAATTTCGTTTGTGGAAAAAACCCCGCGGGGGTTTATTCGAGAGTTTGCCCTAATTATTGCAGTAACAAATGTATAAAAACCTGGTTTGTTCTGTAATTGAATGTACTTCTTCGTAACTTGATCTTCGTAAGAAACTTTACCACGAAATTACCCCCTGGTTACGTCACACGACTTCTTCGTCAGGCGAAACGCGATCAATGTCAACTGAAATAAAATAATCATGAACAAATGTAAATACAACAAAATTAGCAAACTATATATCTAAAACAACCAAACATAACATGAGAATCAAAACACTGGAATGAAAAAATGATACCGGAATGCGAGCTCCAAGTTGGTTGAAGGGGGTCGATACGCCATGTGGGTCCCACCCTTGCCCCCAGGCCAAGATAGAAGTAAAAGCGAAGAAGAACTTACCAGCAATGTTGTTCTCTTCATTTTCAATTTCATCTTCGTCTTCTTCTTGTAATTTTTCCAAATAGGTCTCGAGTCCAGTAAAATCAATATGGGTTGAATTGTCGAATAACATCTTACCCAACTGAAAAATCGATTTAAAAATCAGTTACATATAAACTACCTTGGATGACAGCGGAGTTTGCAACTATTACTAGATTATACAGTTTTTGCCAATTCAAACTCATGTTAAAAGCTATCTCGTTTCAACATCCCATATCAAGTCCCAGTGTGGAGATATTTCAAGTATTAATGTCCAGCAAAATAGAGCAAAGGCTTGCATACAAATCTTCTTTGAATACTGGGAGTTGCAGCCATTTGGTATGAAAAATTTCCAAAATTCAAATTCACCTCTCTCCCATCTTCGCAGCTAAGTCTACAACTAGCTTAGTTGGTGCAACAGCTCCCGTAAAAATTCATAAATTCATAAATTCAAAATGAAAACAGGAGCCTACCCGATTCTTCAAGTCGACGAAATCTGGTCTCTTTGCTGGCTCTTCCTCCCAACAGGATAGCATTATCTCGTAGAGAGCATCGGAGCAGTGGGGTGGCTTTTGCATTCTATTTTCATCCCTTAAATAGGCGACCAGTGCATCGAGTTTTGAAATGTTTGGATAAGGTATGTCACCCAAGTTAGTAATCTCCCACAAGAGAATGCCAAATGACCACACGTCGCTTGCTGAAGAAAGAGAAAGAATAACAATATGATCAGCGTAATTGATTCAAATACTTAGCATCCACACGAGAAGTGTGTCTAGGCGAATCTAATGCTGAAGCATGTTATCCCTGATCTCAAACAAGAGTTTATTGAATGCGAACGTTTGAAGCAACTTGAAGCAACAGTTTGAAGTTGCTAGGAAGCAACAACTTGCCACGCAGAAAAGACTATCCTGCTATCTATACACAACGCTAGGCTAGGTTTGCGACAACCTGGAGCTAAGGTTTGAAGCCATCTGGAACGAAAGCTTGAGGTCGCCACAATGCAACGAATTTCAATGCACAAGTACTAAACCATACTTGTAATAACATGTGTTGTAAAAATCTGCATTAGGTCGAATCCAGGCCCCAACACACATATGCAGTTTCAGGTTTAATCCACTGTAAATGGACTTTTTTATCATTATGCCATGTGCATTGTTGAAGTAAGGATGGGGTCTCTCTGCTTCTGCCCTAACTACGGAAACATCAGAACAATATGCTTGTCACATGAAATCTCTTGCCGGCTTGAGTTTTAAGGAAGAAATAAAATTCTAAGCTTTCTTACTTGAGTTGTAGATGCCTTTGAATAAAGACTCGCTCGCCATCCATCTGACAGGCAATTCGCCCGCACTTGTTTTCTTGTAATTTGTGTTTTCGTAAATCTGGCGTGCAAGCCCGAAGTCGCTAATCTTGCAAATGTTCTCGTGCGCCATTAGCACGTTACGCGCGGCCAAATCTCTGTGCACGACGTTCTGTGACGACAGATACTTCATACCTGCAGCTATTTGCCATGCAAATGTCAGCACGTCCTTGTCTGTCAATGGTGATTGCGCCACATTGACGTAATGGGATTGTAGAGTAACTCTCTTCGATCTTAAATAAGATACGTAAATAACAAAACAATCATCAAAGCTGGTGGACCAACGTGTCTCCTGCTCGGTGGACCAACCCCATTTAATTAACCCACATGGTAGATGCTTTACACAAACCTTGCTATATCAAGTGAATTAATGCTTGACTAAATTTGTTTGGGCTCGGTGGACCAATCTAATTATAACTCAGAAATGAGCTTACCTGAGGTAATGCAGAAGGCTACCACAGGTCACCAGTTCTTCGACAATATAAACATTATCCTCTGTGATAACCCAGCCGACAAGTGAAATGACATTGGGATGATGGGATAGTGACTTCATTATATTCAGCTCATCGAGCATCATTTTTCGCTCACTTAGGCCGGCATTGTCTTTCAGCATCTTCACTGCAACTTGCTTGGTCGTATTACCATCTTCGTTGATGGTTCCCTTGACGACAATGCCAAATTGACCGCTGCCACACACTTCGCCCAGGTTCAAGTCTTCGTAGGCAAGCAGGCGGCCTGGAAAATCATGCAACAAACACAGTTTAGAAAAATAATCAGGTTACTCACTCTCGGCAAGAACTAATGAATGCAGTGATGCGAATTTAAATGATAATATTGAGTCGAGAGCTCGCGGGTATTGGAGAATACTCGAGTTGTTGAGTCTTCAGTTTATCGAGAGTCAAACTCGTATGAGCGAGATAGATAATTGAGTCATCAAGAAATTCAAATCGATATTCAACAAGTGTACATTAAAGCTAAGATAGATAGCTTCAAACTCACTGGCAATAGACGAAGAAGCAGGGGGTTAAAAGGAGACGTGGTGAACGCATACCTTGGCCAAGTGGAAGTATAACCGCGTATTGTCTCTCTAGAAAATTCACTTTGTTGTGAACTCTGTCGCGCGAGGCGGTCTTGTACGAGGCTCGTTTCGTTGGACGGTTGTCGGAACTTCTCCTTCGTTTACTATGCCGGGGCAGAATGGTTGGTGCGCTGTCAGACTCCATAAATCGATGTTGTTCTTGAGAAATAAGTTCGGCACTGTCATCGAGTTGTTCGCTGTACTCATTACCATGTCGTCCGTATTTAACACTGCCAATCGGCCGCTCTTCGTCATCCCTTTTTCGTTTGCGATAGAATATCAGATAAACTGATAGGACGATTACTATGATGATTACAATGCCTGACATGAATGAGAGACGTAGCATGAATAAGAGACTAACGTGAATAAGAGGCGTAGCATGAATAAGAGGCTGTTTTGGTTGAAGTCGATTCGGCTGTGTGACTTCTACAGATATACACTGTTCTTTTATACGAATAAATATTCACACATAAACTTACCTGAAATAATTCCAATAATGATAGGAACTTTGCTATTATTTTCTTGTTGTTTTTGTTTTCCTGCATCATTTTTAACTATTGTGGACTTTTTGCCATGCGTGGTGATAGTTATGAGTGCTTGGTCTCTGCCAATTTGATTTTCTGCAGTGCACACATACATTTTCACACCTTTTGTTGCACGGATCAATTGTGTCAAGCTCGCCTTAACCCCGTGTCCACTTGGACTCGAACCAAGTGATGTTTTTGCAAGCAGATGTCCATCAGTACTCCATGTAATGCTTGGCAAAGGATACCCCTGAGCAGTGCACGTGATTTGTGTGGAATCCCCTTCTGTGGCCGTCAGCTGCACACCCTCTGTTATGACCACTTGTGGCTTGGAATACACCAAAACATAGGCTCCACAACTGATGCGACCGTAGGAATTTCGTATTTCCAAAATATATTTTCCATTATGCTGCACATTAGCTGATTTTACTGAATAAGCTGCTTTCAACATTCCACTGGTCTATACAACACAAAGTAGAAGATAAATAATTAGACAAACATAAGTAAAAATGAACACAGGATGAAAATATCCAGAAAAGAAGACAGATAGATTACCTTTCCATTATCTGGGATTGTTTTTGTGAGCAATATGGCATTGTTTAAGTACCATGTAATCTTTAAATCAACCGTGGATCCATAAAAAAACCCAGTAAGTGACAACAAATCTCCAGCTTCCAAAGTGAGATTACTGATCTTCTTTCCCCAAGCTGGATTGCCCACAATGGATACTTGTACACTTTTCAACGATGTCCCAATGGTGTTCTTAGCCTGGCACAAATACTCCCCTGCTTGATCTTCGCTTGCGTACGTGAAATATAAGGCATTGTTTTTCAACTTGCAAAGAAAACAATCATCAAGTTAATACTAAAGTTGATGTGAGCATCTGGAAACTATGGGATCTTTAATTGCAGCAAAATCGATGGGTCTTAGAGTGACTTTACAACGGTTTGTCTGCTCTTAGTACAGTATGACCTGCCACTTAGAAATGAGCTCTTTGGGACCAGAGTATTGTTTGAAAACAATAGGCTATTGTTTGAAAGCAATAGGCTATTGTTCTATCCATTGTTTTGAAAAATACCAGACCAAGTTTCTTATAAGTCAGTTTCTCAGTGGCAGGATAATACTGTATGGAAAGAAGGTATCCCTTTGCATTGCATATATTGAACATATCTATGCAATGAAGTGAACAACATTATTGGTTCTTTAGAGTCAACATGTGTTTACCTGATGTGCAATGATGTAATGCCATAAGGGGTGTAGAAATACACGAAATTATGGGGGAGGGGTGCTATGCATGCACTGATAGCTTAAAAATGACACTAAAGCCTACCTTAACTCTATGAGTATCAATGAACCCCGACTTCTTGGTCCAGATGTACGATTCCACAGTTGGGCGTGCATCAGCTCTGCATAGCATTTGGTGTGCCTGTCCCTTGTAAAGTACCAGTTTGCTTGGAGGATATCCAATCAACATAACAGGTTTATATTGTGGCTTAACATGTAAGGAAAAACTTCCCGTTCCTCCAATACCGTGCGCATTACTCGCAGTGCAATTATAGATTCCAGCATCGCTCATTGTCAGTGCATCAACGTAAAGGTAAGTGTAATAAATTGAATTGATTTGACCAACATTCACAGCGAATAGTTTTGAATATATTCTGGTTCCGTAAGTTAGGATTTTCCCATCTTTTGACCATGAAACATTAATAGGAAGGCTCGAATTGAAGCCACATATCATATGACTCTTTTCTGTCTCGTATCTCATGAAACTATTCGGCCTAGGAGCCGTGGAATACAAACTTGGCACATCAAGGCCATGGCCTAATCCGCAAACCAAAATGATGCTCAGTAGAACAACAAATTGAAACATACTGTAAATCGAATGAAAATAATCTGTGAATTTACCAAGTCCCTTACCGTGGCTTCAATGTTATACCACCTTATAGCATCGTTCAAACCTAAACTCCCCCAATATTTCTTCTCCCTTTGAATGAAAGTGAAAGCAATTACAGTACCCACCCCAACGTCACTTCCAGTTACTTTACTTACACGGGGGACACTCCCACTCTTGTGATGACTCGGTTTCCGAATTGACTTTGACAATTCTTCCGTGACATCCGTGTCTTGAAAATTCATAACGCGCTCCATAAAAGGGTATTATATTGCTTTAACACGGCTGGTTCGAAGAGAATGAGTTATTATAAAAGAAAAGTGTCATAAAGTGGGCATTCCCCCTCCCCCCAAATCATCTCAAACTGATCCCCCATGTCCCCCCAGCATTGCAATGGAGATTTCCTGGAGAATCTTCCCAATACCCCCTCGATTACTTCTCAATAACCGGGGATACGAACTCGAAAGAGGAAAGCTGCTTTCTCATTCTCAGAAGCTCGGCCAAAGGCCAAAGCATATCGTATATGCTTTCACTTCTTTGGAACAATAAGTTTCGCTTCCCACTTTACAGTGATGAGAACAAAGCAAGTAATCGGAGCCAAAATATTAACAAGAAAAGAATACCGTGTTTACTTATTATACTTGATGATACACACAAACAAAGTTAGCAATGGCGTCATTATTCGTTAAATACGCGGAAATATACATGGCAATGCTAACTGTTACAGGGCATTTCAAAAACTTCACGATAAAGCAAAGACTAATAAACTCTGAGATAAATCAATAACTGTTATTTTAGAATCATTTTACAGCCAAGTAAAAAGACTGCAGGCTATACTTACTAAGTATAGCCTGCAGTCTTGTAAGTCTCTTACAAGATTCACTACAATTCATAATAGTGTATTTCTGCAAAAGGCAGCAAGGCTACAAACCTTAAAAAAATTCAAGATACCAGCATGCAAGCTATCGATAAAGTTGTGCATTTAATCTTGCAAAGAAACCCATTGTTTGAAATAAATAATATGAATTAATACACTTATTAGTCGGGTGATATCTAGAGGCAAGATTATGTGTGATTAGTAGCTTAAATTCCTCCATGATTGTGGTGCAAATGATTCAATCATATACTGTCTCAATTGTCGTTTTTTGGGATTATAATTCTTTGCTAAACGAACAAGAAAATGAGGAAATATTATTTCAATGGATAATAAGGCGTATAATCACAAGACCCTCAAATATAAACCATGAAACACATGGTATGCGAGTGCGTATCTGTATGTGAAGTATTTTAAGTTGAGACAAGTTGAACCATTGCGAACAATTCAATATTTTCCTGCCAGCTGGACCACTAGCTGGATGATTCTCATTGAGGTTCGGACGATCATCAAGCTCTTCAACAACACACAACAACTCTTCAAGCGCAGAAATGAATAAAAATAAACTTTCCTACCTCACCACTGGATGTTGTCGCTAATCAAAGAGGTTATCTTTCCACGATCGCCCTGCAAAACGAAAGAAAATTGAGAAATTACGACCATATATATCGTGATCCCAGATGAAGGAGGTTAAAGAAACTCGGTAAACCAACTTACCACATTTATGAATCCATATTTTACTAATTCTTCGGCTAAATCCTCTGACTTTTCGCCTGTAAGCGAGCAAAATAATTCACCAGGTTGTTCAGTCTGTAGAATCACAAGCAGGCTCTGGACTCCAAAGTCCGGTGCTCTAGTTCGGTTCCGTTTTATAAAGAACCAGACTTACCGGATTGTATTTCACAAGTCAGCTGGCGGTTCATTCTATCATCAAATTTCAGCACGAGGGTCATCTGGAAAACGAGGGGGGAGTAAATTTATCAACAAAAGAGCAATCAACCCAACTGTCAATCCATCCGATCTACATTCAACCAACCCTTCTTATCATTTACAACCGTAAACACTCGCATATAAGAACCAGTGAATTAAGACCCTTCCAGGCTGAGATCCCTGCTCAAAACAATAGAAGAGACAATAGGCTATTGTATTTTAACAATAGACTGGATGCAGAATTCACAGGTTCTTATACGCGGGTGTTTACTGTATTGCTAAAGTAGAGTGTACAGTGACGAGGCAAGACTTACATGTTTACCGCTACTGGTCTCTTCCAATGCCTTTACCGTGCACTGCATGCTGACTACCTTTGAAAGAAGAAGGCACAACTGAATTGAGTATCCTGGCCGTTAAAAATCGCAACTTCGATCGATTAACGTAAAAACAGTTGTCGAAACTAAATAAGTGGTCTTATTACTGATCTTGTCTCTTCTTCTGGTTCTGGACTCGGTGTTGCACCCATCTCTACACTGTCTGGCACTTGTGGCCTGCAAACGAGGTTGATTATTCATACACTTAGCATTGGTACGCAGTGTAAAATGTTGGAAGTTAGATTCAAAACAAGGCTGTCTTGGAAACGAGGCAACGTGAGTGAAAAGAAAGTCGGTTGACGTATGTTGGGTTTTGTTGCGAATGACGTGTTATGGAGAAGGTGTGCTTTGTAATGGAGATAAGTTGTTGAAATAAATTAAATTGTGTGTCTTTTCAAACCACGCCGTTACATTTCAAAAACACCGCTTTAAAAATTGGTTTTCTGAAGAAAAGGCACTTCTGCAACAATGCAGTTTCAATTGCAGTAAATTTAAGAAAAAGACGAATAAAGAGATAAAATAAAAGAGATTTAAAAAAATACCTTGTTCGATTTAATCTTGGATGGCTTTCATTTCTGTGACCAGTAGTTTCCATTCCAGTCAAAGGATATAATCCAATCCTAGACAAAAACTAAGATGCTACAAGCTACATCAAACCCCACAACAAAATTGAGTTGTAAAAAGAAAAATGTTTTAAATCTTTAATGAGACTTGGAAAAACATTTCCATGCTTCATGTAACATAGATTCTAAAGTAACTAAATAATTACTCAATCGACTCTCATTTATAATTAATATAAATGATAAAAACAAAAAACTATTTATCAGTCCATCCACAAGCTCAAACCATTACGGATTTTAATTGCTTTTAAAAATCCCCAGTTAATGATAAGGCCAGCAAAAATTGAAAGGTCGGAGATACGATTAAACTAAACTAAATTCAAGTGTCTCTAATTCCACAAAGCCGTCTGCAATAGATCACTTCAACCAATTGCAAAACTACACCATTTATTTATTCTACATAAATCTCAACAACAAACTGCTATATGTATACCATTCCATACCTTGCTAAGCTTCGTAGAACTTTAGATTACTCCCTATAACTCGTTGATGGGTTGTCCTTTCCTCTTAGCATACTTCGATTTACGTCAATACATTGCGTGACCTTACTATAATCTGCAGCAATGCTTTGCGATGATCCAACAGATAGCAAGCAGAAGACCTCAGCTTCTGTTAAGCCAGTCTTAAAAACATTCCTAGCTGGAACAAGTGTAGTCTGCTGTTTTCATCGAAGGTCACTTGTGTCACTTATATCGTTCAAAAACAACAGTTGGGAGCACAAAACGACCTAGCTCAGTTCATAAATATCCTCTGTTGTCAATTCAAGAAACAGAGCATCATTTAGTCATATCAGGCTCGAAAAAGCTCATGTAGCGATACTTTCATACCATATTGTACTACATATACTGTTAGTAAATACTGACTATACTAATAATGCGTCTTCTGTATAGCTGTGTAGTGCATATGATGATGTTTGCTGTGCATACTGCCCATACTAGCTACATTGTACAACATAAACTCGAACATTTTACACACATATCGAGAATATCAGGCTCGGTGGACCATGGAAAGCTTGTTTGCTCGGTGGACCAATAAACAACACGAAGGAAAAGCACATGTAGTTGAATATACTGATGGATATTGCGATGCATGATTCATTTACCTTATCTCCTCAATGAATTTCTCAAGCTCTAGTGGCTGCACTTGTGAATATCTGCAACAAGCGACATAACATTATCAACAATTTCGTTATCAAACGTACAACATCAACAGTAATGTCAACATCAAAAACATTAACAGCAATGTCAACATCAAACGATCTCTGCGACATGACGGAACAAGGCTCGACGTAGCATGTCAATCTCTTCCGATCGGTGGACCACTGACCAAAAATTGTGTGCAAAAAACAATTTCAAAATAGCTTTGAAAATCGGAAACATAGCGAAACAAAATAACTACTAAAGCTTTTCGTCTGACACTCATCGGAGTAGTACGTCAGAAAGAGAACGAAAATGAAAGCCTAACAAATTATAGACCCAGAAAAGGAAACAATTAATTTGCATAGAGTTAGGGTTCGCTAAAGCGGGCATCACAATGGGCGAATGTCTATGAAGAACTCTGCACTGAATACTGTTGGTTCGAGAAATATTGTAGTGACTGCGCATCAAAAAATAATAACATGTACAAGCCCTTACTTGATGAAAACTGGCTCAGAATCCGGGTGGCGAATTTCGGCCATTACTTTGTCAGCATCGAACTCTTCAACAGAATCAGGGTGAATGACTAAAATAAGAATAGGTATAATCAAATCATTATCGTCAGACAAATGCGAAGAAGTGCCTACAATGCTGGGTTATCAACAAAGTCAATGTCTCCTTTCTTATTCGTCGTCTTCGTATAAAAATTAATTTAGTCTTTATGCTCTGCTTTATGCAATTGATAAGCCCTTCTGACATTGACTTATTATTATATTGACTTATATCTCTCTGCTTTATCATTTAACTGGTGAGACAATTAACTTTCTCTACCTGAGAAAGCGTTCATCTACAAGAATATTGCAGTTCGCGGCTGGGCAGAATATTTATTGTCCAATATTCTCATCAAAGATCTTTTGACTTCTGACTTATCAATTGGCAAACATAAAATATTTGTCAATATTCAATATACACGCTTTAAAAATTTTTTCTGCTTACCATTCTCATCAACAATGCAATGGCCAGAGAGAACCTTCAACGGGTAGACCTGAAGAAAAGAATTGCCTCACTGAAAATCCACGCTGGCATGACATGCCTAGATTTTAAATTGGAAATCCCTGCGGTTAATAAGGCTAAGAAGTTTGCAATATAATGGCATGAGTCTTCTCGCGAAGCAGCTAATCGTGGGCGGTATTCAATGGCCTTTTGTGCACGCTTTGATAACGAAGTTAGTTGTTATTGCATCAAGTTGAAGCCACACGCCGGCTGTTCGGTTGTACCGCGAAAATAAAAATAGCTGCGCTGGTTTTAAAACGCCATTCAAGTCACCAAATCTCCACAAACCAGTTGTTATTCCAATACAGCTATAAGATTAATTCTTAACATCCGCATTAGCTGGCTGCATAGTTGAAAATAACAGGCTATAAACTCACCTCAAGTAGAACAGGGTGGAGTAGAAGGTTCTTAACCGTCGGTCTAATAGAAGGTTCTTTTTGTAGACACTGTCGAATGAAATCCTATTTGAGAGAAAAATTATGAAATTAATGAAATATTAATCGAAGAGTATGCGGAATACATTTAAATACAGCAATGTTACTTGAACGCGGTTAGTTTTGGCGACAAGAAGGCATAATGCTAATACCACGTTAATAACATTAGGCTTTCAACACGATGTATTTCGAATTAAGCAATTACAATGTTAAATTTACATGAAATCATATTTGGGAAAGAAATTCTAACACAGCATACAATTACATGGGTATGGAGTAAATATAGCAAATAAAACGAATAATGCGCAATGGTCCTCTCCTACCCTGATCCCTGCACGCTGCACGCAGATCCAAGCTGCTTGCAAACGAAATGGACGCTAGCCGGTATAATCTGCACAGACATTCAAAACTCTCCCACCGTTACAAGTGGACCAGAGTGATAGAGTAATAAACAGAAAATACAACGAGTTTTGAGGAGTTGACTGACCTTCTGGCCAGCGTCGTCTATTCTATCGATCGATTCTTGAATCGATTCTGACGAAACAACGTTACTTCCATCGTTATCAAGAATCAAGGCTGCAAGCTGCGAAAATGACGTAAGAAAAATGTTAATGCATGAACAACAAGGGTGTTAGTATTCTATTTGTCTCTATTCGTCATAGCTGCTTGTCTCTACTGCAAGCACTTGTCTCTACTGCTAATATTTGGCACACTGCTGATAATGTTTGTCTCTACTGCAAGCTCTTGTCTCTACTGCTAATATTTGTCACACTGCTGATAATGTTTGTCTCTACTGCAAGCTCTTGTCTCTACTGCTAATATTTGTCACGCTGCTGCTAGTGTTTGTCTCTCGCTACTGGACCTTTGGCACGAGCTATAATTGCCTCAGATAACTAAAATATTGTCTTTGTATGAGGATAGCTACTGAATGTCCAATAAGATGGAGACAAAGCAGCCACGTGTCAACTGAGGCAACTATAACTGTGCATGCCACGACTGAAAGATAAAACTCAATCCCAAAATAAAGGATTCAAATGCATGAACCCAAAGAGAATTATACGAAGCAAAAGGCTTTTGTAGTTAAATGGTATTATATCAAGTACCTCCAGAGCAACCATTCCAAACGAGTAGATATCAGCTGCGCAATTGACAGATGCGCCAACCATACCTTGAAGAAAACAGAAGATAATTTGATACAACACATGGTTACCAGTTATGCAAGGCCATGAGCACAAACACAAATTGGTTCGGGACATATATAGGGAAACTGGAAGCTTCGTGGCGAAGTCTAACTACGCTTATGTGCTTTAAGCGATATTGGATTGCTCTATACTGTGGCAAGAACAGAACGCAAGTCTTTCTTGCCAGGCCTGGAAACGCTGTTGGAACTAAGGAATGTAAATGGAACGGGGGTGATGGGAAGCAAACAAAGAGTGGGTGAAAATTGAAATTCATTAATGAGAATAAAAACTAGCTAAAAGAATACAGCATGATTGCTGTACAAGCGGAATATCATTCAATCCATTCTAGACGGAATTATTTTATTTAAAAACGCTTTTATAGTGTAGTTTATAATTCCTAGCTTACAGACAAGTATGCGTTGGAATCATGCCTGATTAATTAAACTATGCAAGCATTAGAAGGATCAGAGAGCCGTGCATACTACATTACAATAGAATCATCAAACATCCTACCATAGGTTGGCGATGAAAGAGCTGTAAAAAGGGTCTGCCCATCTGATTGAAAGAAAGACAAGATTAAAAAACGTTTGAAGAGCCCTCTGCGTAGGCGGGTTCACAAAGCCACGAACAACACAGCTACTTAACGCGAGAGCCACTATAGAAAAGATGTTACGGAGGAGCTATCACATATTACAGAGGAAGAAGAAATACATCACGTTATAGACGGGCTGGGTAGATTTTAATTAACGATGCTAAAAACACATGAACATTACTTTAATCGGAGAAACTTTCGCGGGAAGAAACTTTCGCGATTTTCGCGTTTTTGGCCTAAATTCGCGAAAGTTTATTGCGCGAAATTTTCTAAAATATGAAATTCGCGAAAGTTTATTCTTGATAAAAATTTCAAAATTGGAAATTCGCGAAATTTATGAAAAAGTTTCACTTTGAATAAAAAATACTTCAAGGTTTCTGTTTAAAGTTTCTGTTCAGACTTGGAATTCGCGAAAGTTTATTCTCGCAAAATATCCGATTTTGCCTAAAACGCGAAAGTTAATTCTAGAAATTTCGCATTTTTTTCGCCTCGCGAAAGTTTCTTCCCGCGAAAGTTTCTCCGATTAAAGTAGTAGAAGTCAAATATTTAAGAGCTCTGATTTAATTTTTATAAACATTTAAATCACATTTTAAATTCTTAAGTTAAAAATCAATTTCCATTTTCAACCAGGCTTAGCAGAACTTCCTGCAACTATACACGACAGTGTTGCAATGCTAAAAAGTTGGAAAACTGGCTGGAATAGCTAATTTTTGCGACAGTGATGTGACGTAATATTACGCGGAAGGCAAAGCGTTGATTGGAAAGAGATTCCCAAAGACTCAATGGACTTAGAAGGCATCAGAGGCCATGGAAACACAACAGAACATTAATTGAGAGTTCTGCCTAGCAGCAAGGCATGATTTTCGACTGGTGAGAGGTGGGAGGGACTAAACAACGAAAAGTTCTTACCGTATTCAGGAGCAATAAAATGCATGTTTTTGGCTTCTTGCTTGCAAGTTTTAACATGTCTATGTATAGATTCTGGTGCAACTAGGAAAAAAGAAAGAAGGGCTTAAAAACATATTTAATTTTGATGAATATTTGATGCAATAGATATGCTTTAATTTATGCAAGAAATATTCTTTAATTTATGCATTGTTTACCAGTGCCTATTTTCATCAGTCCGTTGTGTTGTATGAAAATAGTATCGCAATTCAAGTTGCCATGAATGATTGGAGGATCACACTTGTGCAGATAGCTGTAGAAAAAACAAATTACTATGCAATACTAGACTCACTACATTATGTCCCAGTGCCTCACTCGTAACTTGCTCAACACAAGAGCGAGCAAAAACAAGTGAGGCACAGGGACGTAATGCAGTGAGTCTAATGCAATACCTCAAACTTGTGATGTTCTTCCTCCCACCCTAGATATCTTACAAATAGATTAATTGCAAGTACAAAGTCAAAGACATCTTAAAACTGTCTGTTTGTAGTTGATGGACATTCACCTCAAAGCTGACAGTATCTGCCTACACCATCGCTTCCAAGCCTACAAAATGAAGAGACATTAAATCTCCCTTTGCCATGACAACATGCAAGGCTTTAAATCTTAAATGCAAGAGATACCAGATAATCTGTTGTTTGACATCCATAATTGTGTTGACTATACCTTGAGATTTAATTTTTTGTTACTGGATTTTGTCTTTTTCAAAAATTGTCTGAGTGATCCGGACGTCATAAACTCTGTGATGAATATCAACTGTAAAGAAATAAAAACAGTCTTGAATACTGAAATCATAGCAGCTAAAAGGGCTAAAGAAATTACCATGCAAATTCAAATTTACACCATACACACCCTTGGTTGATCTTCTTTCAAATCAACCCAGAACTTGTGAAACTTTACAATGTTTGAGTGCTGTGAAAGTTGATGAAACACAATAAATACAATTCAGCACAATATAATGGCAACAAAACGGGATAGAATAGATTTGTAAGAAAGTTACTCACATCTAGTTTTGTTAAATTCTCAAATATCCTTTTAAATATATGCTGCAAAAAAAATTCACACGAAAACATGAAATTACTTGTGTAACTAAAATTTGATAAGGGTCTATACAGAACTAACAAATAATTGTATTATAACTTCAATTTTCAACATGTGTTTCTATTTTATAAAAATCTGCAAGCAGAACTTACTTCTTTATTTTTCCATGATCTCTTTTCTGAAAAGAGAACCTCATTCCACACAACTTCCACTCCTTCCTCTGTATCCATAGCCAAATATGATGAATCTATACCGGGGACATTTCTTTGGCTTACCTTCGAGTAAATGTAGAATTATTACAAGCTACTTTCAGATATACAATGCTTCCTTTACAACTCACATATGTCCCCATACCCTAGCACATAAAAGGGCCATTATCTTGAGCCAAGATTTACAAATGGACCAATACAACACCCTTTGCTTAAAATTGGTTCGCGTAGAATGTTATTAATTGTGAAAGGTGCCGAAACGTAGTAACAAGGTCAGATTAAACAAGATTTAAAGCATGAGACAAAATAATACTAAGCGGCCTAGCTACAAGCTGGACTAAGATTACCTCCTTCCTGTGCTTCTCCCATCTGCCACAAGGGCTGGTTTCCACAACTTCTTCGTCATCGCTTTCAGAATCTTGTTGATTTTCTTGCATCGGCAAAGTCTTATTCGCCATTCCAGATATTAATAGAAGTACTTACTTCTAATTTTGTTTATGTTTAATTTGCTACGACAAGACTTACAGTTTCAACTCGCTCACTTCGACATATGATGCTGCTACTGCTAAACAAAACACTACTTGGGGGGGTGGAGAAAACATGACGTCATGCAAATAACCCTGATGCATGTTATTGACAGTTATCGTCGACATGGATATTTGACATATGATCATGTGATGACAACAACAACATTGAAGTGTCATTTGTGAAGTTGTTTTTCCGCTGCTGCAGTCTTCCTGTTTTATTTTTTGCAGAGCACAAGCAACGCTTCCAAACGATAACTTTGCAAAAATGATGTGTGGAGGCACTGCACCTTCACAGCCAGCTGATGAAGAGACGCAAAAAGTCATTGAAATGGTATAACGAACACATACTAACCTTTTATATTCAAATTCTTATTCATAAAAATAAAACGTTTACGCCCCTCGGTGGGGAAGATGTAGGTCGACTTTGCTTCGTGTCGTGCTGCGTTTTAATTTATGCATGCATATTTATAGGTGAAAAGTGACGTGGAGACGAAGCTAAAGAAAAATCTGGCAACTTTTAAAGCGGTGGAAGTTGCACGACAAATGGTGCAAGGATTTAATTACTTTGTCAAGGTTTGATGTCTGCTTGATATTTTGTTGATACAGAATATATTTGATAGAAGAAAATAGAATGCATTTCCATTACCCCCTCATCTTTATTCTACAATTTCACCATCTTATATTCTTGTTTCTATATCTACGTAGGTTGACATTGGTGAAGACAAATATATACATCTGAGAATCTACCAGAACCTTCCCTGTTATGGCTCAAAAACTGAACTGAATGGAATCAAAACAAACATGGACAAGGATGAAAAAGTTGTATACTTTGAAGGATTTGAAGTTTAGCTTGTTCTCACTTTCATTGTAATAACATAATAAATAAACATCTACTACATTTATTAACACAATTTATCAAGTAAAATGATTGTCACATATTAATTCTACAATGTTTAGTTTTTATGTTTACTTTCAAAGTATAACAAAGCAATGACAATGAAAACAATATCTTTTTAATCACAAAACATTTCCTGAATCTTCAATTAAATATAAAGCTAACTAAAAAGTAATTGTTTCCATATTGGCTATATTTGGTTTGTTTTCTTGCTTCATATAAATATCTTCCACAATGTTTTTCAACACATCAGGGTGGAAAATTTATCAATAACTTTATTGCACCATTCCATCATAATCTGGGTAAGCAGCAATAAATCAATCACCATGGCAGAATTTCCCATAGAAGCTGATGCAAACTATCAAATTACATTGAATTGTGCATTAGAGTATCCAGGTAGGTAGCAAATTTGATCAGCTTTCAGCTTTGGTTCAATATCCATGGACTATAAATGAGTGTACCATATCCATCAGAAATTCTCCAGCTGTTTGTCACGTTTTGATCCCATCACAGTTGGCAAAGAAAATGCAATTTCCCAAACCACTATGGCAAACCAGCAATACAGCAATAATAAAAACTACAGTACAAATTGTGCATGGTTTTCTTTCCAAGAAAAAGCTGATAATGTATAATATCGTAAATATAGCATTGTTAGTCCACACTGCAAAATTTGGTGGCTTTGGTATGAGAAGCAAAGGTAGAAGCCACTGTAAACAGTACATCGCTTGTTATCAATGTGATCTCGAAGAAAATAGATCTAGCTTAAATATCCGACAGGTCTTGAAGGCCAGAAATATTAATTCCAGATTTATTTGCGTAAAAATCCTCCAAATCCAATAAATGTACTATATACTACGTTACCCGACCAATTAAATTGATGCTCTGTCAATTAGTGCTCCTTCAACTTGAAGCCGCAGCTTTCTTGTATATCCATTCTTCTCGACGACTCGACGACTAGCCTTCTGAAAACGTATACTTAGGCCAAAAAGTTGAATGAAGAGAAATCAACGCATACGCAATAAATGAAGCAATGCATCTTGGATAAAACGTATCAGGAATGATGCGAATACGCATGCGTATTAGCTCAATGAATGCGCTCTGGTGTAAAAGCAATAATCGGGTGCGTTGATTCCTTTGACCTTATGCCAGTCTCCACTACTTGGAAGGGCTCCTGTGGACTACCGGTAATTTCCCTGCACACTAAGCTCAAGAACACTGGTTCGAAACCTGATGAGAACATCTACTTTGTATTTTGATCAATTTCTAATCTAAATGCCCAAAATTGGCTACTGCGCAGGAGCATGCATGACGTAATACTACTCACAGTGTCTGGTGTGCCAGTTACGATTAGGATTAAGGTTAGGGTTAGGGTTTGCGGAGGAGAAAGGTGGTGAGAATGCGCAGTAGCTTGAGTATCGGCACTGCGCAGGCGTATGTATGACGCAATGGTGTCCATGTGGAAGCATTGGCCATAGGCTTGGGCTTAGGGTTAAGGTTGGGGTTGGGGTTAGGGTTTGCGGAGGAGAAAGGTGGTGAGAATGCGCAGTAGCTTGAGTATCGGCACTGCGCAGGCGTATGTATGACGCAATGGTGTCCATGTGGAGACATTGGCCATAGGCTTGGGCTTAGGGTTAAGGTTGGAGTTAGGGTTTGCGGAGGAGAAAGGTGGTGAGAATGCGCAGTAGCTTGAGTATCGGCACTGCGCAGGCGTATGTATGACGCAATGGTGTCCATGTGGTGGCATTGGCCATAGGCTTGGGCTTAGGGTTAAGGTTGGGGTTAGAGTTTGCGGAGGAGAAAGGTGGTGAGAATGCGCAGTAGCTTAAGCATCGGCACTGCGCAGGAGTATGTATGACGCAATGGTGTCCTTGTGGAGGCATTGGCCATAGGCTTGGGCTTAGGGTTAAGGTTAGGGTTAGGGTTTGCGGAGGAGAAAGGTGGTGGGAATGCGCAGTAGCTTGAGTATCGGAACTGCGCAGGAGTATGTATGACGCAATGGTGTCCATGTGGAGGCATTGGCCATAGGCTTGGGCTTAGGGTTAAGGTTAGGGTTAGGGCTTGCGGAGGAGAAAGGTGGTGAGAATGCGCAGTAGCTTGAATATCGGCACTGCGCAGGAGTATGTATGACACAATGGTGTCCTTGCGGAGGCATTGGCTGATGGATATGTTTGATGTAGACTCACTGCATTGCGTCCCTGTGATACGTTCGTTGTGCTTGCACTCAATCGAGACTCGTGCAACAAGTCTATGTTTGATGCATGCTCACCATCATGGACGCTTTAGTTAAAGAGGAAGCGGTCTCTTGTTTTCACTAAGCCACTTTTATGTCAATATCTTTGCTTTTGCCGAAGTATTGCTGCGTCTCCAGATTTACATTAGGGGATTGAAGAAAGGCAATGTTAACTTGCTGGAATGGAGAAGAATCGCCCAGCTGTAAATAATACCAAAGATCCTGGCGATTTAACCGAGGGCCTAGCTCCGGATACCGACGAGAAGAAAGAAGGTATTAAAGACAACACGAACCACAGTTTGTGTTTCATTGTTCTCCACTTTTTCTCTGCTCTTCGCAAGATGCTATTAGGCCCATTACTTATGCTTTCCATCTGATCTGTTTCAGGTGATGAGGAATCTACGTTATATCCTGAATGTGTTGTTTGTCTTCAAAACTACTACCACCCAGTTCAACTGCCTTGTGGCCACATATTTTGTTTCCTGTGCGTAAAAGGTGTTGCTGCAAGAAGTAGAAGATGCGCCCTTTGCAGGGCCGAGGTTCCCTCTGACTATTTTGACAAGCCCATTGTTGTAAGTTGTGCTGTTAATTTATGTTAGTGTGCTGTCATGTGGGTCATTAACGTCTCAGTTGAGGAGTCTCAATGGCAACCCTCACTGCCCTGTTCTTGCTTGCGAATAAATTATTTGGGTGACTTGATGTTGTTATCTAATTTGTGTATTTACTATCTTTAGGTGGAAGTCAACAAGGAACGGTTAACAAAATCAGCCAAGGCTTCAAGCATCACAAAGAAAGCAGACACTGGAACGTACAAATGGTATTATGAAGGTCGCAACGGGTGGTGGCAGTACGAGGAGAGAGCATCCATCCAACTTGAAGAGGCATTCTTAAATGATGACCAGTCGACAGAGCTTGTCATAGCCGGATTCATATACATTGTTGATATCAAGGACATGGTTCAATACCGTAAGAATTACCCGACCAGACGTAGACGGGTGAAAAGGGACAGGGCAGGGGCCAATAAAAAGGGTATTGCTGGACTGAAATGCACGGGGGCCAGCCAGTCTTCATCGAATACAGAAGCTAAACATGCAGATGATGTTGTGAATAAAACAGAAAATGGGCAAGGGAGCAGTTCCAGGACAAACATTGAATCGGATGATGGAGATTTTGTAGTAGAAAAGTTTGAGAACTGCAAGGTTTAAATGGGATAATTACTGGAGGATTTTTGAAGCTGTAACGTGGCAAGGCTATGGAAAGACGGTTCCAAGGTAGCCATATCACGAGTCGTTATTTATTAAAAGCAGGAGCATCAAAGTTGGCTGACGCATGAAAGGATAACGCTGAAACAAAAGCTCTGAACAGTATTTAATGGATGAACAGTCAAAACACTGTGGACTTGGAACATAAATTATAGACGTTTATGAACTTGGAAGACATATATATTACTGTAACACATAACCAAAATGAATACAGTTATGTCATCCATTTTTATTAATTTCTATTTTGTACCTAAATAAACTGTTAGTCTCAAAAAGTAAAGTTATATTTAACGATTAGAAATCATATGAGATTTGCTCGTAAAAAACTTGGCACATGTATGAGATCTTTTAAAACATGAAAACAAACATGAATGTATTTCTAAACTCTGTCTTGCTCTTTGAGCAATTCAATAGGAGAACATGGTTCGTTCGTTGGACTACTCAAAATTCCACACAATATTGTTTATTTAAGCTTGTAGCCAATCATAAAACACACCCATGTATACAATGGAGGCTACACCAGAAGCCAACCAACTTTTCAAATACAACCATCGCGCTTTCTTTGAATGGAGGGTGGCAGCAAGAACCCCGCCCCAAAATATGAAATACGGAAGTGTCCTTCTTGTCCTGAGAACGATCGTTTTTGGAGTTCCAGGAAATTGTCCTCCACTCTCCTCATCATAAAAACACGAGAGAAGTCTAACAAAAAACACAAATGTGTCCTTGACAGGTGACTCAAAAAAACTTGATCTGTAACCTCACAGGCCAATGAAACCAGCAAGAGGTCACTTTAATTTTCTGTAAAGCAAAGGGCCACTTGCACTAAGCAAAAAGCAGTGATACAAAGAGTAAATGACTTACCTATCTTTGTTAGCAAACCGTTCATACACCCATTCCTTTATCTCAGCATCACCCTGGAACAAAATAGCGATTCCGTGATCAGTATCGATAAAAAATTCAGCTGGGTGAAAAGTTCTAAACTGGTAATTATTTAAAAGCTCAATCATTTCAGACTACCTGGGGTAAATCTTTCGGCTCTATGCGCTGAAGATGAACATGAATCTCTTTGTGACCATGAGACAAGAATTCTATTGAATGCAAACAGAAAAATTAAACGTCAACAAACGTGTTTCATACAGGTATCTCATACCTATAGATTATACAGTAAATATGCGAGATACAGTTGACACAGGTGTCAATACAACTGTTGGTCAAGGTCGTGGATTCATCTGTGTGCTAGCATCACTTTCAAAAGACATAGAAAAAGAAAATCCTGCTAATTAACCTGTCAGACTTGGTCCTTCTTCCTTCGGTAGAACTGGTCTCTTTGGGTCCTTGTATGCTAATGTTACATCATAAACAGCGTCGACATAAGAAGATAGCTCTTTGACGCTCAACTAAAATTAGAAAATATCCTGTTCCAGATTCATTTAGATTAACTGCATAAGAATCCTTCGATTCTTATGCAGCTTACACATATTGACTTGAAAACTTCATTAGAAACAACGAGCGTCTCAAGTCAATCTAATTCCACGATCAAGTTCGACGAATACCATAATAAAAATCACCTCAACGGCTCTAGTTCGGGGGGTTAGAATGTGATCCATTACTGGCAGTCCTATGAACGAAACAAGCTAAGGTGTCACTATCAAACAAAAACAAAGCAAAAAACCAGGGATGAAACAGAGGTACCCTGGAAACAAAATAATAATTAAAAAAGAGGGCTGGATGCAGTTTCAAATAATGTTTATACCGTTTTCTTTGGCAAATTTCTGACTAGCTTTGATGACATTAGGCTTGTTGACATTGTATCGAGTTCCCTCGGGAAATATAACGAGCCACAACTAGAAATAATAAAGTATCTGCGTAAACATGTTTTGGAAATTGTTACATATTACTTAATTGTTACATATTAAAGAGAGGTTAAAGAAATGCAATTAAAGTGCCTTACTGCAGATTTATTCTTGACAAATCCTTTCAAACGTCTGATGAAAAAAAGATTGATCTCTTATACAATTGTATCGCTGAAAACGACTCAGCAAGGGTCTGAGAGGGACAGAGTGCATTGAAATCTATAGATTTTTGAAATAAAAACACCATGTAAAAATTTGTTGCATTAGCACTTTAAGTCACTGGCTTCATTCAGTGTTGCATGATGTGAAATAAAATAAAAGTTAATATATTTGACTCACTTTTTTATCCATGTATCATTATTACTTCCTCCTCTTCTAACATAAACGCAGCCATGCTTAAAGGAAAAAACAGTTGATATCAATGATACCAACTCTGATATCATGTCACTTTGACATGTTGCATATACTTGCAGGTCTTACCTGTGCGAAATATAATCCATAGAGAGGCAAATATCTCAGTCCACTTTTTAGAACATAACGTATGCTACCGAGTGCACCTTGACGTATAGCAAGAAGATCTGATATCACCCAATCAACTATGGCATAAAATAAAAATTGTTCAATTTACAATATAAAATCTACCAAAGCAAGTATATTACAGATGATAAACTTACTATTGTTTATTATTATTGTTAATATTAATATTATTATTGTTTGTTGCGTCATGTTAATATATGAAATTCGGTGGCGTTCACCTGATGACTGATGATTGCCAATATAAATGACATTTTCTTTCTTCGATTCTGGCAAGTCATCGCCGTAAAAGAAAATCTAAAAAAATAGTTTCTCCATAGTATACACCAAGTTATTACCAAAATTTGGCATAAAAGTGATAACAGATCAGCGATAAGCTTCCTCTTGTTGAATGGGCTGAAAGCGGTGTGTTGGGGGCGTATGCGTAAAAAGGGGGCGTGGCAAAAACTTAGCTAGGTGAAAGAAGAAAAGTTAACTTACCTCCGTGCCAGCGTATGTCTCAAAGAAATAGGAAACCAGAGACTGATACGAGTCGTATGCGGCATCGTCCAATTTTTCGTAAACTTTTCTTGGCAATACGGCAGTAGCAAGGCGTAATGTGAGCCATCCAAAGAAATAGTGGGGCGAAACACCTACCAAAACTACCAGCGGCAAAGCGAATCTCAGTGAAGATTGTGTGTGCACGAGTACTGATAGCATCTTCTGTGGTGATTACTGCTTGCTGAGAGTTGATAAAACAAAGGAAATATACCTTGTGTAGTTAGTAAACTCAAGTAATGTTAGGCCAGATGAATGAAACGTGAAGAATAATAAGCACGTGGCCTGGTTGAAATGCTAGGAGCTACAAACGCAAGTGCAGAACGATCATAAACGCACGTGATTGCAAAACCACAGGGACACAAAGTAAAAGGCGTGCTTCAGTTTTTTTTTAATTTTACACACTGGAGTTGATGTCGTTGACATTATCACCCTTTTCTAGTCCCTTGTGAATTCATTGCAGCTGGGAAATTTACACATTATGGGAGCCTATCTTAATAAACCAGTTACTGAGAAGAAATCTACAGATTCAGAATGCAATGGGTTGATATTTGGGGCGTCAGAAATGCAAGGATGGCGTGTTTCAATGGAGGTTATTGATATTCTTTTAATACTCTGTACTATATATGTAAATAGTATAAAAACTGGAAGGCAAGGTAAGTCTCTCATTGCCTTGATAGGTAATGATCTGGTTGTTGAATTATAGGATGCTTGGAACGCTCTTCTTGATTTCGATAAATCAACTTCGATGTTTGCTGTGTACGATGGCCACGGAGGTATAATTTTTTTACCATTATCAGAACAATAGATTCTTTGTTTTAAAGACAATAGGTTTTGTTGAACACAATTGTCAAGAATGTTATTCTTGAACTTCACAGGGCAAGAAGTGGCACAGTACTGTGCGAAGAGACTTCCAGAATTCATTCGAAAGACTGAAGCGTACAAAAATGGAGACTTGAAGAAGGCACTGGGTGAAGCTTTTGTGGAAATCGATAAATCAATACTGACAGATGAAGTTATTGCGGAGTTGAGAGAATTAGCCGGTGATGACGCAGATGAAGATGATACAAATGAAGTAGCCATGTTGTCAGAAGAAGCTACAATTCCAATAGAAGAATTACTGAGGAAGATGAAACAGGTAAGGAATGGAGTATTGCAGAGATGTTTGTTGTCTTTGTGTTTTTCAGAACATTTGTTGTGGTAATCTGCTTCTGATGTATTCACAGGGCGCTAATGCAATAGAATTTGAGAAGTTGCTGGTGAATGGGGCAAACAACAGTGGCAGTGACAGTGAAGACAGTGAAACAGAAGGCAAAGATGAATCAGACACAAAGCAACAAAATGGAAGCAAACAAGGTGCTGAATGTTGATATGTAGCGATAATGGATCCTTAGGATCCTTTGCTACTTAAACTGTAGATAGATAGATAGATAATTCATGTCATAAGAAGGCTATAGGCTGTGGAAGTTTAGATCTGCATGATATGTATTAAGTCTGATGAGTCTTAATGCAGTAAAGAAAGTTATGATGGTAAAAACTAATATTGAATGTTTATTCTGATTTGAAGAGAAAAATGAGGAGGAAGGAATGGAGTCAAAAGATAGTGACAAAGGGCAGGCTGGGGCAAGTGAAGTAAAAATTGAAGATTCTGATAAAAATGAAGAGGACGTGAAGGAAGAGAAGATGGGTGATGCAGAGAAGACGGAAGATCAGGAAATGGAAGATATTAATGATGAAGATGATTCAAGTGATGATGAAAGTGATGAAGAAGATGATGAGATACCTGATGATGATGATGTCTGTATGCCTCAGTCTGATGAAGTGAGTGGATTTCTTTTCAAGTGTTTCACTTGCAACTTGTCTAGAATGAAATGTGATGTTATAAACGTGACTGTTTTCAATTAGGTTGGCAAAGACAGTGGTGCGACTGCTATAGTAGCGTTGCTGAGCAATAATCAGTTGCATGTTGCGAATGTCGGGGACTCGAGGTGCGTGCTCTGCAGAGGAAGCAAAGCCGTGGATATGTCAATAGATCACAAACCAGAAGATGATACGGAGAAAGACAGGATAGAAAAAGCTGGTGGGAAAATTACTCACGACGGGAGAGTCAATGGTGGTTTAAATTTATCCAGGGCAATAGGTAAGCTTGTCGTCCAAAGCAATGGTAATGAATGTTTTTAAGAGAATGATGCCAGTAGAATCAACAGTTGTAAATCAAAGACTATATTATTGTTAGCTTTTATTCCTGATCAGGTGATCATAATTACAAGACAAATGAAAACCTTTCTGCACATGAGCAAGCCATAACTGCAGTACCTGACATTGAAGAAACTCACATAACCAAGTAAGTTGTTTCTCCCGGTCTCTGTTTCTTGCGACTGCATAGAAATACGAGCTTCTGCTTTGATAAAATATCCTTTTAATTTCCCAGATGAATGCAGGTTGTAATATGAGCATTTCGTTTCTTTGCAGGGAGGATAAATTCATGATATTAGCATGTGATGGCATTTGGTAAGTTAAGATGTTGATGCCAAGTGAACAATACTGTCGTGATATTCCAAGCAATATATACATCTCTCTTGATCAATGTTGCTTTTGCTTTTACAGGAATGTCATGTCAAGTCAAGAAGCTGTTGACTTTGTGTCACAAAAACTTGATGAACAAGAAAAAGAGGGCGAAATATGTTTGTCAAAGATCTGTGAACAGGTAACACTTTTGCAACTTAATTAAAATATCATAACCTTTAGCCTAAAATTTGTTCTCAAAACAATATAATAAACCATAGCCTTTTGACTTTGAATGATAGGCTAAGATAGAACTTACTGTGGTTGTGCATTGTTGATGATTTTGTATTGTTGTGTTCTAGATCTTTGAACATTGCTTGGCTCCAGATACAAGTGGAGATGGCTCAGGTTGTGACAACATGACATGTATAATTGTCCTGTTTGCCAAGGATCAAATAAAAGCAAGTGTCAGAAGAAAACGAAGCAATCAAAATGATACTGAATATCCAGAGAAAAAACAAAAATGTGATGCCTGAATTGTCTCAAAATACAAATAGGGTATGCAAGACAGAAAATCATTGCATGTCAACATTTGCATTGATACCACAAGGATGAGATAGTGATGTGAATCATTCAGTTTATAAAGTACCTTTGGATGGAGTACGTACCAGCAAAACAGAAGTGAAGAGTATGGAACAGTTAATTGTTTTTTTATTAACCATTTTGTTACTTTCTCCATTTAGTGCTAACTGTATACATAATCATTATTTTATTGTTTATTTATTTGATAAGATATCTGAGATTATAAGCCAAAACATCGATATACAACCATGCAATCCTCTTTGTGACACCTCTATGCTGTAAGGTTTTATACGAGATGGTGGAGTGTTTCAAGATTGACACAAGAAAAACACAGAATTTAATTTCAAGAAATTACTTCATTCATATCTCAAATATTTTTGTTTTTATGTGCCTCGTTTAGATGCAAAGTATTCTTTGAGCACGTCATGAGCTTGGGATTCCTTTCCCCAGTTCTAAAAAGAAGGATATTTGCCATGAATAATAGAATACACTGTAATTTCACAAATATAAATTACTGGTCAAACTGATTATCCTCAGACAAATAGTGATTCCGGATTGACTTGCTGTCGTCACGAGTAAATCAGATGAGGGAGTCCTTTGTCATCAGAGGATAATATCAATTTTGTTTTGCAACTTTCTTATAATTATAAAAGTTGGCTTACCTTGACGACAACACAGCTACAGCCAACAACTTTCCTAGCTTGGCCTTCTTTGTCAATTTTACAAAGACCTGCCCATTCACCAAGTTTTTTGTTGTCTTCAACCTGAAAATATAAACGTTACCACATACAGATACCAAAGTCACAAAAACTGGTAGATTGGAGATAATAATTTCAAAACACAAAATCAAATCCAGATTGCAGAGCATTGCTGTTGGGTGTCCAAGAAGGTCACATTCATTCATTCATAATATATTTTAAGCATGGTGTATTAGTACTGCAGACTTGAATAACGAATTAAAAGGTACCTAGATGTTTAAAAAAATTGTCTCTTACCTTCAAGAGGTCAATGTTGTGTTCTGCACAAAGAGCTTCGATCAATTTAACGTACATTTGCTCATCGCAGTTGCTTGCAAGGACGCAAAGCAAAGCCTGGCGCTTGTCCAAGCATTTGGTTGCTTCGTGAAGGCCACGTGCAAGACCATCCGCGGCCAGAGCGCTTTTAAGCACTTCTTGTACGGCTGTTTCGATATTCATGGCACCAGTTGCCTGAACATCATCTCTGAAGGGAGAAACTTGCATTTAGGGATGAAAGTAAAAAGCCCGAATCAGGTTAAAAAGCATGGAAAATCCTTGCACACGTGGTCCTCGATCGGACTATGTAAAGTGACTTGAAATTAGGTTCGTGGTCGCTCGCGGGCGAGGATTCATGTAAAAGTCTCGTTTTTCTACTTTAACGATTGTTAAAAACATAAATTATACAAATCAAATCAAGGCATTTATTGGGGTTTGAGAAGCAAAAAAATACGGCAAAGCTTGGATATAAAAAATGCCTAGGCCAACATACCTTTCCCCTGCGTCAGACATTTTAGCAGGCGGACGTCCTTCTGCGGATAAAAAATGGCTGTTTTTTAATAAAGAAACGTTCTTTCTACAAAAAAATGTTAATGGAACTGCAGTATATATTAGGATTGAGAAGAAAATAGTCGATAGAAAGGAATACTTACAATGAGTTCTCACCTAGTAGATTGTAAATAAATTTTTGAGTGAAAAGATCGAAGAGGAGCTTGGGGCGAGTATATGTGCCACCTTCCAGTGCAGTGGCATAAGAGGTGAAACGGAGCACAATTTGTTACTCATCCCCCTCCCAATTTGATTTGAGGCAATTGTTTCTCAATATAGTGGCAAAAAACCCAGTTAAAATAAAGTTCATCAAGAATTATTCAAAACAGTCGATTCCTGGCCTGGATGTTTGGCAAAATTTAGGGTTTCTTGACTAATTAAGTATCACAAGTTGTGGTCACTCAAGGATAGGATATCTTCTGACCATAGAGAAGGATTTAAGATATCTTACATCATCTCATCTCTGTGCTCCTGACTAAGTGAGATGATTAACAATAACCTCTACCATGCACAACGTTAACGAACTGCTTTGAGTTGGCGTCGAGGAGTTATAAATACAACGACATTTTCACCCGATAAAGAAACATTGCATCTACTCGCCACTGTAAAATTCAATGAATTAATTTCATTAGAAAACGAAACGGAAAATACATTTAACTAATCTCCAATATTATCATTTTTGCAAAAGAAATTTCCTTTTCTTTGTTCGTTATCATTGTAATAATATAATATATTAATTGCTTCAAGGTGGCTGTATTGTCAACGTGTCTGATTTTTGATACTAGAAATTAAAAAACTTACTTATAATCAGCTTTGGTTATATCCCGCAGTGACAAAAACACGAAATTATTTGAATACAAAAAACCCAGCACAAACAAGGTACGGTGTTTTTCTTACAATTCCATTGGCAGTTGGTTCATAGACTTGAATTTGTCTGTCAGCAAATACTGCAGAAAATGCATTGAAAATGCATTGAAAAATACCACCTATTGCTTGTTAGGTCTAGAAGAATTCATTTGTCCACCCTTGAGAGGTGTCTGATTGCAATAGACATCCGATGTAAAAGCCAATTGATTTCAGAAAAAGGTTTATTATAGTTTGGGAACTGTTTGAAACAAAACACGCCAACGTTATTTATTACTGCAGGTTTTTCGTTTCTCGTTTTCATTGCAGTGCAAGCATTGACAAGAATTTACGTCAAGCTAAGTAACGGTGAATTTCTTGAGAACTAATAACAATCGATATCATCTATTTTCTTAGGCCAGACCCAGGAGGGAAGGGAATTATTCTAATTCAATAAGCAGTGATCATTGATTTCTGCTCAAAGCAGGTCATGTTGTCATAACAACTGCTCTCATACCGAGGCTGTGTTAGCAGCTGCGCACAATACTCGCAGGTGAAATTTTCAGAACAGATATAAACGGCTTGCAATAGAAACTTGCACAAAAGCCTTTGTCAAGCTTCGTTTTTGTGCATGCTAGCACTTGTCATACGCAAGTGCGATGAAATTCACTTTCTCTGAAACATGGATCTTGACTTGCTGGTGAAATTGTAAAATTACCTCCAGCTCTCCTGGCTAATACCAACTTCTTGAATACCATGAGGAATAGCGAAGAGAAATCCTAGTTTTGACATTACACTAGGACGTTTTCTGAGTTTCTCATCGAAATTGCAATGGTCACGATGAAGATTTTGAGATGTTGCAGCTGTCGAGGTTTTTCGCTGAAGCCAGAAACGAATCTGGCTTTGATTTTGTGTTTGGTCTTCTATTTGTACATTTGCCTTGGTGGTGCCTTGTTCCTGCTACTCGAAGGCCAGACAGAAGGAACCGAGCACAAGACTGCTTTTGATAACACGACACTACAATTGGTAAGTTTCTATCTACAATCTATGTGATGAGATTGATAGCACAAGGATTCGCTCCTTATCCGGCTGGTCATCGCATTTGTTAGATTTTGTAAACATCTTTGAAAGTAAAGAAGTGATTTCAACTGATGACAGTAGTAGGCGATGTGAAATCAATGCAATCAACTTGCACTCGATGAAACCAAGAGAAGTTGGTGCGAGAAGAAACTAATGATAAATCGTTGAAACCATGGTCATAAAAAAATTGAAGGATTTTCTTAAGACTGTGTTGAAACCATGGTCAACTTGTCACTGTATTGATATGATGTGTGTAGTTACACAGTTGGAGAAAACTGTAGCGAGCCGTCATAAGAACCAAGTAGTTATTTGTAATTTAGGGTAATCGTAAAACCGAAGAAAGACTTCTATGAAGAAGTCTAATATTGAGGTTCAAGCCTGGTATAGATCGCTTAAGATACCTGCTACTTCAGGAAATTATTTCAGACACACTCCCCCGTTATTCTAGACTATTTCTCGGTGAAATTCAATTAAAATCAACTGCTTGCACGGAGGTCAGTGCGAATCGATTGAAACTTGCTACATGAGCAATATTGATCACAGTCATTATTAGCATCGCTGGCTACCTTATATCCCCGAAACGTACTGTGTTGCTAAGCTTATCAGCGAGCTCTGCCAACTGTGACTGGGGTGAGAGTGCGATTTTTAGAGTGGTTAGCGTGGGCGATAGAAAGGGTGTGGCTTTGTAACACAGATGAAACGAGCAAACGCTGTGTTGTAGGTCAAAGAAGTTCTTAGTTATGAAAACCATATGACCTGAAAGAGGTAAGATTAGATTTGACATCATTAATTAAAAAAGCCCGCTTTCTAACAACATAGAGTAAATTTCGGTGAATTTGTGCAAACATTCTCTCACTGATGCGTTGATCAAATAACTCAAATCTTCACTAAAAGCGCAGATAAACAGAACAAGATTGGTGCAATTGCTTCTATTTTAAATTGATTTTGATTTGGAAAAAGCGGATTTTAGCGTCAAGCATTGTCTAGCGCCGTCGTCTTGGGGAGATAAAGATGATTGAAATTTATGGCCAGGTGAAAATTCTCTTCGAATCGTGAAACGAAGAAGGATTGGTCTTTTGATAAATGTTAAATCCTATTTCGTGCATTAAATGCTTTAATCTCTTTTAAGATAAACATTTCTTTAGAGAATACGACCTTTTGAGTCTTAACAGTTTGATGTTTGACCCAAATATAGTAAGCACCAGCAAGTAAAACTTTTAAAATCAGCCCTTACTGAAGAAAATGAAATCTGTTTCTCGTGCAAGGGATCCCTTACTTGGGTGTACATATTGTATCAATCATCGAAGACTTCTACAGAGAGACCCATGCTATAGCACCAGCAACTCGTTTAAAACCTCTCATATGGGCCTACTATAAGTCAAGCAGTATTTATAGAGTTGATCGTGCTGCAAAGCACCGTGGTGCACTTGCTGGAAGATTACACGAAATCAACTTGCCTGCACGATAGCCTTCATGCTCGTACTTACACTAAATGCTTGTTATTCTGTTAATGCTACTCCATTTAGTAGCAATAAGCCAATCCCGACAGCAGTGACGTCACGATGTTTTGGCCAATGTTATTGTCAACCATCTCTGGGTCGATGAAAATTGGCTCCTTGTGTAGTAGACAAACTCTAGTTTTCATGCGAAATGGGTTGTTGGGTGAATCTTGCGAAAGCCTGAAAAAAAAGAAAGATGAAATGTTGATAAATCTAATAAATATTAACTTAATTACCCTCTGAATCCTTTCTGGGCTGGTGCGATGTATTTCAGTGAAAACGAAGCTCGAATCTAAAAGGAAAGGGTTTCAAATTCAAAAAATTCAACAGATGAATTTAATACTAGATGAGTAATTACATAACATCGCTTCTGCGAATTGGCGTGACATATTGACTCAGAACATGAAAAAATGCATGAATTACTGCATGGCTAAATTCGCAATCTCATTAAACTTTTTTTCAAATGGATAAAGGCCCTCAAATCTTTAAATTTAATGGTCTGATTGGCTTAACTTCTTCAGCTACCATGCTTTTGCAGTGACTCTTGTATTAAACTAAGTGATTTAGGATATTTAATCAGATCAATTGGTCAGATTTCAAGCTGTGGTGCAATTAGTTTAGGATTATAACGATTATCTCGATAAAAACGCGGTAGATCTTTAACAAGATGTTCTGATGAAAGCATCAAGTGCAACATGAAAGCAATGGATAAATCAATACAAGACATAAAAGATATGGAAAAGTCAATGCAAAACATAAAAGATATGGATAAGTCAATGCAAAACATAAGATATGATAAGTCAATGCGAAACATAAAAGATATGGAAAAGTCAGTGCAATGCATCTCTGATCTGATATGCAATCACTGATAAGACCCACAGTGCAATTGCCCTCCCTGATTCTTCATCGCGTGTTTGATTCAAGGTGAATGAAATATATCTCAGATACACAATAGCGGCCCCCCTTGCGATGAATAGCTTGGCATTATTGATCAATATGATTGATGGATTGATCAGGGGGTTAATGTATTATCAGGGAATCTGACTTATTGATTAAAAAACAGTTAATGAGAAGATTCGTGGCTTAATGACGGGGTTGATAGCTTGAAACTTAACTATAGTCAGCATGAGCAACGCCAGCAAATAAGAGGCACCAGGCTACTGATACTGTTAGTGATTTCAACAGAAAGCAAAAATAATACTAATAACCCCCTGGAAATTTACGATCTTTTATTGATTATTAAGCAAGGTTATGGCCAACCAAGGGGGCAAACAGCTGAAATAAGCAACGAGGATTAGTAGCATAATCTTCTGAAAAAATATCTTCTTTGCGTTTGTTTCAGCTGAGACAATTGAAGAATCATTTAAACAAGAAGAATTTGCATCTGCGAAGACAGCAACCAATTCTGACCGACAATATTTGGAATTTCATTGAGGCAACTGACTTCGCGTTTAATATTCTCACAGGACAAGGAACGGGTAAGTAAGAAATATATCATAAATATTAGTCACTTTACGGCTCTAGTCCACAAAGCACTAGATACAACGCTATTTACGGCTCGGTGGACTATGATAGCATTCATAAATCATAGTCCACAACGCACTTGATTGCCTATGACAGCTCAGTCTATTACAGAAAAACGAGCTTGTGTATGTGCGTGAGCTGTAGTATCGTATACGATTTTCTCAGGCCAAACAACGAGAGTTCTCAGTAACGACAACAGCAAGATAGCCTATATATTCTTCATTGCATTCGGCCTACCGATAACGATACTGACATTCCGTGCCACGGGCAAACGGCTCAATCTACTCGTCTACGCCATTATCAGATTCATTAACGTGCGAGTGTTCAAACGACAATTGACGTCACACATCCACGTGAAAGCAATCGTCATCAACTTCATATTCTTCATGGCAACGCTTCAAAACGCCATACTTGTATTCATGGCAACGCAGAAATGGAGCTACCTCGAAGCGGCCTACTACACCGTGAATCTGTTCTTTTCAGTTGGCAACAATGATATGTACTTGAATAAGGGAATCACCCCGAATTCGCAGAAAGACAAGGCGTACAGGGTTCTCTTCAATCTCGTCACATTCATCGCCTTTACCGTTCTGGGTAGCCTCATCTGGTCAGCGCACTTGTTCACTCGGCACATGCGCTTCAAGGCACAGAATAACCAATTAGCACGGACCAATGGCAATGCAGCGGCCCCTGGCACTCTCACCACTCATGGCAAAACGGCGAAACGCAACTGCCCCTGGAGCGAGGTCACCCGCAGCCGAGGCTCGTCGCCAACTAAGAGCTTGTGCAAAGAGCGGGAAACGGACAGAGAGTCTGTTTGTTAGAAAACGAGGTTGGAAGACTGTTTTGAAAAGAGGCTCAAGCAATATGACGGCCTCCAATGAGTGCTCAATAATCCTAGCATAGGAGAAATTACGCAGATATAATTAAATATAAATTTACAGACTAACACAGGTTGATAGAAACATTATGCCTTGAGAACATGTTTTACAGGCTAATTTTAAATCAAACTTAAGCCACTAAACTTAGTTATATTTATATTTATATTAATCAGATAAGAAACAGAGCTAATTCCAAAACATTTAATAACCAATTATCTAAAACTGAGGTCATACCTATTTAAATAAAATACTTTACCAGAGTTTTATGTTCTTTATATTTAATTAACCACGGGCTATAATATTTAAATGTTTTATTGTCAAATGAAATAGCGTGTAATTATAAGTTATTGAAAGTCTTCAGCAAACTCCTTGTGTATACAAATTATTATGCTGACTGAAAAAAGTATTTGCGAGTAACCGCAGTTATTAATAATGCAGAAATGACTGTTTATTTTGAGAAATTTATCAATAAAATGTCGATTAGGGTTCAGCGCCAGTTATTAATAATGCAAAAATGAGTATTTACTTTGAGAGATTTACTAATAAAATGTCAATTTAGGGTTTAACGCCATTCACGCACTGCAGCAGGGGTTGAGTACAGTTATAATACAACCCAAATGCCGTCCTGAATGCCAGTTGCCATGCATGGTACTCATGCAGGCATGCAGTCTTTCCAAAGTTCGCATCAAACCATTCATGTTTCCGTGAAACATGCAAGAAACACAATCGCTTGATAGAAGAAAACCTGACAACACGTGGCGCTGAATACCACATTGGGCAACGCAACTACTTCCCCCCTTTATCGTCGACATCTCTTCAAACAGAACAGTCTTCCTCGTAAATTTGAAAAGAAATTTCACTCACGCATTCACTGCATTGGCAATCTAAGCCAACAGCACGGATAGCAGCTTCGCTTGAAAAAGTAGCCTCTCTTCCAGGTCTTCCAATTTCCTCCCCAAGGATCGTCGGTCGCTCTGAAAGTGATAACGAGGTTCCTTTAGTCATGGAACTAACAAATTAGGTTAGAGTCTTACAATCAAAGTAAACTTACGATGAAGTTTATTAAGTTTGAAGCTGGCTTCTTCTTTGAATCTTGCTGTACCATCATAATGATCAAGGATCATTCGTCCATCTTTCATTCTCAAATAGTGAGCCGCTTTGGACACAGATTCAAACGCAACGAAATCCGGGAACCATAGATTAACCAACGGATAGAAGGAGCAGTCTTTTTCTGCAACGAAAAGAGAAGGACAGCTTTCTAATTAAGCACATACGATGAAATCAAAACACACCTGCCCTCTAATTGGATGCTCTGTAATGATACATTAATTAAGTACTTCGTGTAACAATAGTTGTTCTATGTCACTTTGCTTCCAAAAACAGATGATATTTATTCGTTTTATGCACACGGTAGTCAACACGTATATCACACGAGATACGCTTAATTCGAAGCAATCACACTTTGCACTGTAACGGGGTGCTTGGCTCGAATTCATTTCCTATTACGAGTATAATACCATTCAGAATTCGGTCATAAATTTGTCCTCAACTTCTTCAACAAATCAAAAACTCCCAGCTATCCACTTGACTACTGCAAAACTAGCAATACTTGAACCAAAACTACAGGGAAATACAGGCCTACCGTATTTAACCTCTTTCGTGCGTTTCTCCATGAAACAATCTCGATCACGCGCTCTTATAAACCATCCGGGTCTTTTTCTATATTCAAATGAAACAGCGTCGGAGTTCTCGCCTGCATCCAAACAAGATACGAGTTTGAACCTATCTGCTGCAAGAGGCCTGAGTCTCAAGCATCCATGTTCGAGCACGGGAGCCGTCGTGCCATATTTCCCAGGGTTGTAGCCTCCTGCAGCGAGAAACATTGCTACTAATCGTTGCTTTGCTGTGCTGTTTTTTCTCTACACGTGACGTCAATGTTTCCTCTGATTTATTGGATCTATGGATCTATTTCCCAATGGACCTCCTGCTCCTAAGTCTTTCAATAGATATTCGAAGATCCTTTTAAATAGATCTTCCTGAGATTCCTTTAATAGATGTTCCTAGGTCTCAGTCATTAGATACTCGAAGGTCTCTTTCAATAAATACTCAATAGATACTCGAAGATCTCTTTCAATAGATACACGAAGATCTCTTCCAATAAATCTTCCTCAGTTTCATTCAATAGATGTTCCTAGGTCTCAATCATTAGATACTCGAAGGTCTCACCCATTAATACTCGAAGATCTCTTTCAATCGATCCTCAAAAATCTTATTATATAGATACTCCTGAGTTTCTTTCAATAGATGTTCTTAGGCCTCAGTCGTAGATACTCGAAGGTCTCAGTCATTAAATACTCGAAGATCTCTTTCAATAGATACTCGACGATCTCTTTTAATAGATTCTCAAAGATCTCTTTCAATAGCTACTCGAAGATCTCTTCCAATAGATCTTCCTGAGTTTCTTTCAATAAATATTTCTAGGCCTCTTTCATTAGATACTCGAAGGCCTCTTTCAATAGATACTCAATAAATGTTCGAAGGTCTCTTTCAATAAATTATCCTAGGTTTCAGTCATTACATACTCAAACGTCCTCTTCAATAAACACTCAAAGATCTGATTCATTAAATACTCGAAGGTCTCACCCAATCAATCCTGAAAAGTCTCTTTATATAGATACTCTCAGGTATTTTCAATAGATACTCAAAGGCATAAAAATTCTTGGAGACTCAGTTACAGCACGACTTCAACGAAGAAAGCGTTCACATCTTTTCAATCTCCAAGTCATTCGTGATTTCAAATAATTAGAGATGCAAACCCCAAACCAGTCTCCAACTGGACTGCCATTCAACTGTGAAACCACTTGACAATCTCCCAATGAAAAGTGAGAAATCAGAACTGCTGTATATCAATTTATATTAAGCCATTCAATAAATTATATTGTTTTGATTCAGGACTAACTGCAGGTGAAACATTCATGCATGCATCGTATGCTTTCGTAATAATTTAGCCAACTCAATACGGCTGCAATCATGAAAATCAGCACACCCAACAACGGACAAATTCGATCAGCTGAGTCAGCAGTGTTTTGCCTTGAATGAAAGTTATTAATCTAAAGCAATCTCCTCTCGATAACTATATTGTATCGTGTTGTGTCCTGCTCTGTCATATAGCATGGCTCAAAAGCTAAGACAAGCAGAAACCCTTGTCAGATGTAATATCGTCCAGAACCATGTGATTGCTGTCAATAAAATGTGTATTTGCCTTCATATGCCAACTCAGTGCGGTATAACCTCCATATATCGCAGTCGCAGAGCAAATATTACGTTGAATCACTGATACACATAAAGTTGACAGCTTTTTCAAGTAATTAAAACACAATTATGTTAGCACATGTTTTTATCCTTGTTATTCGTGATACTTTCTCACAGTTTGATTGGCTCGGGCAGTAATAACCCTCTGGATATTAAACAATAAAATCTATGGACTTCTACATTGAGATCCAACTCCAAATAAAAAAATACTTCGGATTCACAAGTCAGCCTCTTACGAGCTACTTGGCAACTAAAGACAATGCAGCTATCGACCTGTACTTTCTCACAAGGGATCCACCACATGCAGCCCTTTCAATAGGTGTGCTCACAAATCTCTACTCTTCTTGATCTGACATCTCCAAGACTGAGTATTTGGCGAAATCCCTGAGCAAAAGAGCCGAATTGAATAACGGAGATCCGTTTGACAAGGTAGAACCATGCACCACAATGCCCAGCAAAGACGTTAATCAAGGTACCAAACAAACTTCATAGCAGACCGTCGTTAACATATGTTTGCTTTATACAATACAAGTTGACTCGAAAACACTCTCGAAATACACCAGTGTTAACTCATTCATAAAAACATGAATTGTACAGTCATGGTAACTCCGTAGTCATGTCACTGATGGCAATCAGGAATATCAGGATGTGTAGCTTATGCAAGCAAACAACAGGTATCGATGTTTGAGAACTCGAGAACATTCCAGCTGCATTGAATAGTGTGAATATGGATATAGTCGATGGCTTCACTTATTCATATGCAGGAGTACCCAAGCATTGTGCTGTCAAACCATGCTCATTAATAATTCCAACCAATAGGTCATTTACGTATGCCACAAGTTAATTGCAGTACAGATATTATAATATCAATATAGGTAACGACGCTATTTAATTTTGTGGTTTGAAGTTGTCAGTCTCGGTCCCATCATCATTATCTTCATCATCATCATTATCTTCATCATCATCATTATCTTCATCATCATCGTCATCATCATCATCATCATTATCATTATGATCATTAATAATTCTCTAAATCCAATTATCCATCCTTATAGATCCCCGGGCTAAGTACACAGCACATGGTTGAAGCAAACGCAGTGATTCTAAAGAAAACAGCCACCAAATGCTGCATGCCGCACGCTGACAATTGAGCTTGGCATAAACTTTTCACTACCTAAACTGCGTGTGAAGTCGTCGACTCTTTAGCAGCTGGTAAAAACGACTTCGACGTGCAAAAAAACTGGGAAACTAACTGGTAATAAATCTCAGGGAAACGTTTAATTCCTCAGCAAACACGAAGCTTCGAAGCAGAGAAAATGAAATGAAGGGAGGGAAGAGAAAAGATACGGAAAAAAATTCACTCACCGAAATTCCTGCTTTGTTTCTCGCGTTCAAGGAAACAGAATGGACCTTTGATACGGAGATACCAACCAGCCTTGCCTTGAACCGCAATTGAAACTGCTCCTTCGATGTCCCGTGCAAGAGGTATAACCAGTTTGAATTCCTCGCCGGACAGGTAGTGAATTTTAGTGTTTTCCTTTCCCGACGAATCTCTTTGCAGGGATCTTCTCTTCTTTCTAACGGTCTTCAAAAGAATTGACATATCGACTGAGTATATCTTCAAGTCTGGGCAATGTTCCTCTTTCAATAAACTTCTGTTTGGGCAATGCTCCTCTTTCGATAAACTTCTGTTTGGGCAATGTTCCTGTTTCGATAAACTCTTGCTTGGGCAATGTTCCTGTTTGGGCAATACTCCTGTTTCGACGAATTCTCGTCCGAGCAATGCTTTAGTCCAAATGATGCTCCTAGCTATATGAAAAATCTTCCTCGCATCAGAATCACGGTATTCTCAATTGTTAGTAAGACTTTTCAGATTAGATGCAGCTACTGCAAATTTCTAGGCATTGATTACTGAATTGCATTCCAAAATCCACTTTGCTAATCATGAAAAGAAACGTCTTGGCTTCGAGATTCAAATTCACTAACAATTAAAAGATTATCAATTATCCATAAATATTTAATGTGCAAATTACACGCAAATTAGTACTCCAGCTTCAAACATTAGAAGCAGCTCACCTTTAATCGGTAGAAGCCGGTCTAAAAAGTTCTTAGCTTCATCGAGTGTGAAAACACTCCACATACATTTTTTACTTTACAAGAGTACCCAACTTCGAGTAAGCTTTGAAACGTTTTAACTTTCACAAAAGCCAACAAATGTCCTCAAAATGTTCTGACTCTTTGATTTACACGAAGCACTAAAATGTTTTCATTCTTCATAGACAAAGCCTAAAAGTGTTCTTGGCAGGTCCAAGTTTGTTCCATTCAAAGCTTTGCGTCGTTACACGGTTTCCTTGCGTACAAAACGTATTATGAAATAAAAAATACACAATTCATCTCATACCTGCTATAATCTCAAAGAACTTTACCATGGAGATACCTCTCTGGTTGAAAACCGCGCTAGCGAAAAACTCTTCTTGTCATGAAAGCAGCTTGAAAATACGACTGGTCGTGTTTACAAACAGCCTGCTACAAGGTCACATTACTTCTAGCAATACAGAACTATCCAATCCTTCTTTGGGTTTTCATTCATTTGTTATCGATCGAAGGAAGAAAGGCAGGAGGAAATGGCTGCTTGTTGCTCATAACAAAGAAAAAACATCTGTCCCCGTAGTGACAAAAAAATAACGCAATATAAATCATGTAACGTCTTTGCACATTCGAGTGGAATATCTGACAACATCCGATCATTTTTGCAACAAGGGATGAATGATTCATGAGGAGTTTGCTTCTTTCAAGTTGAAAAATCGAAGCGATTTGCAGTTTGAAACAGCCGGGTGTTCAAAGATACACATGTTCAATAGATTGTTATCTACAATCGAAATCACCAAACAGTGGATTGAATCAAAATATCAAAATCATTGAATCACTGAATATTCGAAATTTTACAGCAGTACATGACACATAAAACATAAGGCTGTTCAGGGTTAATTCAATTCAATAACGAACAAGTAAGCTCTGACTTGGGCGTTCCATTTAATCCATTTGGTTCATAAGATAGAAACCGCATACTGGTCGAAATTGTCCCAAAAAATCGACTCCAACCGTTCAAAAGTTGGAAGAAGAAATTGCATCAAAAATAATCAAAAAGATTTTCCTTCAACATTATACAAATATATATACCACATCTAATCTAGATTTGAGTTATGATAGAAAGAATAATTATCATAACAGTAATGAAAATGGTGTTAATTACTAGAATGGCACCCAATATTCTTTCATTCTATTCGTACCAGTTCGATAATTCTGCTCCAACAAATTCAACCGTCTCATATCATCATCATCAAGATGAAAGTCAAACACATTAACATTCTCCCGAATGTGTTCCTGCTTGACTGATTTGGGAATGCATATCAAATCAGTTTGCAAACACCAGCGCACGAGAATGTTAGCCGGGGTTTTGTTGTGTTTATACGCGAGGTATTGGATGAGTGGGTGTCGCATCTTTTGTCCACGCGTTAAGGGAGAGTAGGCCATGACAGCAATGCCGTGTCGTTTGCAGTAGTGTACGACGGCGCGTTCTTGGTGAAACGGGTGAACCTCGATTTGGTTTACAGCCGGTGTTACTGGGGAGTAGCGCGACAAGGAAAGCAAGTGGTGGATATCAAAGTTGGAAACGCCAATAGCTCTGAAACAAACACACGGACAATTGGTTACGAGAGATGCTAAGCTTGATGCATAGTTTATTCAGAGCTCTGCAAATCTGTGGTCAGAACGGGGGGGGGGGGGGAGAACACAGGGCCAAAAGACCAGGGACAGGGAGGGAGGACTAGGGACAGGGGGGATTTTCTGGTTAGCATGTAGTGCATTGCGCATGGTTAAGAAACAGAGCCTTCAATTCTACGAGTCACAACATCTTGAGTGAATAAAAAAAACTGACTGAAAACTGAGCAACGAAACTGCAAGACCTAACACAGGACCAGTGCATTGAGCATGGTTAAGAAACAGAGCCTTCAATTCTAAAAGTCACAACGTCTTGAGTAAGTCAAAGGGCTGAATGAAAACTGAGCAATGAAACTGCAAGACCTAACACAGGACCCAAGGATATCATCAACCTATATAATGCGTACTTCAAAGCAAAACTAACTGCCTGTAGCTCTTTTTATCAGAGGCAGTGGAACACACTTCCTCCCACCTCAAATGAATCCCTTAATATCATAGCTGTATCAATTACTAAATTGCAATATACCTTGTGTATCCTTGTTCCATTAAATCCACCATAGCCTGCCATGTTTCAACTATTTTCCCTCCCACTGGAGAGTGAATCAGGTAGAGATCTACATAGTTCGTTTGAAGCTCCTGTATACTGCTCTTCAGTGATTGTATAGTTTTCTCATAGCCATGCATATCATCCCAAACTTTTGTGACAATAAACACGGATTCTCTTGGGACATTTTCACGTCTCAGTGCCTCTCCCACATCTCCCTCATTGGCATATTTTGCAGCTGTATCTATCATGTGATAATTGTTCTGTAGTGCGCATTGCACCGCTTTTCTCGTCTCAGATCCCGGGCTGGATTTGTAAACTCCAAGTCCAATCCTTGGGATGAGAACTCCATTGTTTAACGTCAGTGTAGAATTCGGCTTCAGCTGTTGGTAAATTGCATTGCTGGAGAAATACCTTCTTGGTTGAAATCTGCAATGAAGAAATAATACGTGCAAGAAAGCAAGAATTGCATTGTATATACAGAACAAAAGTTTTGCCACGTTGAAAAAATGTCTGTCAGTCAATGAGTGCGTTTAACAATTTAAGCATAAAAGTGGCTTTCCCATTGATTCTCTCTGAACTTATTTAATAACGTGCAGGGCAATATTCTGTCCTTTTGTATTGCCTACAACGTGCACCATTGCCATATTTATCGTGTTGTATGGAGGGGAGGCGTGGCATGCGATGCGGTAAACCGGCCTAAATTCAAAATTCTTGTCTACTTACCTGAATAAGTTTCCAGCTTCATGGACGTTCCGGCTCCAAGCCGTAGAGCCATGACTTTGCTGGCAGATTACAGGCAGCGAAAAGGCTTTTTTACAAGCATTATAGCAAATGAAAAGGTCATTAACAAAGTTTACTTTCTTAAACGCGGAGGGCAAGGACTTTCTCATTGCATTGCAAGCAGCCACGCCACGAAGCAAAAGTGCCTGCAAGGTAGCCTCGTAATGGAAACAGCGTCATGTGCAAAGCGTTAGGAGACGAGGGGTGGTTTGGAGAGAAAAAGGGCACAAATAGGGGCACAACGAGGGTGCAAGTCATTGATTTATATGCATATGAACATATTTGTCTAATTTATGATACATATGCCACAAAAGCCAAAAGATTAAAGTGATTTAAGTCCATTTTCAGTTTCAATATCACTTGATCTTCTTCCTAACTTATCAACTTGTATCGCCAATGCACTTAGATTTCTTCATGTTCTTGTCTGTTTTGTCTGAAAAGTAAAATTGTTGGTAACATCAATAAATATCATGAGAAAAACAGCAGTGCTGAATAAAGTGGAGGAGTGAAAAACTACAATTATACCGATGGACCAGGTCTGCACTTTTTCTTGAGATAAAAACTTGCTTCTTGTTTGAAGGTAAGTGTGCCAACATAATGATCGAGAATGAGGCAACCATCGTTCTTCAGTCGAAGGTAATGTGCAGGCTTCTCTACTGATTCAAAAGCGACAAAGCCAGGAAACCAAAGATCAACCATCGGTAGAAACGAACACTCGCCTAAACGGATGAAATGCAGAAAAACACAAACGTAATATGAATGCTTATCAATAACAGAGACATAAAGTGCAACTCATAACAAGCACCACAGCAAAAACACGCATGTAAAAACCTACAAATTTTGCGTTCAGCCAATTGTTTAAGCACAAAAGGCTATTTTTTCTTGCATTGTTTTGACTAGAGTTATCAGTCTTGGTGTTCTTAATCCATAGATTCTTCTTTTATGCGAGTTTTTACTATACATACATGCATGACAACGAACTATACACTATACCGTATTTCCTCTAATAAGCGCACGGGCGCTTGTTAAATATTTTGCAAAATTGGGTGGGCGCTTAAAAGAGGGTGGCCGTTAATTAGAGGAAATACGGTACTTAAACACATTCATTATCAGTATGTCACGTAGTATTGCGTTTAAAACCCTACCAACGTGCTTCAGAACTCGTTTTGGCTCTATGGTGCATTCAGTGCTCTTGGCTCTCAGGTACCAGGCCGAGTCCCCGAACAGAAAAGAAACAGTGCCTTGGCTTGACTTGTCCAATCCACGAGTGATTCGAAAGGCGTCAGCCTCGGCCTGGTGTTGCAGCTGATTTGCTGCCTTCTTGCGACCACGCATCGACAACAAGCCTGAAAAGCAGAGCAACATTCGATAAGCAACATCGATTTGAGGCTGGAGTGTGAAAGAGGCTCCACGATAGATCATTACATTGCGTCCCTGTGTTTTTGCTTATTCCTTCGCTCCACCAACAGGTTAGCCGGAGTCGAGTTAAGCACGGGGGCGCAATGTAATGAGTCTAGCTCCACGGTGTTTAGAGGTCGCCGCAGAGGCTAGGCCTCGCAGAATACACATAAACACTTTCTTTCACCAAGAACCTCGACAGGCTGATATTTTTGCAAAAAACAATAAACAAAACAATAGTCTATTGTTTGTCAACAATAGATTCGATGCAAGATAAACAAGTTCTTAAATGCGGGTTTTTACTGTAGCCACTTCGATTCTTTTAAATGAACATCAGAATTAAAGTGATAAACACATGCAGCATCTGACGCATACTATATTACATGCTCAAAATAAATGTATTCAGCGATTTAATCATCTTGATTGGGTTGATTGAATGATTAGCCTGGTGATTCTATCAGTTGACTTGGTGATTCTGATCATAGATAACAATCTATTGAACAAGTGTAACTTCTTAATTTGCCAGACCTCCGGGTGAGTTCATGGACTCTGTTTAATCACTTTAAATGCCAATAGTCGATTGAATGAAAACAAATTTCTAAATTAATTAAACGTGATCAAATTGTTGACTTTTGTTAACAATTTATGCCTTTATTACGTCTTCTGTTTCCTAATATAGCAGATGATAGAATTAAACGTCGAATGCGATTTTGAATTAAGTTTATTGTAAGAGTCGCGATGAAAATTGAAGCCGACACAGCATGACTTCACTTATTAACGTTACAGATGGTGTCTTAAAACCATGCTCAATTCATGCTTCTCAATAGGTCACACTCCTAGACACCATTTCTCATATTTATCCGTGATTCTAACCCATCACAAACTCTCCACATTTTCTTCTTAATGCTTCCACAATCGTCTGATCCTTCCTTCCGAACAACTTCAACCAAAGTCAATAGAAAAGAATTATGACTATGAACTATTTTCTATTGCCTATGCTTCAACTGAAGTCTACGTTTCTACGTTCAATTCTGAAACCTATTATGATATTCCTCTTAAGATATTCAACATTTTCTTGAAACCTTCTTTATTCTACTTCGACGTTTTCTTCAATTGACATCTCCGGCTTCTGCCAAAGCCTTTCCAGCTACATCCTTCCTGTAAGCAACTCCAATCACAAGAATCAAATAGCAATAAAGCAACCGACATCCTCATTATCCGCCATTCGGTTCAGAATCCATTAAACATTTCGCCGAAACTGCAATGCTATATGCAAGACCAGGACAAGACAAAGCCGCCCACACGAAACAACGATCGGGGACTGCTCTACACTAAAAACCCGCATATAAAAATCCACTTTTTCGGATCAGGCTTACAAGAACAGTTTCGTAAAAAAGAATAGAATATGAAAAGCAGGCTGATGAGTATCTTGAGTGTCTTTACAAGATGATTAAAATAACAGGATCAGCAAAGGAAAAAATTGATAATTTATAATAAAATAACCACTGATAAGAAACTGGAAAAATCGAGGCGTATAGTTTCCTATATTTTGGTACATAACTCCAAAAAAGTCAACCCGCAGTTTCTTCGTTTCTTATATGCCGATTTTACTGAGGCTCTTGAAGAACCTTGTAGTCAACAATAAATAAAGATTGTGAATAAAAATGTTTGTAATAACCGTGAACACTACATATCAAGGCTTTTCATGTTTGGTGCTTATTAAATAGTAAAACAATGTTGCAGATGAGCAAATAAAGTTAATAGATGAGGAATGAAAATGCAAAAATTCAAACTCACAGAAACACGATGTCGTTCGTGTTGCTTCGCTTTCCTCATCACTATGATGATGATGATAATGTTGATTATCAATCATCTTCTTCGATTCTTTTGCTTTCCACAGCAACTCTTCTCTTCCTTCCATGGCCGCTCTTCTTTCCAAAGCGACTCTGCTCTTTCTTCCAAAGCAACTCTGACTCTGCTCTTTCTCCAAAACAACTCTGACTCTGCTCCCCTCTTCAAGTCAAACAGCAACCAAACCAGATATAACGATGTCTGATTAACATTCAACAAGCCAGACACTTCAATGTCTGGCTTGTTGAATCTTAAATGCTGACGATGGTTCATAACACACCTGGCGCTCTCCTAAACAGACATGTTAGAACAGTAATACACTGCATACGGGGGTCTGTAAGTAGGACATTAGCTAAGGATACGTATCATAAAGCAATGAAACACAGCTAAAGGCCAATAAATCATAAAAAATCTTTACTGCACCTCCGTGAAATACTTGACAATGAACTGAGTTGCCTATAAAATAACAGTATATTCAGGGGGTATACTTTGCATTATAAACAGCTAAGACTCCGAACCTCACATGGTAAGCTCGTCAGCGAAGCCTAACGTGAATATATTAAAAAATTACTGTGTTTTACACAGCCATAAGCAACTGATACTCGCCACGTTGGAAATAAAAATTAACAATGCACTTGAATAATTCAAAAGTTGATTAAAAACAGTTTAAAAACTGCGTAACATAGCAACAAGAACAGGTTGCGATTGCATCACAATGCAGCTCTTGCAAGAATGGCATTGCACCAATCGCCAACTCTACCTGAAATTGTCATAATTGTTTGCTAAACAAAGCAATTCGTGCTGTGCTTTGTGACAGCGATGGGCGCCTTTTTCGCCCTATTCGTCTTTGACCAACTCGCCGTAATACGCAGTAATCGTTTTCAGCTTCGAGCAGACAAAATTCTGTTCGACCTCCACCTTGCCACCGACACCAGCAAGTCTTGCCACTTGCTCGATGTTCACATTTCTCGGAAGGAAGTAGGCTATGTTACATGTGATCGCTCTACTGAGCTTGAAGATCGCTTCACCATCTGGCACAATCATCGTGTTAATATCAAACACTTTAGCCTGCGAATACTCGGGGCCGCCCCATGGGGGACTCAAGAACACGACATCGGCTTTGAGATGCGGTGAAAGCAACATGAAATCGCCGACTATGAACTCTATTCTATCGGCCACACCGTATATCAATGCATTGTGTTTGGCAAGTTCGATTTTCTTTGCATCTATATCTATAGCGATGACGCGTTCGCATTCGAATGCCAGTTGTATCGTGTTGCCACCGGCTCCGCAGAAGGCATCTATTACCACATCGCAGCGGCATCTCTGCGCAATGTGTTCAGCGATCTTTTCTGGAGTGACAGAGAACCAGCTCTCCTTGTCAAGCACAATACCTTCGTCAAAACGCGAGAAAAGTCGGTAACGCTGATTCCAGTACTTGGATATCTCTGGCCCAAATTTCTTCAAAATGCTTTGCGGTACGTTTGGTGCGTTGGTGTAATTTCTCAGTATTTTCTTCATGGCTTTACTCTTGTTTCGTTTCTTGGCAGGCGTGGTCGTCTTGAAAACACAAGCCTTGTCCTTCGTTTTGTTGATACCTAAGAAAGTTTTGATTTTAGAAAAAAGTGAAAGATTATCGCTGTTTCGAGAGGTTGCACTGGCTGCTTCATTAGCATCAACAATCACTGCATCGGCATCAGCAACCACTGCATCGGCATCAACAACCACTGCATCGGCATCAACAATCACTGCATGGGCATCATTAATCACTGCATCGGCATCATTAATCACTGTACCAACATCATTAATCACAGTAAAGTCTTCATCAGCTTCTTCCTCGTGAATAAGATCCCGTTGGGTGCCGTTAGCTTCTTCTAATGAGCCACGACAACTCTTTCCAAGCCTTATTTTCTTGTCATATATCTTTGCGTCAATCTCATCGAAAGTGCTTTGCACAGTGGCAAACCCTAGCGCTGAATACGTGCGTTGAAATTCTTCGTTCTTTTGTCCTTTCTTGACCTTTTCTGCTTTGGAAATAACTTCTTCGCAACGTTGCATAAAAAGTGGAGTACCAACAACTAAATTCGGATTATGCTTCTTCTTCTTTTTACGCTTCTTCTTCTTATTGCTGGAAGAGATTGATAACAAGGTTGCATCAGCCTCGGTTTCACCAGGCAGTTCTATTCCAGATCCCTGCATTGCTACACCAGTATTACATAATCGGCTGCTACCAACAAGGACTGAAGACTCTTCCTTACAGTCGGGAATCTCCGTAGATCCATCAGCTTGAATATCAACATCTTCTTCCGTCCTTCTTCCAACTGCCATTTGTTCTTCATCTTCCTCTGCATTTACGACAACACTCGATGTAGTCACGTCGGCTTCTAGTTCATGACCATTCTTTTTCCTAATACGATCTTCTTCATCAGGATCTTCATTTCCATCACCACAACATCCTGAGCCAGAATTCACCCGCAAACTGCTGGCCGTCTTCGAGTTACAACCACCACTGCTACCTTGCTTCTGACTATTAGCGGATTTTTTGCGATTTCCTTTACCACCTGATTTCCTTCCACTACCAGCTGTTATCATTGCTTCCTCCACAGCATCAACAATATTCACCCCAGTCGACAACTCCTCCGCATCTCCCTTTTCCTCCGCACCATCTTCTGCATCTTCTTCATTATCAAGCATTTCGCCACTTCGAGGCTTTTGTTGAACGTCCTCGAGAAAACATTTCTGTTCCATCTCATTCACCAAATCAACGGTCCTCGTGAGGCCTTTATAAACTTCAATGGCCGGAAAAATCGATCGAGAATCAGTCTGATTTTCTGGCCCTTCGTCTCCAGTGCATTTCTGTTCACAAGAGTTCGAGCCAACATCGTTATCATACACCATTTCAATTGTTCTCCTTTCACTTACATCATTGATTAGTTTAACTGTCTTTGCAAGGTTTGCATACAAATCAATTGCAGTAGTATCGTTATCATTACTGCAGCCAGTCGCATCTGTCTTGCAATGATCTTCGTCTTCCATTGCCTTTTCCACTTGAATAGATTCAGTTTGCCTCAGCTCACAAATAACCTCACCGCTCCCCATACTCCGCAAACAAATAGACTTGTTGTTTTCATCGCATTCCAGACCGATGGTCTCGGTTACTTCATCGCTTAGAGTCTCTTCACCTCCATCAAACCCATCTTCACGCAAAACCAGATCTTCCGTCTCAGCCAGATCTTCATGATCTTCACGCAAAACCATATCTTCCGTCTCAGCTAGATCTTCATGATCTTCACACAATACTAGATCTTCCGTCTCAGCCAGATCTTCATGCGAGCAAATCTCTTCACCACATTCATCGTATAATCTTTCTCCTTGATCTGCTACAATTTGATTACTCATATTAGCTTTATATTCCCTCAGCACTTCGTAATAGGTCTCCCAGTAATGATAATTCCAGTACTCCATCCACTCAGGGTTACTTTCCCAGCCGCTCGGTGCCAGTGGCTGTTGTGACTGTTCAACTGGCTCCATAGTCGCTGAGTCTAATTCCAACCCAACCTCTTCAGACTCCAATAGCGATACACCCTGGGAGTCCATACTTGAAAAATCTTCTTTAACTTCAACTAATGTCTCGCGGTTCTCTGCACATTCTTTATTCCCAGTCGCTTGTTGTTGTTGCTGTTGTTGTTGTTGCTGTTGTTGTTGTTGTTGTTGCTTTTGTTGTTGTTGTTGTTGCTGTTGCTGTTGCTGCTGATGTTCTTGCTGTTGTTGTTGTTCTTGTTGTTGCCTGTCAAGCACACCATGGAGACCTTCGGAAGTCACACGTGGCTCATCTTCTTCAGATGGCACTGACTTCCTACCGCTTACCTCTGAGGCGTTTGCACCTCTTTTTATTTCATCTGTGGTTGCAATTTCCGTTTGAGATGCAGAGCTGGGAAACTTCTTCATCCAGCTGTCGGAAACGATCTGATTTCCAAACGTTCTCCAATACTCCATCCAACCATCTGGGTTATCAATACTTGCGCGCACATCCACTTCTTTATTTCCATCACACAAATTATCCTAAAACACAATCAAGCAAATTAAAGCCATTTTGAGAATGCAAAACAGTTGAGCAGTTTGCAAACTTGCTAGCTCCATGAAAATGAGAACTACCTCGTGAGCTTCATCAACTTGGTCTTTGTTTAAATGTTGAGACTTGCATACATCTTTAAGAATGTCAGTGTTAGATTCCAAAGTAAAATCTTCAGCAGGTCTTTTATTTTTATTCTTGTTTTTCTTCTTGGCCTTTTTTTGTTTTCTGGTCTTCGTTGGAAACTCTTCCTGTAAGAACATCAAATAACGAATTAGATTTGTAATTAATCATTAACTGTTAATCATTAAGCAACAGATATCATCAATCATCAATCATCAATCATCAATCATCAATCATCAATCATCAATCATCAATCATCAATCATCAATCGTCAATCGTCAATCATCAATCATCAATCATCAATCATCAATCATCAATCATCAATCATCAATCATCAATCATCAATCATCAATCATCAATCATCAATCATCAATCACTACAAATTATTCAAAATAATATCAGGTATGTACCTCTTCATAGTCTCTTGGGGAGTTTAGGAAGTATGTCGGCAAACCCATAGCTTGCATGTTCTCCAACTCCTGAAGCAAATCATCATCTAAAGTCTTCTGAAACTCCATCACCATTTTCAATGCTCTGCAGGTAAACCTCTCTTCTTCATCTTCTTCTATTTGCACACTTGTCCTCGATATTCTCTCACTGGCATCAGCCTCTGTGTGTTCTGCTCTATCAAAGTCAAAATGACCATCGTTTCGATCTTTAACGTCACTGCTGAATATATCATTCAATACGGACATCTTGAAGCTGTTAAACTGGCAAGAACAGGAACAGTGTTCCTCTTTATCTGCCTTTGCCTGCAACACAATAACCAATGTGTTTGACAAGCTTGAATCAGAGGAACTCCAGAATAAACATGCAGTAAAACTCTACTAAGCCCCAACCGGGGTTTAGTAGAATTTTACGAGAACCAAGAATGCTGCTGCCTCACCTGCATGGCTTCAAGGTCTGATGCAGTCATGATCACAAGAAAATCGTCAATTGACTCGAAATCAAACTGGTTGACTTTTGCGGGAAAATTATTGTCACTGCAAAAAAAGTGGACATCATTGTGCATAGTGCAGTGCATTTTAAACCAGTTCGATCAGCAAAATCTAAAGTAAATTACCCTATATTGGTAATAAATACTAATTACTTGAAGTTGTTGCTATATGGCACCTAACATGTATTGCTAATTTGACATAACATGTTTACAAAGCGACCTTACCGAAGATAGACCCTGGAGCACGTGCAAGTAATGGGCGTGGCATCATGAGATTCAGTTCCACTGCACAACTTTTGTCCATAATCGTAGAGTTGCAGAGTTGCCACGTGTCGCCACGAATCGGTTTGCATTCCCATATTCTAAGTTTAAAAATGTGTAAGTAATTTCATAAATATATATGCAGCTAAAACGTCTAGGCCAACAAAAATTTATAGGCCATGTGTTTTTGTTTTGTGTTGCATGCAGTTGCACCTGTTGCTGCCTCGCACCTGCCTTCCAAAACGAGGTCGGTAGCAGTGACGTAAGTGATTCTCAATTCTTGCAACTCGTTATGTTTGCGGCAGATGTATAAGATGTAAACGAAGAAAACAGAAATTATTTTCCAAGAAGTAATGCACTGCATATAACCAATTTATGATTCATGATAATCTATGATACTATTTCAATATAATAGAAATCAGGACGGAAAATGTTGAGGGGAATCAGTTTCAATACACTATATACACAGTCATCACCAGATAAATATGATAATTAATAATCATTAAGGTTAATGAGAGCTTGTTTTCTTCCAGGGCCAAAGAGAGGCTACAGAGGCAGCTGCCGAGGTAACAAGTCCTGTTGCCGATGCTGATAGTGATGATTGCTCTTCAGTGCTTTGGGATTCCACAAATGAAACATCTCTTGGGAGATCCCGAAGATCTGTCAGACTATCCCAATCTTCAGCAGACATCACATCATCATCATTATCTTCATCATCAGAGCTCATACGCAAATCGTCAATACTAGAATCCGAGTCACTGAATATATCGGGCAAGCTGTAATCGTAAACATCAAACGCTTCTGCATGCCCGAGATTTAAATTCTCTTTGGATAAGCAAATTTCCAAGTTTTTAATAGTCTGCATTGGGGAGATAGATTGCTGGGGTACTAGTTGACTGCTGCATAAATACATTATATTTTTATTAAGCTTTGAGACAGAGTCCATGAGTCTCTTGTTGCAGATATAGGGATCTCCAAAATCCTTGAAGTTCATCCTCGCTGGCAGATTTACATCAAGAATTAACGATGACACATGGACAGCTTGTGCTGTGTACATTAAAGCGGCAGGTATCCCGAGAGACGGGTGGCTATGTATGTCGGTGTCAGAATCTGGGTCTCTAACCTCCTTTCTGTGAGATTTCAACCAATCGTAGTACTTTACATAGTCACCTGACGAAGGCAACCCTGGTTCAACAATGCAATATTCTGTTAGAGAGAGGTTTGCTTGGATCCATTGACCCCCCTCGTAAGTGTATTTTGTTGCTTCTTCGAGATCCGTTTCAGCAGTTAGACTTGCTTCCAGAATCAAGTCACTTGATAAGCCTCTTGTGGAAATTGTTGTTCTTGGGGGTGTGCCAAATTCACTGTAGATTGTTCTTGAAAATATAGGGAATATATTCGTCAAAAGACTTCCGATTCGTCTCTTACGTTTGGCAATTATTCCCAATTTTACATCCTCTAACTGAGACTTCTGTCGACTCAGGATCTCAATGTTTACTTGAATTGTCTCCTCAAAAGTCGATCTATTTGCTTTTCGTTCTTCCAATTTCTTCCAGTTTATTTTGAAACTATTCCGTCTTGTTTTCAATTCTTGGATCTCAAACTCCTTTCTGTGTTGTTCCGAGGCGATGTTTTCTCTTAGAAATTCTAACTTTTGCTTCAATACGAAAATATCACGTCTCTTTTTATCTTTGTTTATTTCCAAAGCATGATACTTTTCGATTCTCGTAGAAAGAGGTTTTTTCCCTTGCTCAAGCAATAATTGCCTACTCTTTTTATCAATAAACAACTCTTTATCCTCTTGATTATTCGAGTAAATAAAATTTCCTTTCTGGACACAGTTTGTGCAACTGAACTTTCTCCGCGTACTACTGCAAAGTGGACATACTTCAATAGCAACCAGAAAGGGTTCTGACATGCCTTGAACTCAGGCAACAATTTTAGGTGTAGTTCAGCTACTTTATTCGTCAACAAGGCCTTCAATATTACACAATCTGACGTAAGTTTTCATCATCCATCAGCTGCCATTTTGATTTGTTGCTTATTCTGAAAAAATTTCATAGAAATCGAAATGTTCCTGCATTCTCGATTTGGATACGAGGCGGCAATAGAAATGATGTCATAAAAACAAAATCATTAACATGATGCCATAACTAAGAAGTTATAATTCTTGAGCTCTCACAACCAAAGAACTCATCCATTCAAGCCAATATGTAGATATATAATTAAAGTAACATTTAATATAATGACAACTCTTGCTATTAATAACTCTATAATTTCAGATACAAGTAACTAGTTGTAACAAGACAGGTTTAAATACAATTACAACAGTCAACTGTAAAAAAGATGACGAAATTAATATATACAGCTTGAGTTGAAACTTGATATGTTTATACCATCTTATACGTGTTAAAAAGGCAGCCATTAACCATGTCAAATACAATAGCAATGGTAATATAAATAGTTGTTGTTATCAAGTTAGTTGCCCCACTCTAGATTAACTCATCATTTAAAATGTGCTGTTACATATAGTGAACGTTTGGATCCTCGTCCAACATATCGGGTTCAGCCTCCTCCTGCAAAACAATAGCACTTGGCAATTAGAATTCAAATTGTGACACATTGTCAAATCCCCCCCCTTGAAGATAACATGGTCCATTGAAAAGAAATTCTGCAAACAGTAATAAGCGTGTATTAATTACAACGAATTGCATACTTGATTGAGTTTCTTGAATTCTACCACTTGCGTGAAGATGTATTCCAGAATGTGTTTCGCATCACGTAATTCCGATGCCAACTTGCTCGATACACCAAGTATTTCACCACATTCTCTGACGTAATACTCCAGATCTTCGTCATTGCCTGTGAAAACAAATTGAGAAGACAATTATAGAATAGATACCCTTATGTGTTAAGCGCTCAACCATCTATGTATCTCTTATACCCCCTGGTATAAGTATTGCACCACCATAACGAGGCGAGTGCACATGCTCTGTAAACTCAGTGAGATATTCAGGCGGGAAACAGACTTACACTTATTCGTGATTTGTGCCAGACGAGATTTCTCGGACGAGAAGCTTTCGTCCAGATCGAACAGATCTAAAGACGGAGGAGCAAGCTCTCGAAACTGCGGAGGAAATACCTACAAAGGCAAAAACAATAATTAAAGACTGTAAAGTGCTGAGTCGAACGTGCAAGCCGTTTGCACATGTGAATACAAAGCTTGCGCGAATGGTAACTCGCTCTTTGTGACACAGAAATGCCGAGGTAAGACAGTACGAGTTCCGGCATTGACTTGGCAAGCATTGGTATATGGTATGATAATATTTGTACTTACAGCTGGCTGTAGTGGCGGTAATGGAGTCTCGAATTGCGGAGTTATCAACTGAAGTTGTTCATGCTTTACTTTCAGTTCAGAAAAAGCTCTGCAAGTAGATGAGAAACATTCAAGTGTCATACAAAGTCTAATACAAGATCCGAAATCCATTAGTAATTGGTTCATTCTTCAGTCAATGTTATAGTTACGTAGTCTAATCCGAGAGCCGAGGGCGATCTAAAGCGAATCCAAAATAATCGAAGTGCATTTAGATCTAATCCGTAATGAGTCTCAAATCTTCAGCTAAAGCGAAAGTGAATCCAAGGACAATAAAAGGAAAGTAAACATACCGAACGACTGAAGGCACCGTTTTTGTATCCAACGTAAACAGGTTCTCATGGAAGAGTTGAGTGTAATCACGAGGATTCTGCAAGGCAAATAATCAATCATCAATCATTGATGATTGATCGCCAATCATCTATCATCAATCATTAATCATCGATCATCAATCATTGATTATGGATCATGGATCATCGATCTAAACATTTATCATGGATCGTTGATCATCAATCAATGATCATTGATCATCAATCATTGATCGTTGACGTGGAATAATTGATAATCATAACAGTTACAACATATCTTACATCATCGCCTTCTTGAAGACACGTACGTAATCTGTCGCTCAGTTTTGTGCTGTCCGGGATGAAGTAGTAATCATTCACCTACGAATAAAGAAAAACACTAGTCAAACATCTTGCTATTCTCCAATAACCAGAGGATAGAAGGTGGTGAATTAATCCGTGGTTGTCCACTATTGTAGCTACGCTGTTCATACCTCTGGGTCTTCTGCATCGACCTTGTTGAGTTCAAAGTCAGCGCTTGTCAACCATCGTAGAATTATATCCTGCAATATGCAAACAATGTAAATCATACAGCAAGAACCGAGCAACACTTGAATACAGTACTTTCATCTCTCTGGTAATTAACACATTAGTATTTAAGCAATGAGAACGAAAGCAGAAATGCGTGCGCCAATTGTTGTTTCAATGAATATGGAGTATTTGGAAATGAGAATGAAAGCAGAAGGGCTGAGTAAAGGCAATAGATCAGTGCTGATCTGCTGCGAATTCGATTCTCACTTGAACTTTGTTGTTCTCTTCTTTGTCTAAATACTGGTCGCTAAAAATGTGCGATGATCCAATGACAGCCAGCCTGCCTTTAGATTGCTGCAGGAAGAAAATACTTGAAGATTGAAAATCCAAGAATACCGCGGCTATTTCGAAAGATACACACAAAAAATACCACGTAAATCGTTTTGATATAAAATGAGCGTTTACCTTTGATGCAAAAGCACAGACTGGTCGATTCAATGGAAAGCAAACTGTTCCAGTTGATAACACAGCCGCTGCTCTCTTATCCACTGTCAATGTCGCACCAAAGGGATACACAAAACTCAAGCACCTGAAACAAAGCCATCCATCATCAACTGATCTGTTAATCAACTTTAAATGGGTAATTTTAACAAATACAGTTGACATCTGCAATCTCAAACTCTTGAGCGGAATTGACATTGGTCCAAGATGGCAAATGCTCAAAATAACAGATGTCCCAACTATACTATACTGGAACAAGGGGAAATTTTCAAGCCTGCCACGAGTTTCAGCTACACTTCAGGTGTCACAGCTTAATAAAAACGTGATAACTCAAACCACTAAAGAGGGGGACCTAATTAAACGGCTTGAGTTAACAAAAGTTTGAATCGTTAAAGTTTCAAGCAAAAGAGTAACATGTTGCCCAAGGTTGCCAAAGGGAATGCAAAGATAATTTTAACTTAATAAGTGCTTGGGTTATCAGTTGTTATTCTGAACGTTCTAAACTACTTACTCATGGGCCTGCGTTAATTCACTTGTGGATACAGATGAACCAGGGACTTTCTTGCCTGCTGCTTTGTTTACTTCTCTGAAAAATAGCAAAACAAAAATAGGTTTGTAAATAACATGAGGAATGACACTGCAGAAGGGAATGAAAATTCAGCTAACCGTTTAATACATACCTGTTCAAGATACCGTTTGAGATGTAAGCTTCTTTGGGGTGGAAATACTTGTAATAGCTTGTTCGGACTACAGCGTCTAAATAACAGAAATAACAGGCAATATAACCCAATGATAAATGGAATCAATGAAGTAAAATGATCTATGTTAATTAATGAAATATCATTAATTAACTGAGGACAGTATATATGTATTAATGAAGATATAAGAACAAGAAGAAAAACATAAATGGAATTAAGACTCAAGATGGTTTGTTTTACCTGTGTTAACCATTACACCGTAATCTTCGAGTAAGAAATTTACATTTGTTTTGAATGTTGTTTCTCCACCTTCACTCATCATTACCAATACATTGCCACCCTTCTCCAAATATTGCTTGATTGCGTCAAACTAATCAAGTTAGAAATATTAAAGGACTTCAGTTAGAAATTGATCTTTTGTTGTATGCAGCACTCTAAATAACATTTGAAAGCACTTTTTAAAAACGTTTACTGTTGTTCTGCAGAAATTAGAAGCAGGGTTATGTGTAAGCGTTTTTGGTGATATCTAACAAATGTTAACTTTGTTTTTAAAACTATTGAGATAAGTTAACAGACACTCTATACAAACCTCTGATGCTTTGAATTTCTCCCTTGGGCCAGCAAAAACGAGAACATTTCCTGATGATATTCTGTCCAACGTTATCTCATCTTTGTTTCTAAAACATTAATAAAACTATATTTGAAGATAGAACTCTTTGTACGTTGCCCATATACGACATAGCAAGTATTTTACTAAGATTTTGCGATATACATAATATTATATTCCTTTTATTATGTGACAAAAATCTTATATCATACAACATTTCACTACTTACACAATTACTTTCCAGGTGGCTCTGAGTTTTCTGCACCATGATTTGAATCCATTATTAGGATTGAAGATCTCCTTTTTAGAACAGTCAAAAATAATCGTGTTTGTACCAGGAGGGGCATCCATATCAGGCTAAAACAAACATGCAAAAAATAGAAACGGGCATAAAGGAAGAAATGTCTACTCAAAGACAGCTTCTTTTCATCTATATATACTAATATCTTGTGTAAAAATTATTGCACATTATAAAATTGTTTGAAAAACAATTTTATAATGTGCAATAATTTTTGCCTCGCTATTATAGACTAAATTTCCGGCAAGGGGTAAGAAGTAAGCCCTGTTATTCAACGTAGCACCGATATTTTCTAATTTTCATTGCAAAAAACTATAAAAGCAATAAAACAATTTTATTTACCTGAGTTTTAGAGCCTGGTGCCATTTCAAAATTAAATTCCAGTTGCCAAGCAGTCACAACAAGCACTTGGGTCAGCAGACTGCTGCAGTGCAGCCTCTATCTCAGGATGGCCTAAAAGGTGGGCGTGCGCAGTAACGGATACAGGCTGCTGCGCAGGAAAACCTATGACGTAATATCCACAGTGACTTGTGTGAGGATTAGGGTTAGGGGTTGGGGTTAGGGTTAGGGTTAGTGTGGCATAAAGGTGGGCATGCGCAGCAGCATATCTAGGCTACTGCGCAGGAGAATCTATGACCTATTGATACAGTGTGTAATGTGGGGTTTAGGGTTAGGGTTAGGGTTGGAGTTTAGGTTAGGGTTAATGTGGCCTAAAGGTGGGTGTCCATGCGCAGGGACATACATAAGCCCCTGCGCAGGAGGATCTATGACCTTTTGATACAGTGTGTGGTGAGAGGCTTAGGGTTAGGGTTAGGGTTGGAGTTGGAGTCAGGGTTAGTGGGGCCTAAAGGTGGGCATGCGCAGCAGCATATCTAGGCTATTGCGCAGGAGGGTCTATGATCTATTGATACAGTGCGTGGTGTGAGGCTTAGAATTAGGGTTAGGGTTGGAGTTAGGGTCAGGGTTAGTGTGGCCTAAAGGTGGGCATGCGCAGCAGCATATCTAGGCTATTGCGCAGGAAGATCTATGACGTGTTGGTATCCACAATGTCTGGTGTGAGGATTAGGGTCGGGGTTAGGGTTAGGGTTAGTGTGGCCTAAAGGTGGGTGTCCCTGCGCAGTAACATATGTAGGCCACTGCGCAGGAGTATCCATGACGTATTGATATCCCGGTGACTTGTGTGAGGATTAGGGTTGGGGTTAGGGTTAGGGTTAGTGTGGCCTAAAGGTGGGCATGCACAGTAGCATACATAAGCTACTGCGCAGGAGGATCTAAGGTAAGAAAGTATCTTTTGGCATCCCTTCTTGACATTTGGCAGAAAATAACATCGTTTACCTTCTTCAAAAGAAAAATTATACGCACATCAAGATGACCTCTTCAACGCATAAAGAAGACGTCCATGAGTTGATAGATAGCCTTGTTACCTGCTTGAAACGCGGGGAGATAACTGGAAGCTTTGACATTGCCATGAAGACCGTCTTAGTTCTGCGAAAAGTTGTAGGCCAACTAAGATGGGGCAATGCCAAAGAGCTAATGGACTTTATTCGTGCAGCTGGAAAGACTTTAATGGAAGCACAGCCGTCCGAAGCAGCTGTTGGTAACATGGTGCGGCGGATTTTGAAGATAATACGCGAGGAATATGCATCTGCAGTGGGAAAAAACGAAGGTAGGATTGTCTGCTACCTATGTTATGTTATGTTTAATGGTATGGTACATATCATCGTTTCAATCAATCTCTGTCCCTCCCCCCTCTCGTCTTCCCTTGGATGATTTTCATATACTGCAGTGTTAATTATTATGTATTTGTTTATAGTTGACACAAGTGGCTTTCTTCAAGACTTTCTTCTCTCTGATAAAAAGATGGGAGATTACACGCGTTCTGTTGTCACTCTGAAGCCCATTGTTTTTGATGCCATCAACGAGTTGATTAGCGAGCTTGAGACAAGCAATGACAACATTGCCAGTCAAGCACTAGAACACATCCATTCAAACGAGGTAATCATGACGATGGGCAAATCAAGCACTGTGGAGAAATTTCTAAAAAATGCAGCAAGAAAGAGAAAATTCAATGTGATCGTCGCAGAATGTGCACCCTTTTATCACGGACACGAACTGGCAAAGGACCTGGCTGAACACGGAATCGAAACAACCGTCATAACAGATGCTGCCATATTTGCCATAATGGCACGAGTTAACAAAGTGATCATCGGAACTGATACGGTCATGGCTGATGGTGGATTGAAGGCTGTGAACGGTACAAGTGCTCTTGCCATAGCTGCGAAACACCATTCTGTGCCATTTATAGTCTGTGGGGCTCTTTTCAAGCTCACCCCACAATACGCATGCTCTTACGATCAGGACAACATCAACAAATTTCTATCACCACATCATGTGATGGAGTTTTCTGAGGGAGAAGTACTTTCTAAAATATCAATAAAGAATCCTGTGTTTGACTACGTTACTCCAGATTTAGTCCATTTGTTTATTTCTGATGTTGGGGGCAATGCCCCATCGTATGTATATAGATTATTAAGTGAATTATATCACCCTGATGATTACATATTATGAATTTAAGAAAAAATGTCAACTTTTAATGTATATTGTCCATTTTTATGTGTTCTTTCTTCTCTGTTCTTCTGTCATGGGATCACTGTTTTTTGTTTGCTATGGAAGTGTGTTTTCATCTGCGTGGGGCACGTGATCTGCGACGCCTCGAAGATTCCCCTGAGGTACGTGATTGTGATGGTCCGGTAAGGACATCAACTTCCATGCCTGAAATGACACAGACAGAAAAATTAATACAATGGAATGCAAACAAACTTAGTCTGACCCTGATCTGAACAGTATTCTGGTCAAGAGTTGAAATTAGCACTGACCTTCATCTTCAATTTCCACTACTGCATTGATGTTAGGTATTTCGTGTAGCCATTGAACTTTACATCCAGGACATTTACGCTGTTCGTTGGGTCTAAGATGCAACACAAATCAATATTTCTTAATACGCAGGGTTAGGGCATCAACTTAATCAGTAGACTGATCAATTTTGACAAAGATAAATTATAGTTTGGCTTTACATTTCCCATTTGCCTAACAATAAACTGACAGATGTGAGAGGTCTATAAAATCCAGTTGGTCTACAAACCTTCCTTTGAATAACTTGTTTGCACAGTAAAGATGAATCCTAGTGCCACAGTTTTCACAGGTTTGGCCCTAGAAAGCAGTAGCAAACCATTCATAAAATATACACTGAGCTACTTCCACCACAAATACTCCCAGCAAGCTGTAATTGTTAGATATAATGCCCTGAAGGAGCACACATAATTAGCTATACTGACTGTGAGCCAGGGAACAGTTGATTTTTCTCACCTTGATGACAATGTGCATACACATCTTACAGTCCAGAATTTCTTCTTGGTAGATATTCTTCAAGTACATGCTTAGCTCAATAATTGATCTCGGACCCAACGAGAGGTCACCATTGATCTGGATGGAGGAAACAACATGAAAAAAATTAACAAATAATAGTGGAAGTTAAAGGAGAGGCTAGTCAAAGTTATATCATATGTAATTGAAATTTGAAAGGTGGGAGAAATATACATGCTATTAGCAACCTCTGTCAGCCATTGTTCTTCAACAAGCTTTGTTAGCAGAGCCTGAAAAGAAAAGAAGAGTAGTTTATAAGCAAATGCAAATACCAGCATGTCCATCAGTGGTAAAAACTGAATGCTGCAACAAACAACTGTAACACTCTGTATTACTCTGTGTGGACTTCAAAATGGCCATTCAAATATCAACACAAACCTCAGAGCTGCTGGCTGTTATTTTTGGATCTAATTCCATTCCGACATTAACAAGGGTCATTGAAGTTGCATAGCCATCATCAGATGTGACAATAAGATCAAGCTATGTAACATAAACGATATAAAATATCAACTTTCTGTTCTATTAATCAATGCAATAATTACAAGCATTATGCATTTAGGAAATGGTACCTATCTAACATAATGGGAAATGTTATTATATGGAACGTAAATAGAAAAACAGAAAATTCATATGTACCACTTTTTTGAAGAATGCTATTTCATTTGCAGACAAATCCGTTGCAACTTTTGAATGTTCATCTTCATGGCAATTTACCTGAAATTTACAGAAACACAGATGCATTCAAGCAATATAAAGCAAACCATAAAAAAATGCAACAAAGCATGATGGCTTTCCAAAACATTCTAGAAAATTCAACAGTATTCAAGAGTTAAGTGTCACAAACCAGTGAAAAATAAGACATTCCATCATCTTCAGATTTCCCATGCCGTATTTCCATTGATAGCGGCTTGAGTTTTTTGTTTATTTCTGCTATAAAAGCTACAAAATCGTCTTGTCTGAGCTCGACTGAAAAAAATGACGCACTTTATAACACTTATCACTAACATATACATACAATGAATACTTTTTATTTTATTTTACACACTGATGATGCTTCTTTTTAAAAGGCATTGGTTTTAAGTGGGCTAAAAAAAATAACGTATTCGTACCATTATAATTTTTGCAAGCATATGCAAACACTTCCCTTGCATTCCTCTCTGTCATTAATCTCTTCGACATAAAACTCTGCAAGCAATAGCGGTGAGCATCTTGATAAATTACCATCTTGTCTTGCACAGTACAGTATTACTTCTCTCACCATAAGCCTCTCCACGTGGGAAATAACAAACAGGCAACAACAACATTTAAAGGCGCCTTTTCCATTTGGCGCGTTTTTAATGACGTCATCCAGGTCACTGAATACACGTTTTTTTTATAAGAAACCACTTTATAAGAAACTTACTATAAAAGTAGAATTTGTGCCAAATTACAATAGATTATTTTGTCCTATTGTTTTGCTTAACAATAGAGAACAATAGAAAATTTAAGAAGGTTTACTTCAGCTAGGTTTCTTATAAAATAAAAAACGTGTATGCTACTGTGCGGACGGGCCAATGAGGTTATACGGGACAAAATTGATTTGCTTTAACTTCATCAATTCTAAAATTGTTCATGACACGACCCCCTTACAAATAAAATCATTACCTGTGCAAGTACTGCTATCAACAGATAAATCCTAGAGGGTTCAAGCCTGTCGTACTTCGTTTCGTTTTATTTAATGGCATTTCTCGGTCAGGTCCAGTGTTGTCAGACTTGGGATTTTATCCCAAGGTCTTGGGATTTTTTGAGGCTGATGGGATTTTTCTTGGGAATTATTTTTTCGAAAAAAACCTTGGGATTTTTCTTGGGAATTTTAGAAGTGCATCGGAAATTTCCCACTTTGTTTGAACATTCACAAAGCCAGTCATATTTTCATTCAAACTGATTATTCCGTCGTTGATGCTTGATGGCACGACTGGAAAATAAGAACATATTAGTGAAAAAGGCTGTAGATTGCGGTGACTGGAAAAGTTATAAACGCTGGTAAAATGTAAACATCGATACCGGACGACTTAATACAGAGCTGCCAACTCTCCCGGTTTCGCCGGGAGACTCCCGTTTTCGGGTGAATTCTCCCGGTCTCCCGGTATCTTATCTATTTCTCCCGATTTCAAAACGTTCTCTCGATTTGGTCACTTATCTGCTCAGGCAGAACGTCTGTTCAGCATTGTAAGGAAAAATAAGACTGACAGCCGCTCTTGCCTCAAACTGGATGGATCACTTTCCGGTATTTTGGCAATGAAACTGCATTACCCAGAATCCAGAATTCCATGTCATCAATGGGTACCCGAGGAAGACATCATGAAAGCGGCAAAAACTGCTACAGTCAGACACCTGAAGAAATAGATAACTAACTTTTTTAAAGAACTAAATTATATATATGTAGAGGCACTTGTAACAATCATTTCAGGTGAAAAAAACATCAAAAAGGTATTCTCCCTATTTTTTGCCTTTCTCCCTATTTTTTTCCTGAAAAATCTTGTTATCTCCCTACTTTATCTGTGACCAGGTTGGCAGGTCTGCTTAACAACAACTGAAATCTCAGAATCTGAAATCTGAAATCTCGGGATCTTTGCCATTTTGCATTAATGACGTCATTTCCAAAGAAAAAATTGGACCTTGGGAATTTTATTTTGAAAACAATGGATTTCGGGATTTTTTGAGCCTCGACTTGGGAATTTTGAAGATTTCAATCTGACAACCCTGGTCAGGTCCTTTTGACCACTAGTATTTTTTGCCAACCCCCACAAGGTCCTTTTGGCGTTGGCCACTGGTTTAGAAAGTTTGACAATATAAAAAAAGTTATAGGTAATTTATTTCCAATTATTTCCTTCCGTCTAGGATAGATTCTAGTAATTATTTCCTGTTTTGTTTGTTTCTTTAATTCTGTTATTCGTGATATATAGGTAAGTCGTGCTTCTGTCATGCCATGCAAGTGCAACCACTAAGTATTACGTCATCAAAATAAAAGTTGTGAAAAGTTGCTTATAATATATTGAAAGCTATTTTTCACTTGCAGATAATTCAAAGATGGAGTCTCGTGCTTCAGTTTTATCCGAGGAAGTAGAAACAAGAAATGATACTGAAGGATATGTTGACATTAGCTTAGGCCCTTCTTCTACTGAGAATGTCGAAGGTGTTGCTGCTGAGAAGTCAGTTGATTTGGGAAAGGATGCCGAAGAAGATGACTTGATGTGCAATTCAAGCGATGGTATGAATCAGACTGCTAGCAATGGTAAGAGTATTAGTAATAAAACACTTCCTGATGAAGTTACTGATGATGAAAAGGCAATAGGAAGTGATGGTATGCATTCAGATGGTATTATTGGCGAGGTATCCGAAAGCAAACAGATTGAGTCGTTTAATGAAGATTTCATGGATAGAGAAGGTGTCTCCGAAGTATCCTCAGAACCTGCTTTACATAATGCTTCAGAGGATCTGTCTGACAAAGATTCAAAAATTGAGTCATCAAGTGAAACCTCAGCTCTGGAGGATTTTTCAAAAGCTTTACCAGAAGATGCAATGGAAGCTGTCTCAAATGATAAAGCAGAGGTTTCGACATCAGAGTTAGAAGATTCAGGAGGAAAATCTGGCACTAATGCTGAGGATGGTGGTACTGAAAGCGAGCCATTAGATATCCTTGGTAATGGTCTATTGAAGAAGACAGTAATAACCAAAGGAAATGGAGAAGAAAGTAGACCTCATTCTGGTAACGAGGTTGTTATCAGGATATCAGGACAGCTGAATGATGCAAGTTGTCTTCCAGAAGAGGAAATAACTTTTGTTTTGGATGACAGAGAGGTGATACAAGCTTTGGATTTGGCAGTTGCTTTGATGGAGCTAGGAGAGAAAGCATTGCTTTATACCGATGCCAAGTATGCGTATGGGACTTTTGGCCGTAAAGATGAGGGCTTGAATGTGCCATCAAACTCTAGTATAACATTTGAAATTGAGTTACTTTCAGCAAGAGAGATTGAATTAAGTAACCTCTCCGATCAACAGTTGATTGACATTGGAGATAGAAAGAGGAACAGGGGTAATAAGTTCTACTCAAGTGGAGATTACGGAAGTGCCATAGATTGCTACAAACGAGCATTGAAATACCTCCAAGGATCTTCGAATACAGAGGTGCGAGAGATGCATCTGAAGTGTCAAAACAACATGTCTGCTGCACAGTTGAAGATTAATGCATATCAAGCAGCACTGCTCTCTTGCGAAAGTGTTCTACGGTGGGATCCCGACAATGTGAAGGCCGCATTTCGCAAAGGCAAGTGTCTTGAAGGCATAGGGCGCTCAGAAGATGCCTTGAAGTGGATGAAGAAAGCTTCAATGCTAGATCCAAACAGCAAGATCATTCAAGCAGAAATGATCAGACTTGGCAACTATGTGAAGAAGATTCGACAGAAGGAGACTGACATGTACAAGAGAATGGTTGATGGCTTAAGAGATGGTAAGGAAGAAGACCCCTTGCCGGGTGAAGAGGGAGGCTTTTCGTGGAAGCTTCTAGCGGGTACCATGGTAGCAGCTGGAGTTGGTATAATGGCTGCTTTCTTCATATACAGACATTAGAAGCGGCGTGATATTCAGACTGGAATTCAAAGATTTGTGCTATTTTATAGAACAGTACAAATCTTTTGAAGATGAAATTCCACCTCGCGAGGAAACTGGACGCACATTTTTAATTAACTTCAAATACTGCCCGCTGGATAAGTCCGTCGACTAGAGAAATATTCATATTTGATTAATTTTGACAGTTTAAGCTGCCACCTGCACCAGGTGATTGCAACTTTTCATTGCAACTTTGCTGAACTCAGATTTGTCTTGAAACAATGAATCAACGTGGCCCTGTCTGTGCGTTAGATCATGCCGGTAATATGACGAAATTTGTTGACGAATTCATTTTTAGTTTGAGTTTGAATTTGTCTGCAAATGCAGTAACGAGAGGACAGGGCGATATATTACGAAGAACCTTGCGAAATTTGCTTAGTTTAGCCTGTAGCTCTCTAATAGCAAAGAAACCTAGATTGCGAGAGAATTGTTTTTCGTTCTTCTTTATAAATCCAAAACAAACTAACACAGTCACAGGTCTCTGTCTCTATTAGACTTATAATAATTCTATCAGATGATACTTAATATCTAGTTATGTTTGTAATTTAGTTTAATTATCTGGTTTTGTTTTTTGTAATTGTGAAAACTTCCTCTTTAATTACACGATGCGCGATTGAAACAAAAGAGACAAAGAAAGTTAGTGTTTTATATCTTTTTGTAATTCACCCCCTATTTGGTTAGTTTGGGTAAATATGACTTGGTAACAAGTCTTTCATCCGTGAAAATTTTCTAATAAAAACCAAAAGACAGGTTGTTTGATTGGACGCCCTGGAGCGAATCAAAGCAAATTTGTCGATTAGTTTAAGAGGCGGAGAAAACAATTTTCATTTATTAATTATCTCTACAAATTGGCAAGTCGCAAACAGTCGCAGAGTGGTTTATTGTTGAGAGAAAACAAATTTATTTTCCGCGCAGGAACGGTTCACTGGACGTGCATACGGTTCTAATCGACGACTGCCTAACCAATTAAATGCAAAGATGACCTTAAATCAGGTTGAATGCACACCACCAGTGACCCTGTTGTAATTGAATTGACCGTGAGTAAAAGATTGCTTGAAAACCATTGAGCTATTCATGGTTTAATGAATTGCATATTAGGCAACCTGTGTACCTTTGAGTTACGCCACTTCTGTTTCTAGAGGTTCCTTTCTCCAACCAAACTATACTACTACTGCTGAGGAAACTACTTCTGACACACCATTCCTTTTCGATTTATAGGATATTTGTTTACATTTGTGCGTCCGTTTGGATTGTTTATTTGTTGTTGGTAAGTGTTTATTTTGTTTATTTTGCTGTTTTATTTGCTTCATTCTCGCCAACAAATTATGCTATTTCAATATATTTGTTGTTTTTCATCGGTTTTCGACTTTTTTGTTTCATTTGTTTGATTTTCTGTTTATTTATGATATTATGTTTACAAAACTTAAAATGTTAAGTATACCGTCTAACTAGTGCTTTGCACATCTAATAAATACTGCTTATTATAAATTTGCTATTATTTGTGCATTATTTTCCATATGGGAAGGAAGGAGCAAAGGCCCTATCATTGTTCAAGAAATGCACAGTCCACCTTTAGAAATTTTTGAGAATTCTTAAAGCTCCTTGGATTTTCTTCTGGAAGATCTAAATGCCCCTTTGAGAGCACAAGGGATTCTTAAAAATTGCTCTCTTTCTTTTAATACCACATAATTTTGAAAATTTCAATTTTTTCAGCGACCATCAGGTCTAATAACTTGTTAGGAATTTGAAAAGCATTTTCGAGCATTTGACTTTATACTTCTGTGGAGCATTAGTAAGCATTGCATTGCATCAAATGCTAACTCATTAAAGGACCACTTTTTTAATCACCAATAAATGCGTTGCAGAGCTCACCGAACGCAGAAAGACACAAACCTATTCCTTTCTATAGTTTTTCCCTCCGATTAGTTACAGTTAGTGACGACCCCCGCTGGCTCTCTGGTGCTTTGTTTCCCTCTCACATTCTGTTTGCCAATTTGCCAATCATTTAACTATCAGTTCTATGTATGTTCTCTGTCTTGCTTTTTAGGTAGATGATGACCAAACTATACGTGTGGCCGTTGCTGGCCATTGTCCTATTAGGAACGGCTGTTTCTGGAAGAACAGGTAGTTATTGCTTGCATTTCAATAACAAGTATCAATGATACCTTTGCCAATAAGACCAGTTAATCAGTGGCTAATTTTAATCTTGCCAATAACAATTGGGTATTTTCAATGGAAAAAGCCCTTAAAATATAATATTTGACAACATTGAGGACTTTAAGGGTTAGACTTTGTGAATGAATATGGACGAAGATTCATGAAGAATGATTGCATGCAAAGGTTATTGCTGAAATTTTGCTTCTATTTTTGTCTCACAGTAAGAAGCTCTGATAATGTCGGCAGAAGGAGTGTCGTACCAGCAGTCGGCAAGGATGGGAAAAGTAAGTATTGCAGACTGCCGGCTAACGTCACCTGCGTACAATATGGGACACGGGTTATTGAGACGCTTTGCGACTTTCGTAAATGTTCCACGCGTCCTTCACCCCCTTCCTTTCCTTTGTCTTTAAAAACAATCTTATCGACAAGATTATTTTTACATCTTTCTGTTGTTTTGCAGTTACGCAGGTCACTCGCAAAAAGCTGTTGGCTGAGATCAATAAATATCGCTTGATGCACGGAGTTACACCCCTTGGGTACTGCGAGGTTTGTGAAGCTGAAACCCAGAAATGGATCGATTCACTTGCATCTGATGGAACCAAAGTCGACAAGAAATCGAAATATGGACAGACTGTTTTCACCGAGAAGAACAAGACCGTCATTGCTAAAGGACCAGATTATCTTGGCACACTCATAGCTGCTACATGGTATGTTGTATACGCAGTATTGTTTTGGTATTAAGGTATCACGGTATTCCTTATATTGTGACGAGATTCAGATCTGTTATTCCGAACAGCAAACTGAAAAGAAAACAGTTGAGAGTAATCTTTCCTAATGTTTTAGGTCTAATGTTTCAGTTTACTGTTCATAATGTTTCAAAAGTAAACGGCTGAAACATTATTAAATAAGAATTCTAGTAAGACTCAAACCCATTGATTATTTATGAACAAAAATACCACGTTATGGCACTACATACATCTGTAACCCTTTCTCTAGCTGCATAGCATGTTTTGTTACCAATTTTGAATTCAGCATGCCGCAACACAATGGCACCTTGGTCATTGAACACGTTTATTTCACAGACATGCGCGTTTAATGCCCTTTGAATATTCTCCACTCCATAGGTACAACCAGATAAAGAATTACGACTTTTCAAAGAACGAATTCAAAGGGGCGGCCAGTGATTTCACTCAGCTCGTCTGGAAGGAATCGGCTGTGGTTGGCTTCGGTTCCAAATCTGACTCGAATGGTTCACTTGCAGTTGTCGCTTATTACAGTCCCGGTGGAAACAATGAGACGATGGGGTACCAAGCCAACGTAAATAGAGTCACTGGAGCTGGCGATCTTGATGAGACCCAATGTGAGTATCTTAGTTTCAAGGCGTCAAATGAACTAAGAATAGTTTCAAAATCTCAAATGAACTAAGAATAGCTTCGAATTTCTTCTGGTTATCTTCTTGGCTTTCGGTTCCTTTTTGGCCCGGCTCTTTTCTTGTTCTGGTTCTTCAGGGTCGTTCTGTTCTTGGACTCTTCTTCCTCTGGTTCTTTTTTCAGTCGATTCTCCTTCATTGGACTCCTCTTGCTTGGACTCTTCTTTCTCTGGTTCTTCTTTCAGTCGATTCTTCTTCATTGGACTCCTCTTGCTTGGACTCTTCTTTCTCTGGTTCTTGGACTCTTCTTCCTCTGGTTCTTGGGCTCTTCCTCCTCTGGTTCCTTTTTCAATAGATTCTTTTTCCTTTTCATTCTTCATGGATTCTTCTTCCTCTCCATTTCAAAGTATCATCAATGACACCCTGCTTCATTTTCGACAGAGCTTCAGAATGATCTTAGACAAAAGAAATGCATTCTTGTATAACTAAAAGTGCTTTAATTTCATAAATAGACAATGTTTCTCCTTTTTTCCAGTGAAATGCCCAGACGAGTGGACGTTGAATGGCAAGAACTGTTACCGCTTTTTCGATAAGAAGCTCTCTTGGGGAGATGCATCCGACCACTGCAGCATTTTGAAAGGATCTTTGGTATCAATTGAATGTTCAGATGAAAATGCCTACGTCAAAGGTATGTAGAAGTGTGTATGATGCGTTTATGCATCAAATTACCTCAGAAGCCATCACTGAAATTCACATGCATTCCCAATAGAAGCTCGCACAGCGAAGAAATCCATTGTTGAATGTTAGTTGCGAATAACTTGATTGCATAAGCAAGGAAGCTGATCTTGCTCAAAGAACATTGCGAACTTATCATATTATATGGTATTATCTGTATTAATATGCAGGGACTATCAGTGCAGCAATACTGTTTGGTGTACTTGCACTGATATTTTTTTTTGTACTAATTTCATGCACAGTCATTGACTTACTGACTCTAAAAGTTCATACGAGGCGAAGAATGTTCATTAATGATCTTGAAAAGGGCGTAAACAATGAAGATACACGTTATGTTGAAAGCAACAACTTGTAAAATAACAACGTGACATTTAGAAATTCTTTTTTTGCTTCAGCTCTCGCCAAAGAGAAGGAAAGCAGCCATATTTGGATCGGTCTATCAGACACAGCCACCAAGGGAAGCCACCAGTGGGTGGATGGTACACCTTATGTTTTCTCCGATTTCTCAGCCGATGCCTTCAATTGGTTCGCGGCGAATCCCGATGAGGCAAGAGGCAAGTGCGTATCATTGAACGAGACTTCCAGTGCCTGGAGCTACAATGGCTGTGGTGACATGCAATCATTCATTTGCAAGATGAAGCCAAACGGTAGGTGTCTTTTAGTGCTACCATTGAATTCAAAGCGTCTTTCGTCAAATTCCTGAGTACAGGAAACAACGGTGTATATTGTATAACATCCTCCGTCGTATGAAGAATAAACTCAAGAAGACACACGTTTCAGAGCATAACATAACACAACACGCTATCTCTATATATATATCTAAGTACGATTGGAGTTTAGGCTCTAGTCTATATTTACACATCATTACATATTGCATGATGCGATGCTCTACTTGTCTGAATTGACTTTGCATTCTACTTCAGGTGTTCTGAGCTACTCTGTTCAGCTTTACTTCCCCGGCAGCTCTTACACAAGCGATTTAGTTGATTCCACCCAACCGAGATATATCAACCTGAAAAACCTCATTGAGACAGCGGTAAGATCATGAATAATGTTCACTTTCCTACGATAACAAGAAGTTATATACAGTTTTCGCAATTTATTGTCTCTTTTACTTCGTGTTTAATTTTTACTATCCATGGGTTGTTAACGATCTTTTTAATGTATATTAATCTTGATGTTTACTATTCTTTGATGTTTACTTCCCTTTTGATGCCTATCAGTCAGAGGATTCCAAGTAAAATGATTATATTTTTCATCAAAGGTTAATACAACATACAAGAAAGATGTATGGTTCTCTGGCTTGAGCTTTTATCAATTTTGGTAAGTAGAATTGGAAAATATATCTCTATATACTCTTCCCAACTTCTTTGGTCTAATCTTAACGACAACGCATGTTAATCAAAGCAACATTAATATCTATTGTCATTCCTACTATATCCACACTAAACTGTGATGTAATTTACCGTAATGGAGCATGGAGAAAGCACAGTTTATGCACTGCTACTTGAACTCTACGTGTGGTATATTTCCACGATTGATCATAATCTATCTTTCTCTGCAAACGCAGGCCAAAGGAGAACAAGGAGATTGGTACTACAATCATGTTGAGATTCGCACCAGATGCTCGCGCACCAGTTGACCCTCTCAACAAGCTCAGAGAACATTTGAAGAATGATGACAACCTCTCCATTCTCCAAGTCAAGCTTCTTACAGGTGAACAACTATTTTCTCTCTTGCTGTTTTGAATGACCTCCTATACATGTGTCTTGAAACAGCCAAGATCCAGAAGAGCTTCCATTCTATTATCAGTTTGTCTATGCAGTGCATGTGATTAGCTGTACATATTAGTTAGCAAGATATCTTATGGTATCTTGATTAACTTATTATCTATTGAATTATGCCAGGTCTCAAACATCAATTGATTCAGATATCTTCTCTTGTAGGTGCTGGAAGAGACACGGAGCCTCAGGTTCAACAAGGCAGCTGCCCCGTCCCTGCTTGTACTAGCAGCTGTTTCCCTGAATGTAACCCCCAATGCTGTGCCACTACCATCAATGTTCCACTCCCAGCCGCTGCTGCTCCCGCTCCTGCCCCCGCTCCTGCCCCCGCACCAATGCCCGCACCAATGCCTGCACCAATGCCCGCACCAATGCCCGCGCCGATGCCCGCGCCAATGCCTGCACCAATGCCTGCACCAATGCCTGCGCCAGTGCCTGCGCCAATGCCCGTATACCAAGCTCCTGCTCCACAGATGCCAGTAGCCAGCTTCCAGTTGTCTTACATGCTGCCCCAAGCCCAACAGCAATACTGTGCACGTTACCCACAATGTGCCTCTTACTGCGCACCCAGATGCCCACCACAGTGCTGCCAGCGATTCGGAAAGAAGAGGAACACTGTTGCAAAACATCATAAGAAAGGCCGCCACGGCAAAAAGAAGCATCATTGAATAAGTCCAAGGTAATGTTCTGAAGTGATTCAAGTTGATATTGTGCTGGTTGAATTGGATTGATTCGTTTCTAATTCAATTGGATTTATCATTGGTTTGACTTGCTGATTGAATTGAATTTATTATTTTGCTAATTGAATTGGATTCATCATTGGTTTGACTTGCTAATTGAATTGGATTCATCATTGAATTGGATTGCTGATTGAATTGGATTTATTATTGTGGTTGTTGTTGTTGTCATCGTCATCGTTGTCAAGTGGATATGTGCAGATCTGGTGCCATATTGCGAATCAGATATGCGCAAACCAGCGATATTTGTATTTTCTAATCAATGAACTTGTGTTGTGTATTTACGGACCTCATGCACTGATCCAAATGTTTTTGATCAGTGACCTCATACGGACTTTCGCAAGCAATTGGATATGTTCTAACGTCCAATTTCGATGCGGAAACACCACAATTCAAATCTTTATTTTCTTTTACTTGTGTTTACGTCTAAGATTTTTTCTTAACAGCAAGTATTTTGTTGTTTTCGTTTCCACGGTATGTGATGCCAAATACTACAATAAACGTATAGTCAAGATATCCCTACCTTGCTCTTTCAATTTATGAACCCCTCCCAACAGTCGCTCGAATAGAAATTTTTATGTATCATAAGTCTTATAAATTATAATATATTTTCTAATCATATTTAAAATGCTCATAGATAATTGTTAAAATATGTTATTAATTTTGTACATTTTCTTACCTTAGCATTTAAAAAATAATTTGAAGTTATGTTACAATGATGCTGTCTGAATGAGTTACTGAAGAATGCTTTTAGAGTCACTTTATTTAGCTATCATTACATTATAATTGTTATTACTAAAGATACTTCACTGTTTTGAATGCATATACTGTTCTATTATGGCATGTGAATTCTTTCAAATTTGCATGCAGTGCTTGCATGGTGAAAAAGCCTGTGACAGGCAAATTTATTTCATAGTACTTTGACTAAGTTCTTCTTGGATCCAAATTAGTAATTCTTTTGATTTAACCGAATCCCCAAAAAGAAATTTGCGCATTTAAAGAGCATCTTTTTACTTGGGCCACCAAGATAAAATTCTGACAAATTCGTGACAAAATTCTTTGATGCGATTGGTAGATTCGCCGCAGCTTGCCATCTGATTGGCTAGGAGGCGGATAAATGGTGAAGGCAGAAAATTTGAGCTCTGCAAATAACAAAGAAAACACCTGCCGACGCTCAGAAAAACTTTTGATAATTTATGCATGCATAAAATATAGGAGCAGGTCTTTCTTCTTTGCATCGTTTCTTCAAGAATCTCCCATTAATATTGAATGGGCGAAGTATGCTGAAGAAAAATTACTGAAAACACAACTGGATTGCTCTGAAATAAAACGGCCTAACAGCGAGAAGCCCTTCAAAACAACCGCGAAGTATATCGAAAGAGAATTGTCGCCATAAAGAATTCATTTCTTGAAGTTGTTGTGTTTATAATTTACGCTCGAAAATCGCAAGGACGTTTCTGATTTTACTACGGGTGAATATAAAAATTGTTTTAATTAGCAGGATCGAAGTGTTTAGGTGAAATTACCTGCATTCCTTGTCATAGTACCATCGCTACGAAATTAACAACATATGTGCGTCAGCCTGAGGAATTTAGACAACTAATTTGAAGACTATCTTCGAAGCTAAAACTTCGACAACATTAGTCGCTGGAAGTACAGTAGTGGTTGGAGGCAGCCAGGAAGCTTCTGCGACAGACTGAAGGTGGACAGAAAGTATTGCCTTTCAAGCAAAAAAAGTTTCTTTGGATATTAATTTGCTAGGACATGTTTATTCGGCAATGAAGTTTATCGAAGTAAGTAAAGATACTTGTCGCAAATAATCTAGTTTTATTGTAAAGTAAAGTGGAGATAGCTGGTCTTAATTACGTAAGAAAGTGCTGAACAAAAAGACTTTGCTGTCAAGGAATATATACTGCGTAGTGAGAAAAAATTGATCATATAACAAAAGCGGAGTTTAATTTACGAAACTTTCAGCAAGTTACCAAATTTATAACCTAATCAGTGCCTAATCAGTGATTTAAAATATGTATTATTCCTTCTTCGTCATTAGATTTTCATGAAAATGTACTCGACAATGCTGAAAATAATAGAAGAGGAGTCTGTTTACAGAAGTGTCAACGATTATTGCAGCTAACAAAAGAAAGTTCGAGAAGAAACATCTGCGTTTTGCTGCTCTGCTTTCTCTGAGTTGTCGTAAAGATGTCGCTTAATATTTTATTGAAAAATGCCACAAATCTCAGAGGCAGGTATGATCGGATCGCCAGGATTACCTTCAGAGGTAAGCGCATTTTATTGTATTAGATTTTGTTGCATGCTGATTTTACAGGTGTAGCATTTTTGTAAGTTTGATGAGATGAAAGTCAACCATCTACTGTGTATTTCTTAGCTAAATATTTGAGTGCATATTAAAGTTGCTATTTTTGTTTGGGAGACATGACATCTGTTACACGGTGTGCGACCATAAAAATGATCATTTTCATTTCTAATTCATGTTGAAACTGGTTTGAAAAAATTGACCAAGTGCCACTTTGAAATCTCTGGTTCGATTATCACAGCAACAACAACTTAGAGAGAGGAGAGACAGAAATTTGATTTATTCAAAATGGTTCAAAACCACGAGGCCATTATTTAAGCAAGCTAACTCCAAGTGAACAACTAATTTGTTGGTATATGTTGAATTTCAGGTGTTACATATCAAACCCAAGTGTATGAAGATTGTTCGGACCCTGACTGGGATGAGGTAAGCTTGAATTAACGTGGTAATGCTGTTGAAATTTGTAAATAGGCCTATGTACGAACGGCGGCCGGGAAGGCGTGAAAATGGACCCGCCCCCTTTGAGGAATTTTAAAAGTGTAATAATCAAAATTGCTTATTATTTGATTTGGTTTTATAGGAGTTTGAGTGGATACTCGGCAGTCAACTGAATCCAAGTGAATATATCGAAATACAGGTTCTGAATCACAACAAAATATTCAGCAATAGGTAGGATAAGAAGCATATATTTTTCCAGCAAATACATAATGAATTTTCCCTGATATTTATATTGATTGACTTTACGATCATTGTGTTTCGGCTGAGTGATTAACGATTAAATGATCAGTTGATATCAGGTTATAATCGTTTTTGACGTCTTCAACCAAGATAATCATAATGATAATCATTGATCGTTTTGATGTCTTATTGCAGAGTTGTTGGTATCTATCGCATGGTATTACAAAGACTGATACAAGAGCAGCATCTATCGATTGTAGACAGCCTTTTAGATAACAATAATACAGTACTCAAGGTTAGTACTTCAAGTTTCCTGATCACCGATTTAACGCTCTGGGCGCTTATTAAAAACTTACCTGAATCTTACGATGGCGTTTTATTCACCGTAAGTGATGGATTTAACGCTCTGGGCGCTTATTAAAAACTTACCTGAATTTTACGATGGCGTTTTATTCACCGTAAGTGATGGATTTAACGCTTTGGGCGCTTATTAAAAACCTACCAAAATCTTACGATATGCGTTTATTGGAAAATTTTACATTGTTTGTTCGGGTATGGGCGCTTATTTGAACGTAGGCGTTTAATCATTCGCTTACGGTACAGTTACTTTTCACCCTCACGCATGAAATGAACAATAGTACAGGTAACTTTGTTGAAATTCATCCCATGTTATAATGATTTATGTTAAACTTGTTGATCACATCACAGGTAGCGATTTAGAGTTGTTTTTCTTTCTTTAAAATCCGCACGAAAAACTGAGGAAAAGAAGATTCCAGCTGCCCTCCATGACTTGATCTGTTTCTATCACCTCATCAATAATTTAGCGACTGGATTACTGCAATACAGTGGTCAAAAATCAAGATGATAACATCTTAGCAGCAATATTTGTTATCTTATTTAAAATGCGGTAGAATTTGCTATGAAAACAAGTAGACCATCTTTCTCGCTCGCTAATTTTTACTCGTGACTCAACATCAGTTCTTTTTTCTGTTTTGATTTAACTTAAAACCGACTGGGTCCTATTATTGTCTTTTGCATTACAGATTATTAAGTAAACCTTTTGACTTCGAGAAGTCAATATTATATATGCATTAATATTTGTAGTACAACTGTCTAGTTCACGTGTACTTGTGCTAGAAAACCCAAATATGTTTTTTCTTTATAAATTTTATAAATGAACTGGAATATCTACAAAACTTCCAAGCGTCTATGCTAAGGCGCTCGAATATGACTTTCCTTTTCCGAAGCTTGTAGTGAACAGGAAATTCCAAAAATCTTTCAAGACATTTAAAAACTGTTGCCTATATTCGAAGAAAGGGACATTGGCTCGTCAATTCCCTGTAGATTTGCTTATTGGTCAATGTTTAAGTTGCTGTAGTTTTTGGTTATTTTAAGGTGTGGCCCTTCTTGTTAAAATTATTTGTAATTTTTGAGGCGCTGTTATGATAGTGAACTTCAGTGCATTTAGTGCATTGCAATAATATTGCCAGTATGATAGCACGCACCCCCGCGTCTTGGGTTTATCTGTATTGTCAGATCCCGTTGATTCACGTAGCATTACCTTGTGGAAAATCGCGTGGAACTTTGCCATCATTTCCGTCTCTTTTTCCAGGCCCAACTTTCCCTCGAGCTGACATACAGCCCGCCATCTGGAACGGTACAGGAATGGATCGAGGGTTTACAACCGTCCGACTCTCCGTATGGCGACTCGGACCAGAATACAGAGCCCGGCGACGAGTTGTTTCCTTCAACCAACGGCCGAAGGCGGTCGCGAATGAGCCTACCCGGTTGGAAAAAAAGCCAAGAGAACGGACCTTCCAAGATCGGTTCTGCAATGAGTTTGAACTCGATGGGCAATGTCGCAAAGGCGAAAAAATCTTCTGCTGGCGCTCAGAATAATAACCTTATTTCAGAAATGAACCGGAGTGGTGGTATCGGTCCAAATCAGCTCGGCGTAGTGGCCGGTCCATTTGGTCAAATGCTGCAAGCAAAAGATACCGGTCACGGAGCGATGAGTAGAAGAGGGTCGATGTACAGTGTGGCTAGTGCTGGTTCCGGGACCGGAATGTTGTAAGTTTTACGTTTGTTCTGTTTCACATACAGTCAAATCTGCATAGTTCGAATTCGTATAATTCGAACTCTATCTAATTCGAACGATTCGAAAGAACCAATCCTTATAAAATAAACCTCTATAATTCGAAGTTTTTGTAATTCGAACATTTTCACGCTTCCCCCGGGGTGTTCGAATTAGACAGAGTTGACTGTAGCTACCATCAACTTTTATTAAACTTTACTCCATCACGACGCTTGAACGATAGATTACAGGTTGATAGTCATATTTGTAATTCGCATACAGTTGAGCTTCTATGCGTCGAATAGCATTTAATTTGAATTTTTGGCATGTGGAGTAGCTATATTTCATACACCCGTTTTATGATTTCACTCTGCATCCTTTAAGTCTTTCCTGTTACCGCAGAGCCTCGATTTCGATTTCTAACTCGATTTCGCGAACAAATTTTATATTCCTGTGCAAAGTTTGTGTTCCCATCATCCAGGCTGCACAGCAATTGTATTTGCTCCTTCGCATCAGACACATGACTGTCGCTTTGTCTTTCTAGCCATCAGCATCCGAAGGTCAGACTGGATAAGAAAGAGGTCATAAAAGAGATTGACTATCAGATTCAACTACGGATCATCGAAGCGAGACAATTATCCGGCATGCAACTGGATCCCGTCTGCACTGTAACGGTCGGAAATCAAAAGAAACACACCGCTGTGAAGGAGCAAACTAATACGCCATTCTGGGACGAGGTAGCGCATCGTGATCATTGTTTTTACACGAATAAATGTTGAATCTTTGCCACTATTCATTTACGAATCCTTTCGTTCAATACCGGACTAATATTGCTCGATACAAAGTTATGAGAACCTTTGAATCCAAATAGACCAGAATTAAAGATGATTGTTTGTTAAGTTATCACATGTGATTCACATCAAATGATTGATAACTAATAATTATGAATGCTTTTCTTGCAGTTTTTTGTGTTCGATTTCAAGATGCCAGCACTGCTTCTTTTTGATAAGATCATAAATTTTCAGGTTAATATTTCGTTAAAATCTCTGCTACATTCAGTCACTACAGTCATACATTCAGGATTTCTTTTCTTCCTTTATGAAAGGTACACGTCAAATGCTGTATCTCTTTTTTCTATCCTATTAGGTCTTCACTGGAAGGAATCTGATCAGCCAGGGACAACTGATTGGAGCGTTTAAGGTTTGTGTAATGATTAACTGATTAACTGATCAGCAAATCAAGAATTAACAATTGATTGCTTACTCTATGAATAATCCCGATTTGTTCGGTGATTAATGTGATTTATCAAATGATTAGCGTGATTCAGTCAGCGATTAATGTGATTCATTAAGTAATTCGTGTGATTCAGTCAATGATTAATGTGATTAGGTCAGTGATTGACGTGATTCATATTCAGTTAGTTATCAATGCAATTCATTCAATGATTAATGTGATTCATCAAATGATTAGCGTGATTCAGTCAGTCATTAACGTGATTTGTTAAGTAATTCTGCGATTTAGTCAGTGATTAACGTGATTCATTAAGTGATTCATGTGATTCAGTAGTGATTAACGTCATTCATTAAGTGGTTAACGTAATTCAGTAGTGATTAATGTGATTCATTAAATGATTGACATGATTCTTGATTTCAGCTGGACATCGGCACTGTCTATGCTCAGTCCGATCACCGATTCATCCGACGTTGGGCTGTGCTTACAGATCCAGATGAGACACTCGGGGCATCTGGGGCTGGTGTCAAGGTATCAATATCATGCTCACCTTTGCTCACCTTTCTCCGCTTTGTCCTGGACGGGTATCAATGTCATCACTATTACTAAATAACAAGAAGGAGACAAAGTTTATCAGTGCAAACGAATCTGGAGGACATTTCCTTTAGAATTTCTACCCCAAAAGATTCAGGGTATATTAATTGAATATTTCAGGACAATTTAGAATTGTTGTCATCTACCTACTGGATTGATTGGTTATGAATTTGAATTAGTCTATATTTTGATGAAAGACAATTGTACTAAAGTAGATTCATGTAGACATAAGACATGTGCACTTATCGTTGACTATTTTTCTTTTTTAGGGGTATTTGAAAGTCGATATTACTGTACTTGGAAAAGGAGACCCCATTAAAGTATGGCTTCATATGTTTTTATTCCTTTTGTTGATGGCTTTCAAATGTCTGGCTTTTTTGCTTCAAGAAATATCTTGCTTGAATTATTCTTGTTTCACGATCTTCATCAAAATCTCTATTATACCTTTGTCGTACTTTTCATGATATTTTATGTTGTAATCTTGATCATAATCTTGATCATATATTCTTGATTTGTTTTATTTTTAAGGAACCACCAAGTGTTAAAGACAATGACGACGATATAGAAGCGTGCGTAAAAATGTTTCTTTAATTTTATTTTGCAAAGTAATGAGGCTATCAATTGAAACCCCTCATTTTGTGCACCTTATTTAATCCGATTCTCATGTTATAGAAATCTACTCTTGCCTGACGGAGTGCCAGCAGAACGTCCTAAAGCAAGAATCGTTGTTAAAATCTACAGGGCAGAGGGCCTACCGAAAAGTAAGGAAGAGTCTTTTCTTTCACTTGCTTCCATCGCATTGTATTTTCCAGGACACTGTGACTTTCAGCCGTTGGAGCTCGAATAGAGCTAGATATTATCTGTTATACTGCTGATACTGAGCTTAAATCATATCTTGTTTATTTCACAGTGAATTCTGGATTGATGGCTAATGTAAAGAAAGCGTTCACTGGAGAGGTATGTGATCTAATGCCACTTTCCCTATCGCATTCACTGCTTTTTGCGCGCATTGGCAAGATCAGTATGAATAGTCACAGAAATGTGATTGGGAATATCGATGTGTAAATAAAATACAAAATGAATACATAAAAAATACAAATAAATGTTTGTTATGCTATTGTTTTGTCTGAAATGCTTCACGATTTCAGCTTAAAATAAACTAAACTAAATTAAACTGTAATTAAACTTATTTAAAATGAAATCTAATTCAAATTTTCTTTTCCATCTGCCTGGTTAGCATCGGGTGAGTTTGCTTTAAAACAAGTTTTAAATTCTAAATCTCATAAATTTAAATGCAATAGATAAATAAACCTCTTAAAGTAAATTAAAATATTAAAATTAAAATAACACTCCATAGACACAATTTTCTCTACGTCCTTTATGGATACCATTTTATCTTTAATCAAACTTTGGGGTGAATTTTAAATAATGTTGAATGTTTTGATATAATTTAACTTCATTTCCAGGTCAGAGATTTAGCGGATCCTTACGTTGAAGTTTGTTTTGCTGGACATAAGGTGAGGAAATTTTACTGTCATTAGTACATATAGGAGATGTGTACTGATGAATAGAATGCTTTATGGAAAATGGAGGCAAAATGGAAAATGACAACGCCTGTTTGAGTTGAACAGTGGGTTCTTGAATTAAAGTTAAAACAGAAAAGTGGGCTAGTTTGATGCGTGGAAAATGAATGCAATAACATGACAACGCGTGTACCCCCCTTCCCTTTACCCACACGTGTTGAAGTTGTATCCCCCTCCACCCACGTCCAATATCTACCAAAAGTGGCCCAACTGGCCCTAGTGGGACTTTTTCATCTGTGAGATGATCATGCCCCACACACTGTACTGTAATCTGCGATATTTCACGTGTGAGGAATATTGTGTAGTAATTGATGCTTCATTTGTCAAGGCACGTACAACTGTGAAGAAACACACGTATGAACCGGATTGGAATGAACAGATTACGTTTGCAGAACTGGTAATACGCTAATTAGAGCGGCACATGTTGCCCATTTTTTCTATGACAATTCACGTCTATTCGTTACTTCTTTGATCAATCATAATATAAAAATAATGCAAAATGATATTGTCAATAGAATCCTTCTTCATGATTCTTCAAGCCACATACAGAATATACTATACAGAACTATACAGAACTATATAAATATTGAATTAATCAACAGGTTTTTCTTTGAAATGATTTGCAACATTTATTATTTCTTATCTGGCATGCTTTGTTTATCGTTTCAGTTTCCTCCTTTGTGTCGTCGCATAAAAGTACAACTGAAAGACAGGTAAACAGTTTAACAACGTAGCATAATCATCAAAATAGTTCATGCTTAATGCGTTATTGAATAAAGTTGTAAATTGTGAATGAAATCATATCATGAAAACAGTTCTGACGTTTTGCTTTGCTATTTCTAGTGACTCTGTCACAGATGAAGTTGTTGGTACCCACTTCATTGATCTGTCTCAAATATCCAACGATGGAGCAAACGGTATGTGAACTTACTTTTTTTCCAGCTAACTTCTTGTTCCTTTGTCAAGCTTTGCTTTGTCGAGTTCTGCCCGACACGATTGTAAGTCAAATTTCGAAGTCAAACATCCATCTTCGCATTCATAGTGTATGTCATGTCATGTCATACCTCCTGGCAAGTCTTTCGATTTCAATGCGTCAAACATACATAAGACTAACAAAAACGGGGGGTAGTCTCCACACAGTTTTGTAGAAGTAGTAGGATCAGTTGCAGAATGTTCATTTTGTTAGGCTGCAAGGATATGAGTAAAATAAACTAACGTTAACTCAAGTACAGAGTTCCCAAAGTAAGTTTTCCCTTTGTCAAATCAGTGGACATCACTGGTTCTTAGCTTTCTGTTCTTTCTAATACCTGCCTGAAACGTTTGCTAATTGCTGTTGTTGTTATTCAGGCATTATCCTTATCACTCCAAAGGTGTTTGTATTTAATGCTGTTATGTGGAGTCTATATTTTCAGCGATCTGCTTGCTAAGTGCTAAATGTTATCTGCTTTAAGTGGCTTTCTCTGACTTCTTTCTCTTGCATTTTCCGGCGAATTCATTTTGTGTCCTTCGGCACTTTCTATTCACTACCTGCCCAGTCTTATGTCACTGTATCTCATTTAAAAAAACTGGTTCCAAGAAATTTTCACAACCTGTTAGCAGGACTTATTTTCCCAGAGCTTGATATATCAGAGTATATCAGGGATTTTGAAATTTATCACAGCTGATAACAAAACACTTTTGCCCATGTCTATATATATTCTCTTTTGGCCATGTCCAATTTGAGTTTCCGGAAGTCCTTTCCAACCGGTTTTCACGCCAGATCTCCGCATCCAATCATGCAGAGGAGGCTGAATTCTTGCTTGCCTCGTCTTTCTTCACTAACCAATTTTGTTTGTTCTGTTTTCTGTTTCCACCATTACTATTTGTTGGCAACGCTGCCAGGTTGGATAACCCAGATGTGTACGTTTGACATTTGCAAGATTAAGAAGAGCAAAGATGCCAAATCAGAGTTTGAGCGCGTTGTTGAGGGTTTGTATTCCTTTATTAACCTCGTGTGCGTGTGTGAGCACATTTCTATTATGCACTTTGCTTAATGTGCACCCATGCACCCATGCACCAGCGTGTCTTGTTTTGATGCGTACTATTCAACGCGCACTTACGTGTGATGTTTTCATGCATACTATTCAAGAGCAACCTATCTTGCCTGTATGGCCGCCCATTGTTTCTCTCCAATATTATTTCTGCATTTCTATCACTCCGATTCATTTTCTGGCACTTTTTACCAAACCTCATTTTTCCCTCCGTCTGAATCGGTTGACGAGAAGTTATTGACCCTCACATCGCATTTTTTCGTGTTTCTTTTGTCAAACCTGCTGACATTCCTCGCACATCAATCAGCCCTTCTGGAAAAATGTGTTGCTAATGCATCCTATGCATCGTCTATGATGCTAAAGTAGATTCGCTCAACCTGGTCGATCACTTGGCCACACTATCATTTCGTATTCCTAATGCTTTAGCTACATATGTATATATACATACTATACCATTTGCCAATATGCACACATCTGAGCAATGCCAATGCTTTAACCTGGTACAATTCTTTGCCACTGTTGATGCTACACTGGTATATGCTTTCTTCTTGCTATAAGAGCAATACACTTGACTTTTATTATTCCAACGGTATATTTGTCTTTACACACCCACACCAATGCTAAAAGAAGTTATGTACATCATTCTCAAGTATGTACACTCCCCCTCTCTCCCTCCCTACTTTCCCTTCTTTTTCTCTCTCTTTGTCTTCGGAGACCCCTATGTTTTCATGAAGGTCGAGTTATACCGTCTTGTTTGGTCGCTCTGATACTACTAACATAAATGATAACATAAATGATAAAAGTAACTTAAACATGGAAAGTTTAGAAAAAGTTAAGTTCAGTTTCTAAAATACTATAAACAGGCATCTTAAATATGGCATAGTTTAAACATAGCAAAGTTCAGCAGCGGTAATGAAATAACATGATAATTAACTATTAAATATAAACAATTTCAACTGTAAGCACACTAATAAACTAAATAGTAGAATAAACGTAAGTTTAACACGCAATAACGTTAATGACTTCAATATCATAATCATAACTGCACCTTAGCGATTGGTATAGCACACTTACAATTACCTACACTGTTCATAGTCTTTAAAACAAATATTAAAGTAAATTGCATGTTATAATTACATATTACAACTTGAGAATTGCATTGCCAGACTGGAAGATAAAAAATTAAACGATCAATTTAAACGTATAATGTAAATGAAAGTATAAATAAAATAAATTGATAAACAGAAACTAAATTATCACCCTGTCCGACCTTAAAGCACCAGAACGTCAATTGCTCAGCTTTTGCTGGATGATGATAAAGAAAACCTCGCCGTAGGGTATATGATTATGAAAGGACCAAAGCGTATTATTTGGTTTGATTTAATAGTAAACAGTGATTTATTTTGAATTGGTGTTCGGGCCGGCTCTCGTAGTGCAATTTTCATTATGCACCTCTGCACCATTATTGCATCCTTCTCAAACACAGCTATCATCAAAACCTGGTCTTCAAGTCGAGGCTTCATACCTTATTAAAACTTAAAAATTAAAAATGCTTTCGATTGATTTAACAAACTTGTTTCGATATACTCGTTGATTATTGCTGTTAAAATCGACATACCGTCAAAAATTACAGTAAATGCTTTATTAAGCCCTCGAAGGCTTATTTAATCTTTAATATTCCCGATGCGGGCTTGTTGCAAAGGGTGGGGCTTAATAGAGAGCTGGGCTTAATAAAGAGGGGGGCTTAACAGAGCTTTTACCGTATCTGACATACTCGTTCAACAATCAGATTTTACGAAATCTCGTCGGCTGTCAATATGACGTAGTAGTTTTGTACAAAAACTACCCCCGCATAATAAGACGTTTTCTGCATTGTTTCATTGCACTGAAGCTTGAGCCCAGGGTGTCATGTTGGTGATTTTGATGATAGCTGTTGTTACTGCACATTCATATTACGCACTTGTACTTCATTTGTTTATCTTACATCATGCTATTTCATTACAGCTGCTTTTTCACAAGGATCTGCTAATTGTACGTAATCGTTTCATGTGTTTAGATAAATTGACAAAGATTCCCTAAAGTCACCCAACACAACACCCAACCCAACATGTTCGTTCACGGCGTAGTAACACAACTTAATCATCATCGTATCCAACTTCCATTCCAATTACCATCTGTTCCCTTCCATTCCCTTCCATTCTATCAATTACCATCTATTCCATTACATTTATTGCCATTTCTGTTCGTATACACCTTTATGTTTCTTTTCCATTTATTTTGCATTTCTTTTTTATAAACTTCAATTTATGACCATTTTTCTGATGACTATTTTTTTAACATCAGTCCACAGATTCAATACGGAGTTTGGTATGTTAATGTTCTTGTGTCTTCAAATGTTGTAAGCCATTTTAATTTTGTCTAACCTGTAAATGAGACCTTCAGGTCTATGCCCTGTAAATGAGACCTTCAAGCCCTCGTAACATCACTCCAAGTGTAGCTTCACCCCTGTATTCCACATTGGGCTATTGGCACAAGCTCTGAATCTATTAAGATTCACAGTTTTTCCTGCATTAAGTAAATGCTTAAATCTATGCTTAACTATATGCTCCCTGGTTTGTTGCAATCGACAAACCCACTCTGAAAGGTTTGTATTTCGCATTTCATTGGTAAGTATTATAGACTTTGGTCTTGTTAGCTCAGCAATGCTTTTAATCTATGTTAGACTGTGTGACACATATGTGACATTGATTGAAATAAGCATCCAGTGTGTTACTGTACTGGTAATTGTCCTATTGTATTGAGAGTGACTGATCTTGCACTACGAGATGCCATGTTATGTGAACTGTAGACCTTCTGTAATTGTTGTAGTCTGTCTAAAAGAACCTGTAGAGTGTAACATTGATAAAACATCACCACGTAATACTTTCGATGACGTCAAAACCTCGTTTTGATAAGAAATCTTAAAAACCTCGTGGCAGAGAAAATTATCAGACGTCATGCTAACCTGCAACCTCCTTATGAATCCTTGTGTTTGCATGTAGCTGTAATGTTTAGTTGCACGATTGTTAATCGTTTGTTGATTTAATGTTATTGATTGTTTTACTGTTTGTGATTTCGCAGGATTTATGCCGACTTTTGGTCCTTGCTGGGTAAACTTATACGGTTCGACGAGAGATTTCTCTTTGTTCGACGAGCACAATAGTCTGAATGGAGGATTGGTGAGTTTTGTTTACCACCTGGTTAGCTTGCACGGTGCACTGGTGAACAATGGCATTTTGTGGATTTTCAGGAGGTAAAGAATCAATTGCTTGTTCGGTTGTAGGGTGAAGGTGTGGCATATCGTGGCCGAATGTTGATGGCAGTTCAAGCCGAGATGGGCGAATCTGCGTCTGATGCGTCAATCAAACAGGTCGAAGTAGATGGAACACCGCCGATTTCTGACGTAAGAATGAATCTGGCTCTGACTGTGACTTGTTGTGATTTTGTGTGCTCTCAAGCTCTTTGGTCGCTATTCTCTATTTTTGGTATTTTTTCTTTCTCAGACTGCTGCCGGTAAAGAAGATAACTTTCAGCTGTTTGCTTGCATCTTTGAAGCCAGCATGATAGAGAGGAAGGCTGGAGAGAAAAATGTCCAATTTGAAATGTCAATAGGTGAGAAATGTTTTGAATTAGCACAGTATTTATAACATTGAAGAAATGCTTTGTAATATTTGGTTGAGTATTTTTTATTTGTATGAGTGGTCTTACATGTTCACGATCATGCACGTCATAATTGTACACGTCATCATCATTTACGTCATGATTATACACGTCGTCGTCATTTACGTCATCATCATTTACGTCATGATTATGCAAAACTTACATATTACAGAAACATTCTATATTACTGAAAGCATACTCTTTAATAAGAGTCGAATATGTTCCCTGAACTGTCAAATGCTGAAAACATGCGCATTAACATCTGCTCTCTCTTTCTTACAGGTAACCACGGCAACACTATTGATGGACAGTTCATCAAGGACGATACAAAGGACGAGGTTGATGGTGACGATGAAAGGTTTTGCCACTCCCTCACACCGCCCTTCAAACCAGTATCAGCAGATAGACAATATTATCATATTCCATTCGGCGAGACAAAGCCTTGTATGCACATCAAGTTCTCCTATCAAGACCACAGACGACGGCTCTACTTGTCAAACATGCTGTACAAAATATGCGAACGATTGGTAAGTATATGCGACTTTTATACGAGATTACAATCAAACCCTGATGACTCGAACCAATTTGTATTCTCCTTAAAGGGTTTACTAGTACTTTCTAAATCTTAGTACTCGAACCACTTTTATCGGTCCCTTGGAGGTTCGAGTTATCGTGATTTACTGTACCTTTATATACGGTTTCATTTGATTTCATATGTGCCATTGCTCCTTTTGCACTCTTTGCCCCTTTTTGCATGGTTTAGCCCTCTTCAGATCTTGCTTCGTGAATTTCTATTATTGCCATGTACATGACCTATAATATTGTACAAGGGACATTTGCTACATGCCTTTGGGAGTTAACAGTGGTCGATGCGTTTGAGGTAGATTAATGTATGTAGCTTCGTATTGACCACATACCTTGATTTAATAAGAATAGACCATTGGTGAATGAAAGTTCTATCAATTTGAAACATTTTAGGAAGACGGCTTGGATGATGTTCATGAAAGAGTCAAGATGGATCTTGAGGACACTTATAAATGCTTAAAAGTTGTTCTTCGTGATCTCGTCAAGGGCAGCAAGTACGTATTGGTGAACATATCCTTTATTCAAAGCAACATATAAGCTGTTTTTCTACTATTGTAATATGATTGAGTTGTCAACTGTTCTTTTCTTTCTCCTGCAGCCAATTCATCAACATTTGCGAGAACAAGATAAGTGGCCCAACTGTTGGGCGAACGAAACTTGACAGAGAGAGACAAAAACTCTGTGTAAATGAAGTGGTGGGTATTCTTTTATTTCGTGCATGCTATTTCTCCCTGCTTTTTAAAAATATATGGCAATACATTGCCTCAAACATCAGAATGTAGCTAATATGTATGAGTAGTGTCTTGATGTCAGAGTTTCTTTATCATGCTGAACTTAGCTCTTGGCTTTTCTTCATCGTTTTGAAACACAACATTTATTTCATTGCGATGTTGTTTTGTTTTGTTCAGAAAAGCATCTCAGAACAGGCTGGCGTCGTATTGGAAAGCATCCACGATAATACGCACATAAAAGAAAACTTGAAAAGTGCCATGGAATTCTTGAAAAGACTTCAAACCATAGTCACCGAGGTATGATTATATTAACAGAAAGCATAGGGATATGATATGATAACATAGAGATAGGATCTTATCTTATCTCTATTATAAAAAGCAACTTTCCTGGGATTTCATGTTGCACCGTAATGCTTATAAGCTGTAACTGAGCTCTTATCTATTGACCTAAGAGGCCGGGTCGCCATTTGGGGCATTCAAGCTTGAACACAACCTAAATAAACCATATTAATGAAGTTATACTCTCTGCTTCAATGCCCGGAATTATTCCAGTTTTAGGATAACTTGGTTTAACGTAAACATAATTGCAAGATTACCCTAGGGTAGCTCTCAACTAAGCTCTATTAGTCAGCACAGCTGATTATTTAGCCAGTAGCTGGATTAAGGTACAAAGGTTCTAGACCAGTTTCTAATTCTATGATAAGATATCTATTTCGTAAGAGTTCACCCTAATGTCTGATTACATTTCGTGTTCTTAGCCACAGCACAGTATCCCTGATATATTCATTTGGATGATGAGTGGTACCAAGAGGGTGGCCTATACAAGAGTACCGGTACAGCACGTCGTCTATTCTCAAGTCGAGTGGGAGAAGGGCATTCATGCTGGCAGGGTGCAGTCGATCTTTCTCAGGGTATGAACGAATTTCGCATTTACCTTTAATATCATACAATACGAAGCACCATGCATAGTGCATACAATAATATACCATAGCTATGTATATTGTCGTAGCTATATAGTACATACCATAATATGTCGTAGTTATATAATATGTTGTAGCATAATTAAATCTATGTTTCATACTTTACTAATGATGCTGATATTGTACTATGCGTCGTATTCAAGAAAGCTGTTGCGTTTCTGATGATTCTGATATTTTATGGAGTTTTCATCTTGATTTCAGTTGCCTGGAAAGCGTGGTGATGGCCCAAAAGGCTGGGCAATTCAGGCTAAATTAAATATCTTGATGTGGCTTGGTCTGCATAAGCATAAGAAAGATTACCTCAGGGATGCACCAAAAGGATTTCAGATGGTACGTTGCTTTTTACTCTAATTGTGTAACTATTCTAGTCTGATATCACATTATAGCCCTATCTGTTCTGCTTTTCGTCGACCTATCCCTCTTTGCTTGAATCATCTTAATACAGATGTATTATATGTTTTTCAGCCTAAAGGAGCCAATAAAATGATGGCACCACCACCTAATCAACTGGTCTATACAGAAAAGCAGAAATTCATTCTGCGTGCGCACATATACCAAGCAAGGAGCTTGATTGGAAGTGATGCTTCTGGTTTATCTGGTAGGATTTCCAAGCTTTCTATCTCCTCTATAATAGCTTCCTGCCTAAGGTTTATTGAGGGCTTTTCCCTGATGCCCAATGGGAGTTTCAAATGTTTATTAGAGTCGCTTCTTGAGAGCCATCCAATTTTGGAATGTTTACAGTAAATCCTTTGTTTCTCGAGTTATAATAATAATAATTTACGGTTTAAGCCTTTAATAATTTACGATATAATTTAAGCCTTTTCTTCGATGCAACTTACTTTCCAATACTTATTATTGCTATTTATATTATTAAAATTTGCATATTCTCTGAGCTCAATTGACCCGCTTTCCTCCTTTGCTTTTACCAGATGCATTTGCCCGGGTGATATTTGGCGAGATGGCCTCTGACACGCGCGTTATCTGGGAAACAAGAAGTCCAACATGGGACCAGACGCTCATTTTCAAAGACATCGTCATTTGGGGGGACACACAAGAGACTGCTCGCAATCCACCCACTGTTGTCATCGAAATATTTGACAAGGACATCGGGGTAAACCCTCCGTCTAAAATCTTATTAATTGTCAATTAGATTCACTGTTGATAGTCCAACAAACACAAGTTATAAATTAATTCCATGCCAAGATATGTGCTTGTATGCCAAGATATGAGATATATGCCGTTAAAGAGTCCTGCTCACAGTTTGATGCCTACGACCAGTAGAGGCAGTAAATTGGGCACTCTGAGTAGAGATAACCAGCAGCTTGTCAGTGTTAGTCAGTGGAACTTGGGGCCTATCTGAGATGAATTTCTATTCTGATACCATTTGAATACGATGACGTTTTTATTTATTTCCAGGGTGATTCGGAGTTCATTGGCAGAGCTCTTGCCCGTCCTATTGTCAAGATGGCCTCGGAGAAGTACGACAAACCGAACTTTCCTCCTGCCTTGGAATGGTTTGAGATTCAGAGAGGTGACGAAAAGGCTGGGGAACTACTGGCAGCATTTGAATGTCTTCATGTGAGTTTATTATTCATTCAAGCTTCATGCAACCTCGTGAATGTTTGTGTTTGCTTGTTCAATGTTCAGTGACTGTCATGATAAGAATAGAGGTTTATCATGTCATGAACAGAAGTTTTTACGAGTGCGACGTTTTGAGAGATACTTCTCTCCTTATCATCGAGTATATTTTTGTATCCATATAAAACTTATCAAATGCTGCATTGTTTAGCACTCTACTCTTGGTGGAGAGGCCCTAAAGATTGCAGCATTTACAAAGTGGAGTGCACAAAGCATGAACCATCCACTTTGGCTTAGAGCACTTTCTTAAAAAGACTAATGTAAAACCTCTTCAAATTTAAACACTCGTGCTTGCAGTATGGTGTATAATTTATGCTTTTATTTTGCTTATACATATTAAACTTTATTGTATACATAATATATAAAAATATATTATATATTATACATAATAAGCACTTTATTTTGCTGTTAAGGTTGTCGACGAAGGCAAATGCTTCTTACCCAAAGAGGACGAACCAGTTAATACTCAGGACGGACCAATCATTCCCGTTCCTGATGGCATTCGACCAATCATGAAGAAACATCGAATCGAGGTTGGCTCTTGCTCCCACTTTTCAATTATATTGTACTCTGGTAATAGTTGTGGTAATAATGCAGCATTGATTACTAGCGTGTATCTGGTTTTATTTTGGTTTGTTTTAGGCGCTGTTCTGGGGAGTTCGTGAAATGAAGAGGGTGAACCTGACAACTGTAGATCGACCACAAGTTGACATCGACTGCGCAGGGCAGGTTGTCAATTCCACCGTTATTGCCAATGCCAAGAAGAACCCAAACTTCTCATCACCAGTGAAGTACTTTGACGTGGTACGTAGCAACCCCCTGATAATACATTATGCCGTGCTGCTCATTACTATAGTTGTATGGGGACGCAGAAGGTCAATTTTTGTTGATTTGTTATGTAAATGCTTATCGATGTTGCCTTAAGTGAAGCTTTTAGAGTAGCAGTTACAGGCTGTCTACTGAATGCTGAGTTGCTGAGCACTATGATGCATAGGCATTTGCAGCAACCTGTTGCAATCTAGTGCATTATACCCCGCTTTTAACCGCTAGCTATCATGAGAATTCTAGGAAAGGTCTTTATCTTTGTACTTTTGTTATACCTCCTGTTAATACAGTAGTCTGTGTTGATATCAGGGGGTTAATCTCCATAAATCTTCTCTCTCTGTCACCAGGAGCTGCCGGAGAATGAGCGTTACTGTCCGCCCCTTACGATCCGGGTCCGGGATTGCAGGACATTCGGACGCTTCACTCTGGTCGGCACCCATGTTGTCAATTCGTTGCATCGATATTTGCAAGATCCGGAGAAATTCCAAGAGGAGGAAACAGACAGACGCAGACCAGGTATGACAAGACCGCCTCTACCCCCGTCAAAGTGTGTTTGGTGAATCTGTTTTGCTCAGCTAAACACAGGCTGTAAGGGGGTGGTCTTTTGATAATTGAGCTTTCCGTGTGATCTTTTTTTTCTTTATTTTTTCTCTTTTCTCTTTACTCATGCTCCTCAGTGCAGAATTGCAAAATAAATTCAATCAAAATTTAAACACTGAATAATATAAAGGCTAAAGTTCGGATTAATGAATAAAATTGATATGTTGGAGATGATAATTGATGCATAAGCCAACAGTAAACCTATGAAATAAAATAATAAAAATGCAATACTGCAATAAATGTTCAACAAATAAATGATAAGATAAATGCACTAAACTAAAGTTAAAATAAGGAATTTAAAATATGCTTTAAGTTATGTCAAGATATATTTAATCATTAAATTATAAAGAGCTAAACTTGTTAAATTTAGAGGATGGAGAGATGCTGGATGGTGAAGGAGGTGTCCCCGTGCTTGGTAATGAAAGTACAGCTGATCAGGGGGTTGTTACAGAGAAGGGTGTTGATGATAGCGGAGAGGGCGTGACTCCTGATGGAGATATCACTTTAGAAAGTGGAGTCCTTTTAAATACCTCTGGAGAACTAGACAACACACTCGAAGAGGGTCAAACGTTGGAGGACATAGATCCTGTCACAGATGGTGAGTTCGAGCCCGAGACTGATGCTGAACTCGAACCTGATACCGACAATGATATTGACGACGATCTGGTGATTTCCAACCGCAGTGCTCTCGACGCTTCGGGCAGCAGGCACAGCACGCCACGTAGCAAGAAGAGCAGGCACAGCACGCCAGTTAAAATATTGATAAGCAAGGCAGGCTCTATAGCCAGGAGGGCGAGCAAAAGAAGCAGCAAGCATGGCAGCCCTGCTTTGTCGACTACAAGTAAACACAGGACAGGCTCTGTGCTTAAGTTGGATACTGTTCTTGAGATGGATGATGCGGAAGAGCCTGCTGGGGTTTCCAGCCCACTTGATAGCTTATCACATTCTCGAGTGGATCTGTCTGGAATAAATGATGATGTCCATGGTGATATTCACGTCTCGTTCTCACCAGCGCCAGATCGAAGATCATTATCACTGCCGCTAAAGAGCCCTGCTCACAGTTTGATGCCTACGCCCAGTAGAGGCAGTAAATTGGGCACTCCAAGTAGAGGTAGCAACACTGGAGTTCCTGGCAGAGGTAGCAACATTGGTACACGGAGGGGGAGTGGATTGGTTACTACGCCGAAGGGAAGCAATGGTCATGGTACACCAGTTGGTAGCACTGCGCATTCTGGAGGACATGTTGCCACATCTCCACATTCCTGTGCTGTAGACGAGCCTGCCACGCCACTCGGAAAGATTCGGAGTAGATTGGGTAGTATTGTGAGCAGTGTTGTTGGCAGCAGGCCTGTGAGTAGAACTGAATGCCCGTCCACTAGTCCAGCAATGGAGAGTCATAAGGATGTGGTGTTTGTTAACGAAGCTGTTGATGATGCGCTAAAGAAAGGACTGGATAAATTTGTGGAGACGGCGGAGGATGTGCTGGCAAAAATTGAAGGGGGCGACAAGAATGATGAGGGTAAAGGGGCGACGAAAACGGAGGGGCAAACCGCAACCCAAGAATCCCCTGAAGTGGTGCCGGCGGCTGGAGATAGTGGTGACGGAGGTAAATGCCTAAGTGTTCGCGCGGTAAAAAATGAGGCCGAGGGAATTGCGCGGGGTTTTGAGCAAAGATTGATTTTCAGAATGCGCCAATCAATTTACAGCATTCTGCATCACGTCATGATGATTCTGTATTTTGATTGGTTGTGAATGTTGACGAAATCATAGTTGGCTCAGTTTTTCCCGAGGCCTCATTTTTTGTCGCTTAATAAGCAATAAATTCATAAAGTCAATTAAAAATACATATAAATGCATCATAAAATATTTCTGAAATATAATAAAATTTTCTAAGCAAAATAGCAGCAAGGCGATATAATGGAAAACTATATTATCTTCATGACAGACTGTTTTAAACTAAGCGGCATCATGAGAAATAAATTTAGAAACTTAAAATAATGGCTCAACACCCAAATAAAAATCTTTCAATCACTAAACAGGCGACGAAAAATATTAAAATAAAACTAATAAAAATTAACATAAATAAAAATATAACCGATGATCATAAACTTTATAAGAAGCTTCTATTATCTGTATACCTTTGTATTTTCTTCTTTTTATCAAGGTCTTACTTAACTCATACTTTCTAAGCTTCAGTATTAGAATTGCAAACAGTTTGACTGACATACTTCAATCTTTATATCCTTTCCAACTTTCAGACTTTGGTGGCAAAAAGGGTAGAAAAAGTAAGTTTAGGACTCGCTGTTAATTCACTAATTCTAATTACTGATATTTTGACCTTTTGATACTTTTTGATGCCTTGTCCTTTAACCTCTCGCTAACCTCTTCGAACTCTATCTCCCTATTTAGGTGTTGATTCAAAGAAAAATAAACAACGTAAGTATACAAGATGTAATATAGAAAAACAACTGTGACCTTTAAGAGTAAAGATCAGGCTTTTTGTCCTCAGAGGTCAACTTTGTGAGTTCAAAAGGTCAAAAGGTCATCTAATAGATGGGATGTGATTGCTATTTCAGTTCAAGACGATGCATCAAGACCAGTTTCGCCTGCAGCAGAGCCAACAATCATTGAAATTGGCGACATTGGTGAAGATGAAGATATTGAAAAAGTCGATGACAGAAAGGTGGGTAGAAGTTGATGTGCTAGAATTACACATAGAGTCTAGCACATACACCCTGATAGTCAACTTTTCCTTCTGATGGATATAACCATTGCTAACCACTTTTATATTTATTTATAATGCGTTTTGGGAGTAAACTGGTTTTGAAGTATGTTTCACTGTGTAATGTCAACACTACTTTGCCTATAGCCAAAGAGGGGACCTGGTGAGACCAGCAAGGGCAAGGACGAAGAGGATGATGACGAAGACTCGTTAGACTGGTGGTCAAGGTATTACGAAACAGTGAAAGATATTGAAAGGTCGGAGGAAGAACTGGCCGCAAAGGAAGCTCAAAAAGAAGTTGCAGTCACGAAGAAGGATAAAAAGGACAAGGAACCAGATGTTTCCAAAACTGCCAAGAAACCGAATCCAAAGATAACAAGACTCAAGGTAAGACACTTTAAGTGTCATTTAGCCTCCTGGAAATTTACTATCGGGCGGAATGTTTCAATGAACTTTATCTTTATTACCGGGGGTAGCTGGTGTTATCAGCATGATACAAATTGCTTAAGACGCATCAACAACATGTACAGGAAAAACTCGATAACTCAAACCTTCAAGGAACTGGTGAAGATGGTTCGAGTTATGAGTGCTCGAGTAATCGGGCGTTAGAAAGTATCAGGGTTAGAGGTTTGAGTTACCCGGATTTTACTGTATTATCTTTTTTCTTCCTCAAATGCATAAGATTACTTCGACTGTATTATGAAATCCACTGTAGGTCCAGTGTATGATCGTAGCTATTGCTAAGCATGATTCGTTTATTTGCAGATTTACAAAAGTGAATTGGAGAATGTGTTGGATTTCGATGGCTTCAATGACTGGCTCTATTCTTTCCCTTTATTCCGCGGTAAGAAGACAGCTGATGAAGAGGATGATGACCACAGGATTGTGGGTAAATTCAAGGTAAACAAGATATTCAACATTCTACAACTGTCATAAAAAGTAGAAACGAAAAGAAGTATTCTTTGCATCAAAGTTTAAGGCCTCCACCAAGGAACATTTTTTAACGTCTGGACATTAATTTAGTACAGTCTACTCTCGATAAATGGAACCTGCACGGGACCGAAAAAAATGGTTCCACTTATCGAATGTTCCACTTATCCGAGTTATAGGTTTGTTAATGCAAATCCAAAGGACCGGAGAAATTGGTTCCACTAAATGAAAGTTCCACTTATCGAGAGTAGACTGTATTGATATTTCCACCTTTCATTTTCACCTTCTTTGTGTGTGCTTCACACTTGAGCTTTTGAACAGCAGCTCGTTAATTCGAGCACCAATTTTCTTTTCTTCCGTTTGTGCTTCTCACTTCAATCTTATCTTCTTCTTTTTCTCTTGAATCAGGGTGCATTGAAGGTCTGGAAGTATCCTCTTCCGAAATTCCTGGACAACGAAGCACCAAATGGTTCATTCACAAAGCTACCCAGCAATGAACCAGTTAACGTTCTCGTCCGATGCTATGTTGTTCGAGTAAGCAACCCCTTTTGCTTCTTTGCGTTTTCTATTTGAATGTATTGTAGCTCACTCGCCTGCCAGGGGGCAATGATTGTCCATAATTCTTCTACGGGATCAGGGATAATGATGGCAAAGGGAGGAGTACATATAGATGTAGGTGGATCCACCTTTTCTTTAAGTTGGAACACTTTTGATACTGGATAAGCATTATGTTAGTTCATGAATTAATTGAGAATGGGGTAGGGGCTAGCTAGATGTGAAGAATAGAGAGGTACAAGTTGCAGATTTCAAAGTATGCACATCTAAACAGCTAATCCTCTTTTCTCTTTGAAAATTACTTCAAAGACTCTGCTATGTCCAACATTATTACAATATTTGAGTTTGATTTTTCTTCATTTTCGTCGCAGGCAAGTGAACTTCATCCAACGGATGTCAATGGAAAGGTATTTTTCAGATTATTTCTTTAGCACACTTTACTAAGTTAAGTGGAAACTTTGACTATAGCATTTGTTTAGTTACCTCTTGACATGTAACTAGCACTTTAATTTGAGTTATGAGCAAGAGAGAGATAGCTTAATTTTTGCTCAATTCAGTTACACTAAAGTTTGGTGTAAATTTTCTTCAAGGCTGATCCGTATCTTCTGATTACCTGCGGAAAACAGAAAAATAAAGACAGAGAAAACTATATACCCAAACAACTGAACCCAATCTTTGGAAGGTATATTTCTTCTTATAATTATCCTAATTTTCACATTTTGTTTTTATTTCATCCTCCATCCAAAAGACTATTGAAGATTGGAAATTTGTATGTTTTGCAGTATATACGCAACATATTTATTGCTGTACATCTATTCTGTATGTTATTTGTTGTGTATGCACATTAGCACGCATACCATGGAAATGATATGAAGCAAGTGTTTTCTCATATTGATATCCTACTCTCCCTCCCACCTTATAGAGTGTTTGACTTTGAAGCCATCATACCAATGGATAACATGCTGACTGTTGGGATTTTCGATTACGATTTGGTTGGCAGCGACGATTTGATTGGAGAAACGAAAATAGACATCGAAAATCGATTCTATTCGAAACATAGGCCCATCTGTGGATTGTCAGAGACATACTCGACGTAAGAGTTGATTCATTATCTGCTATAATAAGAATAGAAGTTTATCATGTCAAGAACAGGAGTACTTATGATTGAGACGTTTCGAGAAATATTTTTCCCATTATCGAAAAGAAAGCGAGTTAACTCATAAACACTCTTGTCTATGACTTGATAAACTTCTATTCTTATTATAACAATCACTGAATAGATAAATACTGACAAATCCATGATCCATATTTATCTGCAAGCTGTTTAGTTTCACTCTACTCTTTTTTAACTTGAATTTCTTTCAGTTTTGGTTTCAATAAGTGGCGTGATCCAATGAAGCCCACGCAGATTTTGGCGCGAATTTGCAAAGATGAAGGTCTGGATGGCCCCACTTATACTGCCCCTGGCAAATGCAAAATTGAAAATCATATTTTTTCTGCATCTGCAAATATATCCGATGAACATGGTAAGAAAGCAAATGTTTCACTCTTTCATTTTTGCTCTGCTAATTTGGTAAAGAAAGGCAAGCTTACTTCTCTTCTCTCCTTTTGTTTTTCTCTTCACGCTCCAAGTAGTTTTATAGCTTCTTTCTTTCCAATGATAACAATTAAATATTATATCCCAATAATTATTGCTTTGATATTACTCCTGTAACAACGTTCTTGATCATACAGGTAGCTCAAAGCAACAGCATTCTTAATTGCACAGGTAGCTCAAGCTAATATCATTTTAATTCCACAGGTAACTCAAAGCCTTCTGATGAGCCTGCAGCTCTGAAAGCATTGCATAATTTTCACACGATAAAGAAACGAGGTTATACATTGGCACCAGAGCACGTCGAGACTCGATCCCTGTACAACCCTGAGAAGCCAGGCATTGAGCAGGTAAGAATCTGCTTCTGTAAAACCCCCTTTGTATCTGTATTCACCATTCAAATTCTATAACTGTCGTCTTGAATTCAGGGCGTAGACTCGTGTATTTTTATCACTTTCAGGGAAAAGTCGAAATGTGGATTGATATGTTTGCAATGGACATGCCTTCACCTGGTGCCCCTGTGGACATCACTCCGAGAAAACCAGCAATGTGAGTTTACTGAGTAAACTAGCTGTTAACATTGTTAAAATGAGTTTGGCTGTGGTGTAAAGCCAATAATTAGTTCTTACTAGTGCTTTTCGCCCAGAATTAAGAAACAGAACGAACCGGGTGATCTAAAAAGTTTTTTTAATCCTTTTAAGGATTTTTCTTCGTAAGCTGCGACTAAACTTTCACCGAAAATTGAAGTAGTGCAAGGAGTTATATGTTAGTTTGCGTCTGTCGTATGTCAAGCGCACGTTTTAATTCGATAACCGAATGATTTGCTGTGCCGGCCAATTTTAAATGTGGCATGAAGCATGTATGTGGAGCTGAGAGCGTTGTGGTAGATGACTAACATCAACGGGTGAAGGGTGATGTCTGGTGTGTTGATTCCTTTGACCTTATGATATTCTCTTCTCCTAACAAGCGGTGTTGTGGACTAGCGGTAACTTCCCTGCACACTACGCTCGAGACCACGGTTCAAAACCAGGCGAGAACATATACTTTGTGTTTTGATCAATTTGTAATTTAAATTTCCTAAGGATGGGTGTGTATGCACAGTGCCGTATATAGACTACTGCGCAGGAGTATACATGATGTAATGCTACTGACAGTGCATGGTGTATCTGTTAGGGTAAGGGTTATGGTTAAGGCTGGGGTTGGGGTTAGGGTTAGAGGCCGTAAAGGTGGGTGTGTATGCGCAGTGCCATATATAGGCTACTGCGCAGGAGTATACATGATGTAATGCTACTGACAGTGTATGGTGTATCTGTTAGGGTTAGGGTTAGGGTTAAGCCTAGGGTTAGGGTTAGGGTTAGAGGCCGTAAAGGTGGGTGTGTATGCGCAGTGCCATATATAGGCTACTGCGCAGGAGTATATATGACGTAATACTACTGACAGTGTATGGTGTATCTGTTAGGGTTAGGGTTAGGGTTAAGCCTAGGGTTAGGGTTAGAGGCCGTAAAGGTGGGTGTGTATGCGCAGTGCCATATATAGGCTACTGCGCAGCAGTATATATGACGTAATACTACTGACAGTGTATGGTGTATCGGTTAGGGTAAGGGTTATGGTTAAGGCTAGGGTTGGGGTTAGGGCTAGAAGCCGTAAAGGTGGGTGTGCATGCGCATTGCCATATATAAGCTACTGCGCAGGAGTATACATGATGTAATGCTACTGACAGTGTATGGTGTATCTGTTAGGGTTAGGGTTAGGGTTAGGGTTAGAGGCCGTAAAGGTGGGTGTGTATGCGCAGTGCCATATATAGGCTACTGCGCAGGTGTATACATGACGTAATGATACTGTCAGTGTATGATTTATCGGTAAGGGTTAGGGTTAGGATTAGGGTTAGGGTTGGGGTTAAGGCTGACGTTTCGCTACGCAGCAGCAATAATAGGTGACGTTACCTCCTCGAAGTGCGTTGTTTCATGCAGCTGACCTATGGTCTTAGAGTATTCTACCGGGGGAAATATAATCAATAGTTTCAGGCATTACGATGTTGCTTTCCAGGTTCGAGCTTCGAGTTGTAATTTGGAACACTGAGGATGTATTGATGGATGAAGTGAACATCGTCACAGGAGAAGCTTGCAGTGACATTTACGTGAAGGGGTGAACAGTTAATCACCTGTTTGTTTCTTGAATTATTTTAGAAATAATCAACATTGTGTTGCTTGATGATTTGAAGATGCTTGGAAATCGGAGATTGTTTTGCTTGAAGGCTTCCTTGTTTTCTTATTAGCTTGCTTGCCTGTTGAGCTTAGCTCATGTTAAGAGTCATTTGCACTGATTATCAACAAGGCTCGTAAGATCTCGTAGAAATAGACTTTTATTAAATGACGTTTTAATCATTTTTAGATGGATTGAAGGAATGAAAGATGAAAAACAACAAACAGACGTGCATTACCGGTAAGATTTAAATATAAATATATTGAAAATAAGGAGCTTAAAATTTATGTGTATTTATTTCTTCGTATGTTCAATATCCATTGTAGTTTATTAGTTATGCTTTTATTTTCAACTTGCTTAATTAGAGATGCATTTAACGAAATCTGTATATTTTTCTCTTTTTTCCAGATCTTTGACTGGGGAGGGTAACTTTAACTGGAGATTTATCTTCCCTTTCCAATATCAGAAGGCAGAGGAGAAAATTGTCATCAAGAAAAAGGTGTGAAAGAACTCACCTTTTGTGCTCAAATTTGCATTCAACATTTTACACGTCCCTACGTCCATGCTATTCGTAACTAATCTCGCTGTAAATAGTGCATAGTGTTGGTTCTATTGAGAATTCTACTGAGGCAACAGTTTAAATAGATTTATTTGATCTTTTCTACAGTCGACGTTTTTTTCTTGGGACGAATCGGAAGAAAAAGTTCCACCGAGATTGACACTGCAAGTCTGGGATGCAGATGCATTCTCCGCTGACGATTTCATTGGTATGAGTTTTTACCTCCTGACAATGCAACGCTATAACTTATTTGTCCATTGATTGATTCTTCTTTTCCGGGGGGTACTGTCGTGTGCCCCAAACCATATTTAATCTTTGTTGGACTTGAGTTGACACAGCATTTGACATGCTGTATATTTTCTATCGTGCCTTCTCCGTTGATAACATTCTCTCAGCCGTTGGCCGAATAGTTTTACATGTCTTTGACATCATTTGTTTCTAGGCGATCTTTGCCTCGATATGGTGCGGATGGCTCGCGGTGCTAAGACTGCCAAGACGTGCAGCCTCGACACGATGAAGACAGACAAGCCAACCTCTCTGTTCAAATTGAAACACATCAAGGGATGGTGGCCGTTTGCTGTTAACACTGATCTCGAGGAGATCGAGTTGGCTGGCAAAGTCGAGGCTGAATTGGAGTTGCTAACTCAAGAGGAGGCTGAGAAAGCTCCCGCGGGACTGGCGAGGGAAGAACCGCAGCCCCTCGAGAAACCAAAGTAAGTTTGTGAAAACCGTATACAACGTGATGTTAAACTATCATTAGTATTAAATATTAAATTATGATTAGTATTGAGTTTCATTAACTTGTAGTACAATCTGTCCTCTTCATTTAGCTTTTGTTAACTTCTATTAGTTTACAGTAGCTTTTGTTTGCCTCTGCTAGTTTACATCAGCTTCCGTTAGCTTCTGTTAGTTTACAGTAGCTTCCGTTAACTTCTGTTAGTTTACAGTAGGTTGTGTTAGTTTTTATGTTCTAGCTTGTATTAGTTTGTGTATGTTTTCTATCCAGCATCATCACATAAAATTCACGTAGAAACATTTACTTATCATTTATATTAACTTATTTTCATTCTTTCCCCAGTCGCCCTGACACCTCGTTCACTTGGTTCATGAATCCATTCAAATCGCTCAGATACATGATTTGGGAACAATACAAATTCTGTTTGTTGAAATTTTTGGTCATCGGACTTTTGATCGCATTGATGGGGCTGTTTTTCTATTCCATGCCGGTGCGTTGCTTTCATTTATTTATTTATTTCTTCATGTTTCATACTCGGGGCTCGAGAAGCATTAGAGAAGGGGATGGGTGTGGCAAAGAGGGGTGCAGTTTGGAGCAGGCACATGATTTCTCTAATTAGATTCCTTTTCATAAGAGATCAGCTGCTTTACTATATCGTATGATGAATTAACTTTATGCTTACCATCATAATAAAAGTATTTTTGTAACATATCTAATCGTTTTACAGGGCTATACAGTGAAGAAAATTTTCAACGCATAAAGAAATCAAGTTATATATTTGCTGAATGTAATCTGGTATTACTTCTATGTTTTTGTTAGTTATTTTTGTTTTTAATTTACCTGCCAGTGAGCAGATTTTTTATTGCGGATATGATGTAGTATTCTGTTTTGTAAGTTAACAGCGCCCGTCTCAAGAACGTATGAACGATGTCCTCCATATGTCATTGGAGACTCGAAGTAAAGACGTTTTTAGAGAAGGGGCTAGAATTATGTAATGGTACGTGTGGATTAGAGATCGCCATTTTCCCCAGCTTTTGATGAGGGGGCCTAAGAGGGGTGTGAGGGGGGTTGCAAAGTAGTGAACCATTTATAGGGAGTTTCTCATTTTTCCAAGCACAAACTGGACGTTGTTGATGGTAAATTTGAAATTAATTTCATCTTGCTTTCATGAGTCTAAGTAGATTACTTTTACTTTAATTTTCTGAACTTCAATGTCCAGAATTTATAATTATTGTTGTAAGAAGGTCACACAAGCATCTACTCAAGCGTAACCGAAATTTCATTCTTTTATTATCTGATTACGTTTTATATTGTTGCAGACAATCACTTTATTTTTAATTTCGTTTATTTATTATGGTTTATTTGTAAATAAAAAATTATGGTAGAATAATACGACAAGTTATTTGGCAATTTATAGCAGAAGTTATTACATATAATATATCAGTGTATATCAAAGGAGCTCAACTCTTCACGCTGAAGTATCTAAAATTGTGTGGAATTTATGTATCAATTTATTTAGGACGGAAATATTTTATTTTTAAGGATATAAGGGAGTCAAAGTAGTTGTTAAATCTAAATAATATCTTAAATTAATAAAATTAAGACATTAATTTAATTCAATGCATATATATTTATTGTGTATTTTAATTTTAAGAAGAAGTAGTAGAAATCTACATTTTCTGTTTTTCCTTGCTTTTCACAATTCTTTGGAAACCTTGTTAAGGGCACCTGAGAATATTGTCATGATGAGAAATATTGAGAATGATGGAATTTAGTTTTGCCAACCAATAAATAAGTAGTAACTTTCAAAGTTATATACACAAGTGCCGTCTCATCTTTAATTTAAATAGAATTCGCATATTTAAAAGATTACGAATGGCTTCTTCTTTTGAATTATGAATGAAAAGATTTATAACAAACGGTTGCATTGTTGGTAGTAAGTGTGGACACACGTGCTTGGAACGCGAAACAAGTTGAATTGCCTCAGTGGCGTGACCTTGGTTCAAATTTTCACTATTTTATCACTGAAATTCAAGCTGTAAGTTGCTCTTATCACTGCGCAAATTACGCATTCGCCTTCCCTGAAGCTTAAGCCATATTGTCAACTGAAATTACAAAGATTTGAGGTGAGAATTAGCTCGTTTTTAGCATTTAAAATACTTTGTTTTAAGTCACGCGTTGGCCTATTCAATTTACGCTACGTAGAGCGCTATGTCCACGCTGCCCTTTTCAAGCCATGTTTTTATAAATAGCAACATGCTTCTCAGCCTTGAAGTTTATTTTGCACAAAATACTCATGTCTATTTGCTCGTAAGCACAAGAAAAGTGCAGTTTTATAAGGAGTTTTTGCTTAACTATTGTTCCTTTGACTTGCAAATTTTGACTCGAAATGCAACGAGAAAAAGATGAACTCGGGCGTCAACCATTTCAAGAACCACCTTATTGTTTTCTTGATATCTTTGCTCTGACTAAAAAATAATCTTTGGATATCACCGGATAAAAGTAGCTATATACTCGAGTGGAAACTGTTTGAACATTCATTATAGTTTTTAAGGGAGGAATTCCGCATTTAACGGACATTTTGACCTGGATTTTAATTATCTTAACAGATTAAATTTATAATTGATTTAAGGATTAAAAAAAACCTTTCTAAATTCTATACCCGAAGCTAAAAGCCTCTTGAACAGTCACTTAAACATCGAGAAGCGAATTAGTACCTTCTGCTTTGAAGAGAAGTCAAATATATCTCCTTGAGAAGGTCGTTTCACACCATTCAGGATCTTTCACACCTTTGCTAGAGATCACTTGGATTTTTTAGTGTTCGTAGAAATGGATTTTAAACCTTAACTGGGTGTTGCAAGATGTTAAGTCCCCTTAAATATGAACTAATGAGAATTATTTAATGGGTGTTTCAATAGTTCAAAATGTACCGTTCCACTTGAAACCTATATGCTTTGGTTGTGACTCTGACTAACAATAATACCATTCCAACAGGTGTTTCTTAATCAATGAAAAATATAAATTCATACATGTCGCCTTATATAACGCTTTCACTCATTCAAGTCATTAATAATTCCACAAACTTTTCGATTATATTTAGAAAGTTTATATGCTTTTTTGATAATAATATAGATTAACAATTTGATCCAATACACTTAGACAAATTTATCTTTCATAGCGAAAAATTAATATTTCTTCCCACTTGTTTATCAAATGTCTCAACTGGAGAAATTTCGTTTCCGTGTTAAAGTAAATTCTTAGATATAACATTGGTGGCCCGAATTTTTACTTTTAAGCGTGTAATTATGAAGAACTTGAACAATAATTATGAAAAATGCTTTCTGTTAATGACTCCCCAATATTTATTTGATGGAATATTAAGTTCCGCAGCAGTTTAAAACGACTCCAGCATAGATAGGTACTTAATCATATCCTTTATGAATTATTTACGGCCTCATTATTGCATCCTACTGGTCTTTAATTATGCTAGTTAGCGAAATATTCTTTTGCCTCGACATAACTCTGGTGGCGTGTGTGGTTTGAAAGTATATTTAGTTCAGAATTTTGCTTTCGCATATACTCACAAGAGCTTTTTACGTGACAATTTTTATTTCGTCCACAAAGAACCTGAAACCATTTTAGACGTGCAAACTTGAACCCAAATAAGTCAGGTTTAGAGATTGGCAGTTCTAACCTTGATTTTATTTTGTGTATATATCTGTAACTTCATCTCAGACAGAATGCAATAAATATTATATTATTTTGTTGGGAATTTTCAAAGGAAAACAGGCTGGAAGCGGCATTAGCTTGAATAATTGATGACCCTTGGTAAATAGTTTCGAGATATAATATAGTCTGATAATATTATCTGAAGAGAAACACACGCAACAGCACTTGTTTATGTAGGTCTCATGATCAAAGCAAAAAAACTTCAATAATGGTCATTTATATGCGATTAATTGCCGTTTTATCAAGTAATTACTAACTTTCACTCGCTGTAGTTTCAGACACTCTTCCTTGTCGAAGTTTTGGCGTGTAGCTATATGAATACAAATAATAATTGTAAACGTATTTGCTATTTACGAGCTTTGTGTATGGTACAATGCTGAGAAATTAGATAATATCGTTTTGTGGGTTTTTCATAGATATACTGGAGAATTGAGGAAGACTAACAATCATAAAGAGAAGAGAGTTGCGTGAGAAGTAAACACAGAAAAGGCACTTCAATGTAAGTTTAGTTTAACATTTTTGTTTGTTTCTATGTAACAGGGTTTAATGTAGTGGTTATAGTTATTTATCACAGTTTTTGTGTAGTTGTGCTATTGGGGTAATGTTGGCTGTTATTGAAACACTATAAGCTGTTTCTTCCAGCTCTTTGCTGGGAATAGGCACAATTTTCACTATTCAATTTTCAACGCACCATTTTCGACCGACCATTTCCTTGTACATAACACACTTGAACTTTTGTCTCAAATGTACTGTAGTTTATCCTCGACTCTAGGTAACCCTTATGCGTGTCCTTTATGCACGCCACGACGTTTTTTAGATCTTGGGAAGGTGTCTTATAAGGAGAAATTCTATTTCGTGAAAGCCATTTGCTATTTGTTGCATCATACAATACAATTTCGTGTCTCTGTATACACAAAAGATAGAAATAACAAGTTTGACTTGAGAAGTTTACATTGCCCTCCGATTTGGGTTTTTGCACTAAACATCATTGTGGCCCACCTGGTTTCTTCAGTTATATTTGTTATCCTTTGTGTTGGCCTTTATTTACGATTGTCCCCAGGACACTTCGATTTGCCGACCCGGTCAAAAGACTGGCAGCTGGCCTAGCCGAGCTGAACAATGAACATGAACTAACTCAACTGCTCATTTATCGTTCATGCATTGTTCGGCTTAATCTGGTATTTGTCCTCGCTTTTGTTGACCTTAATTAAATGCACTCAGCAGTGCAGATCTCTGACTTTTATTGATAGTGTATTGTTGCGGGTTTTGTCAGAAAGCATTTCTCGTGAAAGGTTCGCGAGCTTGATGAAGTAATGTGAATAAGCGAAGCCACGATATAACTTAAACCGGGGTGTTTGCTTTAACCCCCGTATCTTGATCTTGTTAGCATTGAACATTATTGAGATTTTGCTAGACGGACGGGTATTGCTGCTGCCAACAATTCGCGCCCTTTAACAAGATACTTGACTCCCCGAAGTCATTCACTCATACACTGTGTGCTAATGATTTCAATGGACAGTCAAGAGTGCAGCTGTGACAAATGTCCCATAGTATAATACCTTCAGTATTGCAGGGAAAAGTTTGTGTGAGTTTGCTTCCACACATAAGAGCTAAGAGCTCTATTTTAGCAAAGTTTCATTGGATAAAGCTATTGCACAAAAATGTGCTGCTGTCTTTTAACAGGACGTTTGAATCTTTAATAAGGTATATTGTTTGTTTGTTGCAGACTGTTAAAGCGTTCATTACTTGTTTGTATATTTATTTGTACAATAGTAAACGACAACAAATGAAATTCAACCCAGGTGGATGTACAGTAAATATCTTGAGAATAGCGTGATATTTTTAATTAAAACTATTCCCTGTGCTCGTTAATCCGGCACAATTAGTAACGAGTAAACGAAATGACCAAAACAACAATTGAGTAATTAGTGATGTTCCCGCCAAAAAGCAACGTAATTCATTGACAAACCAAGTTTCATTCATGAAGTGCTTTATATAGACAATCACCAAAGTCTATCGTTATGTAAATAGGCATAGTGTGAGTCATGTCTGTGAGTTCGTCGAGTCTGCAAGCTTCGTGCCGTTGCTTGTCTTGAAAAATCGTGGCCAATAACAAATATTTTGGCGTTGTGAATGTATATTTGTTGTATATCACACCGATGTAAAGTGCATAGAGTTTGAAATTGAAAGATTCAAGATCAGCCCATTTAGGTAAATAAGATTGTCTGAGATTTGAATTTGCGAGGTAAGCCGGTCAAATAATACCACTCTATTTCTCTTCAATTACTTCTTCCAATTTCACGGTTTTGCTCTGTGAAAATATGTCTCCTCGTATAGCAGTTTACTACTGGATTTATCGTCCCTGTGTGAGTGGGAAGCAATGTCTACTGAAACTATTACTATGCTGAACGAAAGTTGTTCTCTGATAAGCTCCATTGTATGCTTGATAACGGTGCTTAAATCTTAATTGAGAAGTCCAGTATAACTTACTTAGTAGCTGAGTTCAATGGGTTGAGGATTAATGTGAATGAGTGAAGAAGACATGACTTTAATATTGTTGCATTGATGAGCCTCTTATCCCCATTTGTACCGTTGTAGCCATATTTGATCAAATAGGACTTCATCGATAAACAAAGGTTGCGTTTATTTAATTTATCGACTTTGCATGGGCGCTTATTATAGAAGGGCTCTTATTCCATAAGGGCTTTTATTGGAAAGAGGGGGCTCTTCTTACGGAGGGAATTTAATAAAAAATTACGATATTTTAGTCAAGTTTGAGAATAAAAGCATTGAAATCGAAATTTCTCATCGAATAATTATATTCTTATTTCAAATCTAACCACCCTTGGCAAGTTTTGAAACATTGTTTTTTCTTCTATTGTCACGACTCTTTGAAACTCGAAAGAATAAGCTTTATAAATGTTTTTATTTGCTGGTCAACTAGCCCAAAACCCACCCATGAACTTGAATGCGAGTGCCAGAATAAAACAGTTCTTAGCTTTTCTGTTGTGATAATATTAATTGTATAGGAACTGTGGGAAAAAGGGAAAATTTATTGGAATAATTGTTGATTAACCTCAGATTTGGCTCGCTGTGTGATAAGCTGGTACATTGCAACAATAAAGTAATTTATCTACCCCCGAGGGTTAATGAGTTTTCTAATGATTTTAATACACAATAATGGGGGCTATAAGAGCCACGTTGTTTTTAGAGTAAATACAATCGTTGTTCGGTTGGTTTGGCTTTAGTGTGAGGCACAGTGCATGGCAAATGGCTGGAGAAGTCAGACTGGAAAGATTGATAAATATGTAGCGTATGCGCAAGCTGCATCCACACTGATTTTCCTATTAACTAGCTCAGTCACGATATCAATGCAATTCACTGCACACGTAGTGTTGTTAGTTTAAGTTGCGTTTCACAAGTGTTAAGCAAGCATTTCTTTAGCATTATGCTGTACATTTCGCAATCAGCCTCTTCCGTGGTATATCTCACGCTTGAACGAGGCTATGTTCATCCGGAAATCTAAGAACTATGATGGTTTCTGCGCAGTCTGCGTAAGTAGGTGGAAATTAATATTGGAATTTTTTAATAAAATATGCTCTGTGGAGTTGTTCTTTGAACGCAATGCTAATCTCGAAATAGGATAAACGGAAAGTGATTGTGTCTCATCATGGAGCATCTGCTCTATCCTCTTTACCCCATCAACAGCGATACAACGGATTTGATTGAGGATAAATTTCTCCTATTATGCAAGAAAGGAAGCATTGCAAAAACCACTAATTATCTTTCGTATATATGACTCAATGATTTGTACTGTCTTAATTACTACAAAGCTTTCTACGCTATCAATCGCAACTGCTTTTCAAAGCCTGTCTAATAGTGTTTTCTCTGAGCCTAAGCTGAATCGGTTTCGTGTAATCGCTTTGCCTTAGGAGGCATATGAGACGGGGGTGAGCGGGTGTCAAGCGTTGGTTAGTGTATAGCGAATAGAGCGCTCTCCGAAGCATGATTCCTACCCCCGTCCATGTAACCTCCGGCATAGCAAGCATTTGAATGCAGTGCGTGCAACTTGAAGGTTTCTGAGCATTTTTAACGTGTTGGTATTTTTGTGTCTAGTGGACTGACTTTGTTCCCAAGGAATTTCTGCATGAAATAAGGCAATTGTTTAGTAGCTAGATTTGGAATCCTGCCACGTTGCAGTGCAACTTTGTTCAACGCGAGTCAAAGAATCATTTTTTCTGCATTTGCCATGGCCAATATGACGCACACCTCTTGATAAGTACAATATCCTAATCTATTCAAGAAAAAAGTACTGTTTGCAGTGTACTTTGGATTTGGGTGAGACTTGTGCAAATATTATCTACTTATCTTCATTGAAGTGGCCGTAACCCCTGGAGAATAAGTAAAGACTCTTATAAATATGGGTCACTATTTGTTAGAGGAAGGGCAAAGATGCTCTGTGTGCTAACTGTTGGCTGTGGGAATGTTATAATATGTAGCGTTGTAACATTTATAACTACATCACGTTACAATTAGCAGGAATCTAAGTTGCCTTTCTTTTAGTTCGACTTCATAGAACGTTTTGTGAGCACTCCTGGATAAAACCTTTAATTGATCTACTAATTTAAGTTTACTTTTGTTTCTTCCATAAAATAATAGAAGTCTGGCTTGCTGCTGCTTGCTTTGTTCGAGTTTTTCTATAGGAGTTGCTTGCAAATTGACAGATCATTTTAGTTCCTAAGAGCACAAGATAACAGCTGCACTTAACAACAAACTGGGCACATATCCAGTATATTACAACACGCAACTTTACATGACACCTCTACCAAGCAATAGACCACCAGGCCAATTTTCAGAGAAAACTCTTTGAAACCAATGTAATGGTCGAGTGTTTGCTAACCCATCTCTCATTAGTGTAATGTGTTGTATTTATGATTGCATTTGAGATTTTCCCAGCCTCTTAATGACTGCAATTAGTAACGAGGGGCCAGAATAGAAAACAAACAACGCTGGCCAAATTAACAATTGTTCCAAGAAGACAATCCCCGTTCTTGATAAGGCCTGTCGCACTTATGCAGGAGCAGGCTTATAAAAGACATGCCTGTGCATGCCTAATTTTGCATTTCTGCTTGACTCTATTCCTCTGATATCAATCTTAAGTCTTTAACGGGTCTCAATTAGCCGATCTTATCTGAATGTGAAGATGTTTTATCGTTACTATAGACGCTACTCATAATATCAGCACCGTGATAGCCTGCTTGAAGTTATGACGTGTTTGGTTTTACAGAATGTGGTATGAGTAGCAGCAAATCGTTGTTGTTGTTGCTGATATTTAGATGGACAGTTGACACCAGCTATCTCGAGCATTTTGAACTTTATCGAACTCTTTTTCATCTCCCCTCATTTTTGTCGATCGTAACAGCATCCAATGTATGACATTTTTTGGTGCATGCCTGACATATGCCTGACATATGCCTGACATATGCCTGAATGTCATGTGAGATATTCAATTACATTCTCTCCAGCAACAACAGCATGAATGAACATTTTTCCAATTCTTCTCTTCAATAGTATAATTTATTTTTCCCGTTTGTTTTCAATGCATCTATTATCCCCTCTCTTCTCCGAAAGTATGTGGATCTTTTTACCAATTTTAATCTCTCAGTGCACGTTCGCTTGTGCACAAGAGGATCATTGCTGGTCTTAAGTTGAGGGGAATGCTTCCCGCCCGTTAGATGCTGACAACCAACACGCCAAGGGCATGCCCAAACATAGTTGATCACAGCGATTTCTTCCCTCTCTCAGCTGTTTCAACCGGCATGTTACACCGAGAGGCAGCTACACAGTATCACTATGAAATGAAAGCAACATATTCCGACTCATTTCAACAATAAAAAATGACAAATAATCCCTTCTGAGAAGTTTATTATCTCTGTACTAATGTTGAGTCCTTTTCAAATTACAGTATCAGACGACTGGAAAACGGTGGTTGTTGAATTATATTGGTGGAATCCGTATATGCTTTGTCACGTTGATATTTTCATTTGTGAAGCAAAAAGAGTCGTGTGAAAAATCGAGTTAATCTTGGCCAGTGTATTGAACTGCGAGGAAAAGAAGGGAAAACATCTCATGGATGCATCTGGTTGATGGTAGTGATAATAAATGGCTTGCCGAGGCCGTTTGTGGTGTGACAAACTAGTAGAGCACAGGAAATACGATTAATTCTCGTGAAAATACGTTTTGTAGCTGATGAATTTGCTTGCTCTACGTGTGTTTACATCGATGTAAATTGTAAAATCAACATTTGCTGCAAATTTATGTGGAAAGTTCTTTGAAACAATGAAATTTCGTTCTCATCACATGAATAACTTGTGAGCAGATACTTGTTGTTAAAGGACATTGTGTTTCATCTGTCTCTTGTTGTTGGGATAGCATTTTACATTACATCAGAGAACTGTCTTCGATTGAAGATTGAAACCGTCGATTTCAGATATTAAGCTGTGGCTCTACAACCGACCACCACAGAGGAAAGACACTGAACCGCATGCAGGAAATTTCACTTGGGAATTAGCAAAAAATATACGAAAATGTCAACAACGTTAGCAGCAATAGTTGTGAGCAGCAGTAGCAGTGGTGATGGTAATAGCAGTGGAGAAGAAACTGCTGTTGCAACTGCCAGTGTGGAGAGTGGTTGGAGCACGTTATTAGATAGCTCGACTCTTGTTAGGACAGTACCGAGCTGTGTTGGACATAGAGAGTGGTCGAAAATGTCCAGTTCAACATCGGAATACAATCTGAGGAATCCACACGCGCATGAACGATTATCAAAGTCTTGTAAGAACCTACGCGATTCACATCAGACCGTTTTAGAAATGTTAGATGGTGTAGATGATAGTTACCAAGGGAGAAAGAACAGACAGGCTAATTCTACCACCGAAATGGACTGTGATAAGAATGATAGCGAAGAACTGAGTGGTGCAAATACATCGAATCGTGAGGGTATTGTGAGTGATAGAGCTGACAAGATGGATTTGGAATTCAAGAGAACTGGATTACTGGTTGCAAAGACATTTGATACTGAAATCGAACTGGCTGTGGAAAGTATGGGAAGCCGGTGTACTAGCTCAAGCCATGCAACGTGCCAGGAACTGCCTGGTGGTACGAAAGCTGAAGATGTCAGGTTAGATTTGGAAGGTGAAGGTGTGAAGATAGAGGTAAAGGCTGAAGTTGATGAAAACGACGTTGGTGTTAAAAATACGGATCATCAGGACAATGAAACAAAAAGCGGTGGGGTCAACTTGGAGTTGAATCTGAAGCCAAATAGACTGAGCGTCACATCGAATATGAGTCTCGATGTTCACTGTCGTATCTGTCACTGCGGGGGCGACGATGAGAAGCTGATATCGCCCTGTGCTTGCGCAGGCACATTGCAATTCATCCACGAAAGCTGCTTAATCCAGTGGATGAAAAGTAAAATGATCAACAATTGCGAACTGTGCCAGATCAAAATAGAAATTGTACGAAAAACAAGGCCAATATGGAAGGTAATAATTTATACTTTCTTTGTCTTAATTTTCTTATGGTTTTTCGGTCGCCTAAAGTTTTGAAAACTGCTACAGCCAGCTACTTTCAACTCATCCTTCACTGACCACTATCATCTATAAAATCGTCATTAGACGCACCAGTTAAACAGCCATTCTTCCTTGCACACGGTGGAGTGAGGTGTAATTTGACCGCTTTATTTTTCTTGCAGTGGCAAAGACCAACACAGCGACCTTTTGCACTTATTTGGGTATTGACATTCATAGCTGCATTGGTATTAAACGTTGCATCTGTGGCGAAAGATGCTTCGAACCATTGCACGTCCACGCCCTGCATCGTTTTCTATAGCATCGGCAGTTTTGGGGCAATAATGGCTACGGTTTTCATGCTGTATTTCGCAAGGCGAGCCAAAGAGTTCATCGTTCACTGGGTTAGAATCAATCAGGATTGGGTCGTGTGCGACAAGGCCTCTGTGAGCGTTTCACCAACCAAACGACTACGTCTGCTCGGTGGACCAAAGACCCAAAGGTTTCTATTCACGACATCCGGTGTGAACACAATGGTATAGGTATTTATTCGTTGTATAAATGAAAGACAGAGAGAGAAAATTAGAATATTTTTGAATACGAGTCGGGGCTGAATCTCGATAAATTGATTGCTGTTTGATTTGAAACATTTGATGTCTCGAGCATCACTGGCCTCTGATTTTATAACCCTCCTTGTCCAGCCTCCTTCGATAGCTGAAAATTTCGTCAAACTTTAACATGTTTCTTACCCCCAGGGCATCCAATTTGTCGAGATTTAACTCCACCAGTGTGTGTTTATGAGGCCTTTGTTTTCGTTGCGTTTATGGGCTGTTTTTAGTCCAACATTTTGCGTTGATATTTTTGTTTAATTCGCGTCGTATGGCGTAGTTTCGTTTTTCAGTCATCGTTTCAGTCCATTGTCTAACCATCCAATCACAGGTCCGCGTTTCACTGACGTGATAACAAAGACATAATGTGATTGGCTTATGCTCCCCGATAAGAATAGGTTCCTTAGCGTAGTAAAACAAACACAATTATTTCATGTTTTTCAATTATTTTTACTACTGAATATCCTTTAAAAATTAAAGGAACTTAATTTCATTCAGGCAAATACTGTAAATAATAAATTAACAATAAGCAAAATAAATGAAAAGCTTCTAATTGCATAATTTGAGCAACGTTGAGTTACAAAAATTAAAGTCGCTACAAAAAATTTGATATTGTCTGCATGGTAGTCTGCATGAATTGGAAGGAGAAATAATTTCTAATTTTTGGCAAAGATAAACTAAAATTCCACTAAGATTCAAATTCATCTAAGTCATCTTGCTCTTCTGTTATTTCATCATAAATTTCAGTAATTCTATCATCATTATTAGTCCTTTCCTCTTCAAACGATTGTTCACGTTCACTGGTAGCTGTTTTGTTTTCTGTTATTGTTCTCGATTGCTTCTTTCTGCCAAATATCTGCGACAAAAAAGGATGCGTCAGCGTCATTAGAATCTTAGCTTGTATTGGCGTGTGAAGAGTTTCGACACAGCAAGTAGCTTGCACATCATAGCAACTCGCAAGTAACTATCCGGGTAGGTGGAGTGCCTATAGTTATCTTGGAGTGACCAATTTTTTTCTGTTAGTCTTGTCTACTTCCATGAGCAAAATGCTTAAAGCGATGCTGAGCATCGGCATTAAAATTGAATGAAATACGCCAAAGCAGTGATAATCGATAACTGACAAAACAGTAAACCGCAAGTTAAAATTCATTGACAAACCTTGATGTGGTTAGCAGGGACAAGTCCTGTTGCATTGCCATCAACAGTGGCGAGTAAATATCCTCGTACATGAGGTTGTTTGTGTTTTGGTGCAATGCGAAGTAGATCACCAGCTTGTAATGATAATTCATCATTATTAACAGCATCAAAGTCATATTCTGCCTGTGCTTCAAAGTGCTCTGATTCACCTGAAGGTGAAGAAAATAGCAATGAGATATTATATCTAAAGAGATAATGATAACAATGACAGAAAGAGTTTAACACACTGGTTGTAACTCAGAGGTTCATGTTATTGCGATGCAATCAATAGACAACTAAAGTGATAACAATAATAGACAAGTAAATGATTTTCAAATACAGTCTGTCTGATCAAACATTGTTTGAATCAGACAGATTTCGATCAAACCAGTTCAGAAGACTTTTAATTATACATGATGGCAAAGAGGAGAGTTTCCTGGCATCATTTGCAGATTTTGACATATAAGGGAATGCTTGTTAAGTTACCTGTCATCCAAGATTCTGTTGATTCTTCGCCAGATATGGATTGCAGAAACTTCCAAATCAACCAAGGAGTGCCAAGAACAACAGCAAAAAACAGAAAAATTGGCCATGACCTCGGAGATTTCACAGCAGCTTTATCGGCAACCTCTTTCGAAACATCCTTCCACAGGTCATCCTGTTCAAGGTCTCCTCTTCGTAGCCTGAAAAAACTCATCAATTTCCTGAAAACGTAGCGAATACCCCGAAAGATTGCCAGTGCACCAAGAGTGTTTGTCACATGCATTCGCAAGTTGGTAAATTGGTCAGCAACGCCAATGACAGCACGGAAGGAGCTATGAACAGCAAAGAATGTGGAATCCAACATGGTAGCTATTGAAGCAAATGCTTGGACGATTGATTGCACAGATTGGAATGCAGGCTGGCATGATTCTTCAGCTTGCCTTACAAAAGAACTTGGTGTCATGTTTGATGCACCGTAGCCAATGCCACGATTCATGCCGTATGATGGATAGCAACCGCCCATGCCATAGCCTATGAAATACAATATCAATATCCTTGAAGATAGAAGAATTTATGAATACTATTTTAGCTCTCATGCTAGCTTGGTTTGTGGGGTACTAGCTTGGTTTATGGAGTAATAGCTCAAAGTCAGCTGTTGTGGAGGGGTTTTATAAAGATTCAACAATATATATATTTAGTGGGGAAAGCAAGTAACAGTTCTGGTTAATCTAAATGTCAAGAGTACTCCATGTATACCTCCTCCATAGCCATAGCCTCCTCCATAGCCACCTCCTCCTCCGTAATAACTACTTCCATATCCTGACCCGTATCCATAAGATGATGATCCATATCCTTGGCCATAACTTTGTCCGTAACTATTCCCTTGCCGCGACGGTACACGTGGTGCGGAATCAGTCTCCCTGTCTTTGTCTTGCTGCACGTTATTCGATTTTGTTGTCCCACTTGGAATTCGAAACCTCACAGAAGGGACTCGAGGTGAAGAAGAAGGCCCTTGGAAGTTTCTCGAATTGGTGTTACCGCCGGTACGTTCCCATGGTTTTATCGGTGATGTCATTTCCAGATATGCCCACAACTGGTTGGAAAAAATTCCAAAATTTGTCTGGTCAAAAAGAATTAGGCCTACTAAACTACTAAAGGAAGGAGGAAGTGAAGTGTCGAGCTATCCGTTGTGTGTTGAGATATTACTTCTAACTTTACTAGTGTATTCAAATAAAAAAACATGTACCTCATCTGACTCTTTGAATTATATGAAGGGTAATTTCAAAAATTCTTTTCTGCGACACAGGAAAAAGGTTCGACCTCCATTATGATGAAGACCATGTCGATTCTCGATTGAATCATCTTTTGACGCATGTTTTTTTTACAACTTTTTGCCCAGGCTTCGGCAGCGCAATGTTGAACGCGGACAATAAAATCACTCTTTCTATTACAAGGTGCCATCGAAGGTAAAGTTGTTGAAATTAGTCGAAACTTCATTCAAAATATACATTCAAAACTAAGTCCTACATACGCTTTAAACCCTTTAATGGTCGCTTGAAACCTCTGCTTTTAGATAAGTATGAGATTTTGACATGATGGGTATCTCCAATGGTAGTAAACGATATTTTATTTCTTGATGTCTGTTTAGGTAACCAGCAGCCATGTTCACTGCCAGTGCAAAGATAAGAAAACCTGGAAATGCAGATGCAGACGAGTTCGAGCAGTCGATCTCGCAGGTAAAATGCCCATTATTTCTCAAAATTTCTATCGTTAATTCTGTTTAAAATACATAACTGGTTACTTTATTATTGCCGGGCCTAAGTCTCGTGCGTTGTTTGAAGTAGGCCTGCGTCATTAATATATTTTCATGATTGTATTTATTAATTGAACTGCATGCTTTAGTCACTGCACGTCTAATGCTGATATTTTTGGTATGGCGTGTAGAATAAGTAACATGCGAGAATGAATTGCAATCCTTGTCCAAACATATACCATGTTATGATATTACTTGGTGAAAAACAAGTCTGGTTGCAAATATTGTTGATAATAAAATAATCCTTCTACGGTTTTGTGAATGATGAAAAAGCTAGTTTTCACGGTGTATTTCTACTTTCAGGCTATATTTGAGTTGGAAATGAACTCTGATATGAAGACCAGTCTGCGAGAATTGTACATAAGTGGAGCAAAGGTTGGCAAAATTCTGACTTCTCTGTTTGAACTTGAGTAATATGTGAAGAAATATTTTGCATGTCAAACTCCCTGTTTACACTTTGGATTGTAAGCAGACAAAGAGGCATGCCAGAATATATTTGCATTTGTCGCACAATGAGACCAGACCAGTGGTCTCTTTGATGAAACTCTTGCATACATTTTGAATATCACACCTGACCACTGGAGCTCCTTTTCCATAAAATACTCTTGATTCAATATTGAATATTTTCTTTGTGTGTAGGAACTTGAAATCAATGGCAGGAAAGTAGTGATCATCTTTGTTCCAGTTCCACAGCTGAAAAGCTTCCAGAAAATCCAAGTAAATTATCTGTTACTATATCCAATGGATGTTGGAGTTTTAATTAACTGGGTTTGCTTGTGATGAAGCTTACGTCGGGCGGTCTTATGCTTTGCATTTGATGATTGACTTAGTACAACCCTGAAGCAAATCTAAGAACATGATATTGAAAGAGCAGAAAGGACATTCAAGTTATTTATTTAGTTATTACAACAAAATGATGTGTATTCTTTGATATTTCAGGTCAGACTGGTGAGAGAATTGGAAAAGAAATTCTCAGGCAAACATGTTGTAGTTGTCGCTCAGGTATGAAATGAATTGTCAAATTTGTATGTAATCTTTTTTATGGAAGTTAATTATTACATGATATCTTGCTGATGATTAATATTATGTCGCCCCAGTCTTATGCTTTGCATTTGATGATCGACCATGCAATGAAGCAAGTTACCTTTTACTCAACAAGGCTATTACTAAAGCCTTTAATATGCTATTTTTGACTCGCGAAGCGCATGCGCAAGCGAGTATATGTTGGTGAGTGGGGAAAAATGTTGTGTTCTGTGTCTGTGTCTGTGTCTGTGTCTGTGTCTGTGTAGACTTCCTACTTGCCCATATAAGGTATGTGCCTCAGATTCAAACGTTCACTTTTGATTTGAAGTGAGGCTACCAAGTATGATATCACTTTGCAAGTTTTTCATTGGATAAAATGTAAACTTGTTGAAATAACAAACAACATGACGTACCATACTAGATGCTGGGCACGCTGTGGCAGGGGGGGGGGGGGACCACAAGCACGATCACGCACGGAGACGGGGAGCATTTTTGACTCGTTGGAAGCATCAGGTGAAAAGAAGAAAGTTTTCTAGCTGTATGCTTATGCAACTAATACAACAATTATAGTATTTCATTTTTGTTTTGGAAAATGATAGTTTTTTAACTTGATGAAACAAGATCGAAAACTGGAGTCAAAATGTTTGCTTGAGTGGTCTCAAAACAAATGTTTTTTGAATTTGCTGCGCCAACACTAAATTCGTCTCACTCTATAAGTCTCGCAAGACGAAACTCTTCTGAAGACCTGGATTGGACCGTAACAACTGAAGACAAAACAGTACAATGAACAAAACTCATATGATTCCATAGAATTAATGTTTAACAGTTGCCAATAATTTATTAAATAACAAATGAACTAACCAATTATCAACATAAGTTTTATTTTCAAAACGGGCATCCAGCTCTTTCAGAGATATCTAGGTAGGCCTTCACAACCCGATTCTTTATCATCACTGCCGTACCCAGCACGGGGTCTTCTTGCAAGAGGTTCTCCTTCGTGCGAGTTTCAACTATACGAACTGACTACTGAATAGTCTTCGTTTTCTTCGCTATCCTCAGGGGAAGACTTCGTCCTTCGTTGTCAGAGGAATTTGTTTTGAGCTACTATTTTCGCAATCCGACATTTTGAAAAGATTTTAGCCAGACACTGTTTCAACACAGGCCGGGCAGCTCTTGCTCAGAGAACAATAGTTGAAGAACAATAGCTCGGTTCATTCTGACGTCACACTGAATCAAAATCTTGAAAGTTTTATTTTTTTCAAAATTTGTTAACATTTCTGTTTTAATTGAAAGCAACGAGAATTGACTCATAATGTGAGGAAAATATAGCGCAGACCTGGTTGTGTTTGAGCTTGGAAAAAATACACTTAAACTCGTCAGAAAACACTCAAAATAGGTTCATAGTGATACTCAGATCTTTTTCTCTCCATCTCCGTAAAAAAATCGATATATCTCATTTCAGGCTACATAAGCCCTTTAATTTAATATTACTTTCTTCACTTTCTGGATAATACAGTGAAATAAAAGCCATCTGTCGCGAGTCACCTCAAGGTTCCTTTGATCTCCTTACCTTGATGGCTTGTGTATGCATTGCAGTGTGATTTGTATTTCAGAGAAAAATTCTGCCAAAGCCCACTCGAAAGTCTAGGAATCAAAAGCAAGTTAGACCAAGAAGGTGAGATGCGAATTGAAATGTTATATGATGAAGTTGTGCACTGCTAATGATGAGTTTGTTGGCCGCCCCAGTCTTATGCCAATGGCATATGCCGAACGCCCATGCACTGAAGTTACTCGTGTGTATTTAGTTTCATTGTTTTTTCTGAAGTATTTGTTGTTTTATTGTTACTTTGCTTTGAATTATTCTAGCCGTACGTTGACTGCAGTACACAACAGTATCCTTGATGATCTTGTCTACCCAAGTGAAATTGTTGGAAAGAGGATCAGAATTAAACTAGATGGATCCCGTTTAACAAGAGTGTAAGTAAATTTATCCTAACATCTTTGCTCTTCAATACTTAATCAATAGATCTTTGCTCCCTAACCCTAACCCTAGTCTCATCAATTGCTTAGATTATGATTAATTTTATTTGTATTTCAATTGTAGTCATCTGGACAAGACTCAGCAAACCAATGTGGAACACAAGGTACAGTTCCTTTTCTTGCTATTAGTAGATTGATTAAAGATGATTAAAGACATTGCTCTGTAATATGGCTTGCATATGATTATTATAATGTCGCCCCAGTCTTATGCTATGCATTTGATGATTGACCATGCTATGAAGCAAACCATTTCTTGCATCAGTCAACATGTTTGTGCAGGGGACTAATTGTTATTTCATTTGAAGTTGATGCATGCTTTTTCCATTTGCAGGTTGACACATTCTCTGCTGTATACAAGAAATTGACAGGAAAAGATGTTGTCTTCGAATTCCCTACTTTTGAATAATAGATAAAATTCTTGAATTAAAGAAACCAAATATATTTTTATTTGTCTTGTTTCATTCTCTGTTACTAGCTATGCAAATTTGCGTGATCACCTTTAAAAGCACAATTTCTCATTACTCTGATATATACCCCATGCATAATGCCCCAACGTTTAGGGTATAATTGGATTGTCATAAATGCTATAGGGCTTGCTCTTGGAAGTTTGATTACGTATGCAATTGCGCAAAATTTCTTGAGGTCCTAGTTTTCCCAAGAGTCAATTGAAGAGACAATTACGTCACGTCAAAAAGACAGTGTTGTGTTTGATTGGCGCGGAGCATTTATTTCTATTGTTTTATTAAAACCTCGGTTTCATGTTGATATTTCACTTTGTGTGCCCTGTTAATGAAGACATTCAAAGGTCACCGGATGTGGTAAATTTGAAAATTTACCGCTAAATTTCCTCATTGTCCAATCAAAGAGCAGATTTCATGTAGCCAACCAATCACCATGTCGCACAACATGGGTCTATTGTATCATCAACCAATCAGACGCGTAGTTTGTTGAAAAATAGCGCGAGATTATAAAAATCCGCCAACGAGGATAATTTTCTTAACAGTCAGCTTCTCCACATTACTTGTTGACCAAGTATTTTCTGTCCTGAAGTTTCCTTGTACTGCAAATATCTGACTCTTAATATTTCACCCACTAAAACCTTCAAGATGTTAGGAGATATCACAAACAAGATCAACAACAGTCCTCTCGCAACTCAAGAAAGAATTCAGCATATGAAGGAGAATATCAGAAACAAGAAAGACATTAAACTTGAGGTAAAATATTGTTTTGTTAAAATTAGCGCCAACATGTTTTCCATGTCAGCTCTTATTTTTGCAAAGGCCATTTGCATTGCTTAGATATTGCTTAGACTTGATTTAAGCTTTAATAAACGTCCTCTTCTTGGGCATTTATTCGTTGCGATCTACCTGTAAATTATGCAAGATACCAGCTCAGGCCATGACTTAAGGCGTTGTCGAGTTGCAGGGCCACGAGGCACCAGCAAGCAATAGTGAATTCTTCATTCTAGACTAGTAGAGTATTATTAGCTGCTTGAGTTAGCAAATATTGATCAGAAATTGAGTAATGAATTTTATTTATGCTGTTTTTCTAAATTTGAGCCAAACCAAATTTTCATGCATTCATTGATGAAAATTTGGCGCCGAAATTTTAAACTTTATGCTGTGCTTGAAATCTCTTTTCCTGTTCTAAAGTTACTAACATTGCAATAAATACAACGATGTGCTCAATTCGCAATATAATATTCGTTATTTGTTGCCAAATTTTGAATTCTTTTCGTATTATCAAGTTGTGCAATTTTGCGCGCCATCTTGAATCAATCAGCTGATTTTGAAAAGACGCTGAAAGAAATTTTCTTTCCGCTCAACATGAATGGCGGCGTGGTTTTTCCATCGTTTGGCAATAAAATGCGTAAACTCTCTCCACAGAAAAAAGTAAAGAAAAGCAAGTTCGACGTATCAGAAGAACCTCTTCTGAAGGAAAACCCCAGACGATTCGTTATTTTCCCAATTCAATATCAAGACATATGGCAGTTTTACAAGAAAGCTGAAGGTAAGTTGGTTGCTTCTCGAGGAATTTTCTGAAGGCCTGAGTCACGCAAACCTGTTAGGCACAAGCCAAGTTATGTTAGCGTCTAATTTTTGACCCGTGTGAGAAGAAGACACCATTTTTGAGATTTAAAACAGCAGAATATCATTTTCCCGCCCTCATGAAACACACAGCAGGAATTTTCTCTTTGTTCTGCGAAGAAAAAGAAATATCAGGCCATTCAAATGCGTGACGTAAAATCTTAATGGCTTGCCCTGACACGCTTGGGATAGTTAATGTATTGAATTTCTTTTTTTGTTCTTTCCTAGCTTCCTTTTGGACTGCGGAGGAAGTTGATTTATCTCACGATTTAGCTGACTGGAACAAACTGAAGGTTAATAGTAATTAATTTCTCAATTTTTTTCACTGAAAGTTTTATTTTATGCTTATCTTACTATAAAAGATGCTTCATTTGCCCAATAGCCTGAAGAGAAGAAGTTTATTTCCCACGTCCTTGCTTTCTTTGCTGCCAGTGATGGAATTGTCAATGAAAATTTGGTAGGTACACAAATATCAATCCTTCAGACCGATTCAGTTTAATACATTGTAATTTTTTAATATAATTTAAGTATAGAGAAAATATAGATTATTGAGTTGGTCCACTTTGTTTTTCCAGGTTGAATGTTTCAGCCAGGAAGTTCAAGTTGCTGAGGCAAGATGTTTCTATGGCTTCCAAATTGCCATTGAGAATATCCATTCTGAGATGTATAGCTTGTTGATTGACACCTACATCAAGGATGTTGTGGAGCAGGACAAACTATTCAGAGCTATTGAAACCATGCCCTGTGTACAGAAGAAAGCATACTGGGCACTGAACTGGATCAACCCAGAGAGGGTATGACAATACTTCTACTTCTAATAGGATAATAATGTCAAATTTAGAGTAGAAGCAAGAAAGTAGACTTAGTTCTCTGTTACTCTGAGTTTCATGCTTGTGCATTCATCAGCCAGACTATGCTAATAATGTCCAATTTATGTTTTATTTTGACACATTTTTAGAGCTAGGTGTTGAGATGTTTTTCCTATTTTTCAGGCTTCATTTGCTGAGAGAATTGTTGCATTTGCTGCTGTAGAAGGAATATTTTTCTCCGGATCATTTGCTGCCATTTTCTGGATAAAGAAAAGGAACCTGATGCATGGTTTGACCTTCTCAAATGAACTTATTAGTAGAGATGAAGGCTTGCATTGTGACTTTGCCTGTCTGCTCTTCTCACATCTTGTCAATAAGCCTTCTGAGGCTGAAGTTGTTGGAATCATCACTGAAGCCGTTGAGATTGAAAAGGAATTCCTTACAGAAGCATTGTCTGTTGATCTTATTGGGATGAACTGTGGTCTGATGGCTCAGTATATTGAGTTTGTTGCTGATAGATTGCTTGTAGAACTTGGTTGCAGTAAGGTAAAATATTGCACAAGATTTCAAATCATATTCCAAGTTTAAAGAATGTTTAAAAGAGTAATGTTTGGCTCCTTTTAGAATCTTATGTAATGTTTTCTTTTTTCTCTTAGGTTTATAAAGTCTCAAATCCATTTGATTTCATGGAAAATATCTCACTTGGTGGAAAGACAAATTTCTTTGAAAGGAAGGTTGCAGAATACCAAAAGAGTAGTGTTATGGACAAATGTAATAAAGTAGAGCAGGACACATTCAAATTTACCACTGATGCTGACTTTTAACTGAATTATGTGTAAACTCTGATGTGCATCCTATTTTCTCTACTGTCAAATTTCACTGGAATCTATTCCTCATTTTCTGTGTGCAACTTGTTTTCTCAGGCAATGGAAATAGCTGATTAATAATGAAATTAGTTGATTTTAAATATTACCCATCAATTTTACTTGATTTTCAGATTTTGCTTCTTATCTCAGTTTTATCATTTGCTTTCACTGTACATAATATTGTATATATATGAACTTGTGTAGTATCTTAAGCAGTTTTTGGTGATATCATATAATAAATAGATTGTATTATGTCTCTCTTTTATTTTCTGTGTTTGCTTCTGGGTGATCAGATTTTGAATAAGATGACTTTACAAGAAAGCATACTTGGCTTGCCAAAGAGTGAAGAAATAATAATCAACACTAGCTAATTTATTTATGAAGCTGGGTGTGTAGTTGCTGAGCAGTAGCGTAGCGAGGGGGGGGCAGCCGCCCCCCCAATTCGCAGAAAGTTGGTCTCTGAGAAAAGTGCAAATGTGCAATAAAATTTGTAGGGGGGTAAGACAAAAAAACAAGGCTTCATTTGCCAAAAAATTTGCCTGTTTGCCCCCCCAATCTTCCCGCCCTGGCTACGCCACTGTTGCTGAGAAATATCGAGTTCTGTCTAAGAAAAATTTACCTTGGAAACTATGAGGGCCCTGTTATTGTTTACACCGCTACTGAACTTGGACACCCTGTGGTATGTTTTATCATATTGGAAAATGATTAGGCCAGTGCACTGCACGCACAATACAAGCTCCTCAAGTCTTCAGTATTGTTGGCTTGTTAGGGGAGGATATTATCTGCTAGTTTTAATATGCCACCTAAAAAGGTAGTTCAGGGTGCAAAGGTAGGCACTAAGTCTACTGCGAGCCCTGCCAAGTCAAGCTCGGTTGCAACCAAAACTGCTGGTCAGATGAAGAAACCAGTTGCTAAAACAGCTCCTTCTAAAGCAAAGAATGTTGCTCCTTCGACTAAAGGCTCACCGAAAAAGGCTGCAAACAAAGGGGCAGCTAATAAAAATACTAAATCTGCAGATAGTGCAAAGAAATCTAAAGTGCTTTCTAAAGAAGAACAAGCTGCTGTGAAATTGCAGAGTCATTTTCGAAAACTGTTGGCAAGGGGAAAAGTCGAGAAGAGAAAGAAAGAAAAACTAGATTACGAGGAGTTGATTGAAAAACTACAAAGAGAGGTAGGTAGTCTTATTTCTTTATTTGCTGCAGTTGATCAAAAAAATTATCAGCAATCTTTCTTGATTATCGAGTGTTCTGTTGTTGGGCCACCACGAAGAAGGCTCCAATGAAAAACACCATGTTGTGACACACCCCCTCTCAATGATGGCACTGTTTCTTTGTATCTTTTGCAGGCTTGGCTGGCAGTTGTCAAGAGAGAACGAGATGAAGCAGAGAAGGAAAGATTGAAAGAAGAAGAAGAGAGAAGGAGAAAGAAAGAAGAAGCAAAGCGAAAGAAGATTCTTCTAGAAGCTGCTTTTGATGGAGACAAAGCTACAATTGACAATATACTGAATGAGGTATGACTTTTTAGGTGCGTATTTCATGTTTACATACGCTGATCTGCTTTATAACTCATTGTCTTTTTGTTATGCTTTGATAAACTTCTGCGGTGTTTGAATTAATCAGGATAAAAAGGAGAGCCACATTGATGGGTGTTTAAAGGAGAGGGGGACCCTAATTTTTTGCAAATCTAAAGCGATGTCTAAAACCCGTTTAAAAATGGGAACTTTTTCGAGACACCAAGGTTTTGCTAAGAATAAATTAAGAAAAATTTGATGCTCATAATCGTCAATTTTTAAGAATATTGAGCCTCGCCATAAAAAATCTTATTTTCATAATACAAATGTGTATAAAAGCTATATGGTTATTTTTATGAATATTTACAGGTGAGGAAATCTGACGCGGAGAATGCAAGATTGTCTGGACCACCCTTGACGTTACACATTGCGAGGCATCAAAATGCATTGATCAATTGCGAGGACGCAAATAAGAACAGCCTCGTATCGGAATCAGCGGCTGGAGGCAGTGGAGAGACAATCAAGTATCTTATTGATAAAAACGCCAATGTTAATACCAGGGGGGCTTTTAATAGGACTCCATTATACAGGGCTGCGTTTGGTGGGCATATCCAAGCTGTACAGGTAATTTGGAACTGCAAAATAAAAGACAAAAATCTTTTATTTTTTTGTCAACTACTGTAGCTCAATATATCGAATTTTGTTGAAACTTTCATGGTATACACGTAACTTACTAGTAGAATTTGTGCCAAATTACAATAGATTCTTTTGTTCTATTGTTTTCCTTAACAATGGAAAACAATAGAACAAGTAATTACGTCTCAAACCCGACTACCTGGATATTTCGTTGTGTCGTTTTAATTTGTGTTTTTTGATATTTTGTTTAAAGGTTCTACTTGAAAATGGCGCAGATCCACGACATTTTGCTGACGATGGAAATAAGCCAGAACAGGTAAAATTATCTTTATCTGTATTTAAATAATCTTTAATTAATTTGTTGAGTAATAGTTTGTTATGGCGGTTTTCGAACTGAAGTTTTCATGATTCGATCAACAGATAGCTGCTTTGCCTGAAATCAAGAACATCTTGACGAATTGGAATATCGAAGAAACGGAAAGACTTCTTCAAGGAATTAAACAACGAGAAGAACATAGACTGCAAACGGAAAAGGAACAATTTGAAATGCAAGCGAAAATGTAAGTGAATTTCATCTCATTACATGAATCATATTGTACAACCCTGTTAAGTCGGAATTTCAATCGGGGGGAGGAATCGGTAGGACTCCGCCTGTTCCTGCTTGATTTCGTTGCTTGCTTGGTTGTCTGTGCCATGTTATTCTAACAACCCTTGCTGTTGTTCGATCCTTAGTCTAACTGATGAAATAGCCGAGGCAGAGAAAGCTTTCAAGATCAATCAGAAAAAGGTAGGATATGGTTTGTGTATGACCTTGATTTGACTTTGCCATTCCCGTTGAGAGCTCTTTGCTGTAGATAATTTGTTTTTTTGTTGAGGATAATTCAGCTTTCTTAGTCTGATTAGCAATTTCGTTCATTCGTAGCTGAGGAAGGCTTACGAAGAATTGAACAAAAGGATAGAAGAGCATGATAAATGCGTGCATGCAGGAGATGTTAAAACAGATATCACGCTACAAGTAAGTCTTTGCGTTGGACAATTTATATGAATCGCATGATCTAAAATACTCTCGTAACCTCGTAATCAATATACCTCACTCCAATTCTATTATCTTAACAGGCTGTACACGAGGCTGAACAGGAGTTAGCGGATCTGCAAATTTCTGAACAGAAAGCTAGAGAAACATTATCAGAGGTTTCTTCTATAAGCTCTCTCTCTTATCTTTTCATCATTAAATTGAAGAAATTGTGATACCTATCGATATAAATAATTTTGGTGAACTATTTCAAATTCATCTCATTATTTTCAGCTACGCTTGAGGCTTAGAGAAGAAACTTCTTCACATAGAGATGCTTCTAATGGTATGGGCTTTTAACTTAACCATCCTTTATCATAAATCTCGTATTCATAGTCCCTTGTCTTCGAGATCAAGGCTTTAAGTGCATCCCATTTTGAAGATCATTACCATTGCATGTGTAATATAAATTACCATACATATATATCATGGCTGTATCAATTTCAGATGCTGCTTTTCCCGATAAATGCGTCAAGTGTAACATAAAAGAACTGGATGACGTTTTACTAAGGGACGTTGGAGATCGAATAAAAAATGACCCAAGGTTTATTCACAATACTTTTTTTTTCATTCTGAAGCTGATACACATTTAAGGTTTAATTTTTAATAAAGTTCAGTTTATTCTCTCAGATGGCCGTTGATTGTTGATGCCTCTGGACAAGCCTCTGTCTTTCTTCGCTACCGAGATACGAATTACTTGAATGCGTTGAATGTTAAAGACATGGATCCTGATGTTTTAAGAAAAGCGTTGCTCGGAGCTTTAAGGTAATAGTTCATATTATTTGCTTGGCATTTGAAACTCCTTAAGGAATTGCACGTGTTATAGGGGGGCATGTTTCTTCTTGCAGATACGGAAAGTATTTTGTTATTGATATGATGGAAGTTGATATGTTGGAAAACATCGAGAGGAGAATTAACGAAATAGAAAAAGATCTCTACCATGCTATACTTTCAAAACAAATTCTCCAGAATGAAAGGTATTTTGTTTTTTCCTGAAGTATTTTTTATATGGTAACAGTCAAGCAGCAATGCAATGACACGGAACAGAGGCTCGAACCTGCTGAGGCCGAACTCGAACTTGAGACCTTGAACACATTTGTCTCTGTCTCTCTTGATCTTGAGTTGGCATATGCACGTCCTTTTATTTGATCCTTCCTTAACCTCAGAAAATTTCCTTGGGTGATTGACTTCAAGCTTCGACTATAACATTCACGTTGCTCTAAGTGAACTTGCAGTAAACTGAAATTAATATTAGTATGAAAATAAAATATCGATCATTTAATGATGATTTAGTATTCCTATCTTTTTATTTTAGTTACCTTTCTCTTGTGAAGAAGTCAGATGGTGATGAATATTCAAAGGAGAAGTTCAACCAATCGAGATTAGATAACTTTAAATTTCTTTTAATTACGAAAATGTTTAATCCACCAGAGCAATGGCTGGAGATGTTTTATGCTATAAAAGTAATCGTATCTTGAAACTCTCTTCTAAATATTTAAAAGTTTATATCTAAAGTTTTAAAACATTTTTATTTTTGTGAATGTGTTTGTGTTTGTCTTTGGAGTGATGGTCGTAATAAGAGAAGTTTTATTGTTATTTTTTATTTTTTTTATTTATCACGGATGCGAGTTTTTTGCTTTACTAAAACCATTAAAGTGCCCCTACACCTTATTTTTTTATTCTTTATATCGATAAAACTTTCTTCGCTGATTTTAGATACGAAAATATTTTTTAAATCTGACGTCTAGTTAACGAGTTATAACGTGGGGAAGTGTCGATGTTTCGTCATTTTCGCCATTTTTTGTGGTCAACTTTTAGGACTGGGATCTACCTACTATGACATCATAGTTGGTGCCATTGTGCCCCGTTCATTTTCCCGTACTGAAGCAACAAATCCGGCATCAATTTTCTCTCATACGATGCACTCGATAATTGTTTTTTTGACTTTGATGATTAGAAACAGGTCGGCGCATTATGACATTGAAATTTGAAAGGCTTGCGATGAGTTTGCAGCTGTGGGGAGGAATTACAAAATTCCCATGTAGTGGCTGCTCGTTGTGCTCAGTGGAGGCGGGCGTGGGCCGTGCAATGTTAAAACTGTACGGGAACGGGGATGCCAAGAAGAGCATCAAAACATGATGATAAAACTGGGAAAATATGCCATATCGATGTGTTTTGCTAGCCCATGGAAATACACCCGATAAATCAAAATTTGTATGGCTTCACAAAATTCTGCTTTATCAGAATGATCGCCCTAAAACTGTGAGGAGAAGAAGATGGATAGATTTCATCAATTCGCAACGACGGAAGAAATTCTATGGACGCCTCATCATGAATGAAATAAATCAAACAACAAAGCGGAATAATTTCGGTACAATAAGGAAATTCATGTGTAGTAATAAGGAATTGTGTTGCAGATTTTCTACACTTGCTGTTCCAAATGAAAATCGAATGGTTTCAAGCTTCCTCAAACCCCAAAGGTTTAGACTGACACGGATATGATGGCCTAAATTATTGCGTGTATTGAATTTTGATATACACTTTTGCTTCATCACAAACACAACAAAAAGATAATAATTCAGATCTAGTCAAATGCCCAGAAAGTTTTCTTTCAACATTTCTTTTCTTGCTCACATCTCTTTCATGGCTTTGACTGAAAGAGTTCTCAGCCAAATGGCATCAAATGCATCAGGTTTCTCCTTCATCGGTATCACTATCAACGATCTGCTTTGCTCTACGATACGATCAATCCTATCCCCTCGCCATCTTCGCATTCCTCGGCACTGCAATCCCTACTGTCATGAACTACTATCCGACAAAGAATGTTAATTCGTGGGAACTTTCTATTCGATTCTGATCACCAAAATTGCACAAATACCCACGAATACACATAGCGAGACACGACAAAACCGCAACGCAAACACTATTTATTATACTGACTGAATGTAGGCCTATGCCCGCCGCCACTGAATACAACGAGCAGCCACTACATTGGAGTTTACCTACTATGATGTCATAGTAGGTAAATTACGGTCCTAAAAGTTGACCACGAAAAAGTGGCACGCGTTTCCTCGTATCTCAAAAACTACTTGTCATATCAAAAAAATATAAACGGATTCAGAATCAGCGCATTCGAATCTATAGTTTTAGCCAATAAAAAAATAAGGTGTAGGGGCACTTTAAACAGTAAACATGTTTTCTATCAGCCAAATGATACTGCTTATAAAAGATATGATTATCTAGGGACTGTGGATATTATTGTTGTCATAGCGTGTTGTATATGTATTGAGAGAACAGAAGCTTTTATGAATAAATAAATGGCACGAGCTTGAAAGAATTTTTCGAGGAAATTGTTTTTGTCACGCTGTGATTTGTCTATCATATGACTGCATTCTGCAATATGATTGGCTTACGTTATTGCCGCGAACTTATAAGTGACTTCCGTTTTCCGGGGCGGAATTTTTCACTATAAAGCGGCGTGGTATTTACAAAAATTATTTTATTTTGTGAAGAAAACTGCTTGAGGCAGAATAAAGCGACATAATTTTGAGACTATTTTTGATATAACAAAAGTGTCTGCCTCTGTCGACTCGAGGAGAAGAGTTAGCTCTCAAAATGAGAGCGATAATTCTAGCCTTAGCGCTATGCGTAGGATTTGAATTCAGCTTATCACAGGTTCTCGAACCACCATATTTTGATATAGCGAAGGGAAAGCGAATGACTGCCAGCGCCACATGCGGCGAGGGCCTTGGCAAAGATGGCAAAGAACTGTTCTGTAAGCTGGCTCAAGCTCCTGGAAGGGTTGGAATTAAGGGACAGTATTGTGACCATTGCTATCCTGGAAACCACAGCGTTGAGTTCGCAAATGATGGCACTGAAAAGTGGTGGCAGTCGCCTTCATTGTCAAGAGGTTTGCAGTACGAGAAAGTAAACATCACGATCGACCTTGGACAGGTAAGAGAACACAGTCGTAATAATTTTATTGTATTAATGTAGGGGAAGATAATATACTTTAAAAAGATATTACAGAAATAAAATGGCAAAATTTTCATACATGTATCTAAGGGCCAAAGGAATAAACGAGAAGTTCTGTTTATTAGGCTGCTTTAAACAAACGAACTAACAAATTTATTTTTGAATAAACTTCTTCGATAATGCAAGCTCATTGCTTTCTGGTCAAAGCTTGCTTTGGCTTAAAATTGTGGCATTTTCCTAATGATATAAATTAGTCAGACTGTTGAATTCTTCGTGAGGAAATATTATTGAGACAGTCTCCAAACCGGTGATGTTAAATAATTTGTACCTTGGGTGAATTTTAGCATGGCAGGAAAGTTATGATAAAGGTGTGTTAATTGAACTCAATGGGAGGGAGAGGATATTGCAGCAAGATGTTTTTCCTTTAATCGGAAGTTGCGGATATCCACCCATTGTCAGGCACTCCTTGATCTGTAGAAAAATTCAATCAATGTTGATTTGGTTACAAAATCGTCGACCTTCAAAGCTTGCGAACAATGCAATCGTCCCGGGACTTCTGTCGTGCAAGGGTTGAGAAACCGCAGAAGTCTTGAGCTTCTGGGGGCAAACGTGCATGGCTTTATTCGCGGCTGGGAGCCGTCAAAACCAAGGGGGAGGGAGACGAAGAATGGAATTGGGCTCTGGGGGGAATTTTAAGGTTTCATGCACGAAAAGGGCTCTAATTTGAAACCAAAGAATGGCATGTGATGCTTCGAACCTTGTTTTCCCACGAAAACGTTCGGTGAGATGCTAGAATATGTATCCTATGAACGTTTTTTTTATAAGAAAATGCTTTAATAAGAAAGTAGTTACTCGGCTTCTGAAAGATTTCAATACTGGGTTTTTGAAACGTAAAAAATTGAAATATTGGGGAGTTGGGAAATTCGTTGGAATGCTGCTCTGAAAAAACGTTCTCATAAAAAATGTGTTTTTCCTCCGTCTTTTGCATTAGTAAACTCCTTTTATTCTAGTTGTACCACGTGGCGTACATAATCATCAAAGCTGCGAATTCCCCAAGACCTGGAATCTGGTCCCTGATGAGATCGAAAGATGGCGGAAAGACATTCACACCTTGGTATCACTTTGCATCAACACCAAGCGAATGCTTGACATACCATGATACGACATCGTTCTTGCCAATGACACGCGACGATACAGTTCAATGCAAATTGGAGTATTCTCAAGTGCCTCCCTTTTCAAACGGAGAGGTATGATTCATTATAAACTCTATTGATTCGTTATAAACTCTATTGTTTCATTATAAACTCTATTGATTCATTATAAACTCTATTAATTCATTCATAAACTGTTTTGCTGTTGTGTGACAGTCCTTCTGTTCCATTCAGACCACGATTCAGTCTTCCATTCAGACCATGATTCAGTCTTCCATTCAGACTACGATTCAGTCTTCCATTCAGACCATGATTCAGTCTTCCTTCTTTTCAGATTCACATTTCCTTGGTTAATGGCAGACCAGGAGCATCAGACTTTGCTTCGAATCCTGTTCTTCAGGTGAGGATTAAATTAGATTTCGGATTGCTACTAGTTTCATATCAGATTTATCTGCAATATTAGATCCATTCAAATCGGATACTTCAAGGAAGATTTGTCCTCTGCACCAAACTTGTACCAAGCTATATCTTTAAGGAGGGGGAAGCTCTGGTGAATGTTCTAAAATTTCGATTGTGTTCTTTCGATTCAGGACTGGACCACTGCATCACATGTGCGATTGTATTTCATGAAAGTCAAGACCCTTTTGGGAGACTTAATGCCATTGTCTCTTCAGGATCCAACTGTTACTCGACGTGTACGTTTCTTCTTTATTTATTTACTTATTTTTATAAGTTTTCAGTTGTGTTTGCTAATTCTGTGCTCTGATTTTTACCCTTCTGGACTCATTTCGTAACTGCGTATTCCTTTGAGTTGGATTGGTGAACTTCACAAGAGATTGTTTATGTCATTGAATTGAGTTGGTGAACGCTCTTCAACCAATGGTGCTCAATCTTTGCCCAGCCATCATTCTCAACTTCAAAATATGAGCATTGTAGTTTTTATAGACTTTTTTTATAGCGAGTTTTATAGAGATTTTTATACCTGGAACCCTAATTCCGTTTTTATAGTAGCCGTTGGCCAATTTACTTCAGTAGGGATTGGCAAACTAAAACTTGTGTAGCTTTGAGGATTAGTTGATGTTCTGGTTGAAATTCCTGATTCCTGATTTTCATTGTTCCATGTTTTCGCCAACAGTACTACTATTCGATCAAAGAAATTTCCATTGGTGGCCGATGCTTATGCAATGGCTTTGCTGACAAATGTTCCAAAGTGGACAATGATCCAACGAACTACCAATGCGAATGCCAACACTTCACCTGTGGCCCAAGATGCGACCGCTGTTGCCCTGGATACGTGCAGAAAAAATGGCGACCGAGATATGGAAACGACCAATTTGTTTGCGAACCTTGCAATTGTCATGGGCACAGCAGAAAATGTCAATATAGCGAAGAAGTGGCGGAGAGAAGACTCAGTCTTGATATCCATGGCAAGAAAGAGGGTGGTGGGGTCTGTGAAGGTTGCCAGGACAACACATATGGCATCAATTGCGAGAAATGCCGTCCGTACTATTACAGACCGGAAAATGTGCCAATAACATCGAAAAGCGCATGTCAACGTCAGTATCTGTGTTCTCAAATGTCACTTCTTAGACTTACTACATTGCGTCCCTGTGCTTTGCTGGATTTTCGCTTAGTACAGGTTTGTGAAGCGAAGCAACGAGCAAAAGCATTAGGGCGCAATGTAATGAATCCAGTTGCTCATAGTTGTAGAGGTGTTGTAATAGTAATAAGTGCGAGTTATGTTGCAAGACTGACAATTTTGATGATGTTTGCTTTCAGCTTGCAACTGCAGTTTCCAGACATCGACTGGGCATTGCTCTGATGGAACCGGACAGTGCAATTGCAAACCGAACTTCACGGGCAAAAAATGCGACCAATGTAACTCCGGATTCTTCAATTATCCAGTTTGTGAAGGTATGGAGTAGTGCTCTTTAAAACTACTATTCCTCGCTTATTTCATTTCTCGATGATCCAGTCCAGCCTATCCGCAGGAAATCTGGATCCACGAAGCATTACTCCTAGAGAGCTGGGAATTGTCTCATCGTGATCAGTGGGACCTATTTAGTATAATTCGACTCCTTGTGAGTCATTTTTCAGTCTATTTCAAAAGTTGAATTTTTCAGTACCTGCTTCATGTAAGGTAGAAAGTTTAAATAGCTATCCGCGGGCGATCTGGGTCCACTAAAATTGGAACCATTAGTCCTAGAGAGCTGGGAATTGTCTCAGCGTGATCATTAGGACCTATTTAGTATAATTCGACTCCTTGTGAGTCATTTTTCAGTCTATTTCAAAATTTGATTTTTTTCAGTACCTGCTTCATGTAAGGTAGAAAGTTTAAATAGCTATCCGCGGGCGATCTGGGTCCACTAAAATTGGAATCATTAGTCCTAGAGAGCTGGGAATTGTCTCATTGTGATCAGTGGGACCTATTTAGTATAATTCGACTCCTTGTGAGTCATTTTTCAGTCTATTTCAAAATTTGAATTTTTCAGTACCTGCTTCATGTAAGGTAGAAAGTTTAAATAGCTATCCGCGGGCGATCTGGGTCCACTAAAATTTGAACCATTAGTCCTAGAGAGCTGGGAATTGTCTCAGCGTGATCATTAGGACCTATTTAGTATAATTCGACTCCTTGTGAGTCATTTTTCAGTCTATTTCAAAATTTGAATTTTTCAGTACCTGCTTCATGTGAGGTAGAAAGTTTAAATAGCTATCCGCGGGCGATCTGGGTCCACTAAAATTGGAATCATTAGTCCTAGAGAGCTGGGAATTGTCTCAACGTAATCAGTAGGACCTATTTAGCATAATTCGACTCCTTGTGAGTCATTTTTTAGTCTATTTCAAAATTTGATTTTTGCAGTTCCTGCTTCATGTAAGGTAGAAAGTTTAAATAGCATTCCGCGGGCGATCTGGGTCCACTAAAATTGGAACCATTAGTCCTAGAGAGCTGGGAATTGTCTCAACGTAATCAGTAGGACCTATTTAGTATAATTCGACTCCTTGTGAGTCATTTTTCAGTCTATTTCAAAATTTGTATTTTTCAGTACCTGCTTCATGTAAGGTAGAAAGTTTAAATAGCCATCCGCGGGCGATCTGGGTCCACTAAAATTGGAACCATTAGTCCTAGAGAGCTGGGAATTGTCTCAGCGTGATCAGTAGGACCTATTTAGTATAATTTGACCCCTTGTGAGTCATTTTTCAGTCTATTTCAAAATTTGATTTTTTCAGTACCTGCTTCATGTAAGGTAGAAAGCTTAAATAGCTATTCGCAGCCCCAGTCCAGAGTCTGCTCAACCACGAATAGCTTCAGTATGTAATAATAATAACAATATTATATATCTCTGCTGTCTTTTACAGCCTGCATTTGCAATAGAGATGGCTCGTTGGCAGGCTCCTGTGCACCCGATGCCACTGGTAGATGCAAATGTAAAAAAGGATACACTGGTGCCTTCTGCGATAAATGCGCTCCTGGGTACTTCGGGTTTCCAACATGTCAGCGTAAGTACAGCCTGCTACTGCTAAAAATATGCACTACTGCTTCATAATCTGTAATTTAGTTCTTAATGCCTTTTCTATATAGTTTTTTTAGAGTTTCCTAAGGTATAACGTGACATATTATAGTGTAGAGAGTAGGCAAAGAGAGCAGTACAAAACTTGATGATGTTTTTATTTCTTTAATTTTCATTCGTAGCATGCAACTGCTTGGTTCAGTACGGTGCAATCAACGATCAATGTGACGTCACTTCCGGCCAATGCCAATGCAAGGCAGGCTATGGAAGCAGAGCATGCGACAGATGTCTGACTGGCTATTTCAGCTTTCCATTCTGCAAAAGTAGGCCTCGTTCATTGCATACCACCAGCTTTATCTCGACTTTTCATTCATTCCGTGTTGCTCGTAGATTGCTATTACCTGATCTACTTGCGGCTAAGAAAGCTAGCTGTTTCTGTGATGCGTTATACTTGAGGTACCTTGTTATTCCATTGATTATCTTATGGTAATAACACTTTCAGGATGCAACTGTGATCCTGCCAAGACCAAGCCACAGATCTGTTCGCAAGGATCCGGTGAATGTATTTGCAAAGAGAATTTCTCAGGAAAAGACTACTGCAACCAGTGTGCCGATGGCTACTTCGGATATCCTACTTGCCAACGTAAGGAGCAATTGAATTGTCGAGTAATTTAATAGCAATCCAATTCCATATTGCTTACATTATTAGCAGATCGCGAAAGGCTATCTATCTAAAACTTCGAGTACGAGTATCTAAGCATGTTGTCTCTGGACCCGTGTCGTGTCATTGAATTTGCCTCCGGCTTATCAAACTTACGATATCCGTGAACCCTCGAAGAAGCCCCCACTTCCGAATGAGCCCCCTCTTCAAAAAAGCTCCCATCCTGATAATCATTCGCAAGGGTATTTAGCCCACCCAAGTAATGTACTGCCAGTAACAACATGTTTGAACAAAGACTTTAATTAATTAACTGCGCACATGCTATAGATTTTATAGGGCTTTTCAAGGATCATTATATGTTCACTGGTGTTTTAACACGATCTGTGTGATTACATTTATTAATTATATAATTATTGTTTATCTTATACAGGTTGTGAATGTTCATCGACTGGTTCTTCATCGAGCATCTGCGATAAAACAACAGGAAAATGCTCGTGTCGACCAAACTTCCGCGGCGCCAAATGCGACCAATGTTCGTATGGATACTACGGCTATCCAGCTTGCCTATCCTGCAATTGTGACCGCACCGGGTCTTACGGTGCCGCGTGCCGCTCCTCGGACGGTCAGTGCAGCTGTCGGTCCCAGTTTCAAGGAAGACAATGCAATAAATGTCAGCCCGGATTCTATGGATTTCCGGATTGCAAACAGTGCCGATGCAATCCGGCTGGTGCTAAGTCAGGACCCGATGGAATCGATTGCAGTTCAAAAAGCAATGTGAGTCTTGATTATTTACTGTTAATAGAAGTTGTAATGCGAGCAGTTGCAATGCGGGAGGTAATAGAGGAACGAGAGGGGAACTAGAATGGCATGCGAGGTAAGAGGTAGTAGAAGGATTTAAGAGGTAGTAGAAGGATTTGAGAGGTATTAGAAGGATTTGAGAGGTATTAGAAGGATTTGAGAGGTATTAGAAGGATTTGAGAGGTAGTAGAAGGACTTGCGAGGCAGGAAGGATTTGAGAGGTAGTAGAAGGACTTGTGAGGTAGTAGAATGATAGGAAGGGTTGCCAATGAATAGCAGGCGTTGTAATAAGATAGGAGAGGTGATGGAGGAATACGATGGTTATTAGAAGGATTTGAGAGGTAGTAGAAGGAATGTTAGATTCGGAGCATGGGTTTTATAGATGACAGGTCTTGGATCACTGGAGTTTTGACAGCTCTGTATTGCATTGCTAGGGTGAATGCACGTGCAAAGACAACGTCCAAGGCAAAGAATGCACTGAATGCAAAGACGGCTATTTCAAGTTGCAAGCCAGCAATCCAAAAGGATGTCATCACTGCAGTTGTTACAGGCCAGGCACACACAGTGGCCTACTCTCGTGTTCCAAACTGTCAGGACAATGTACGTGTAAGAGATACGTCGCCACGAGAAATTGCAAAGAATGTAAAGATGGCTTCTACGGGTTGAAACAACTTAATTTCTTTGGTTGCAATGGTAATTTTATTTGACATCAATATGCATTTAGGTTTCTCTACTCTAATTTCTACTGACACGATTCCGTTGCCATGAAAGTTTTTCCTTTGCGTTTTGTTTGTTGCAGGATACATTTAACTTGCAGTAACTCTAAATTTCTTGAAATCTTCACCATTCCTCTGCATTTTATTGGGTTTTACTTGCTTTGGGTATGCTTAAGATCTGCCACGCAAATGCTCGAAAACCTCATGCAAATACAACGTTAGACACAACGCCTTAATCGACGAATTCCTATTTTGATAACGCGCTTCTGTCCATCTATAGGTTGTGATTGCGACGTTGGTGGATCGTTGAGTCAAGTGTGCAGCAAGTCTGACGGCCAGTGTCGTTGTCGTAACAACGTTGTTGGTCGTAAATGCGACAAAGCGAAACCGGGCTATTACGCGCCCACGCTGCATCAGATCACTGGCGAAATTGAGAACGGCAGAACGCCCGAGGGTAACGCATTGAGATTCGACAAGGAGGAAAGCAAGTTTCCTGGCTTCTCTGGTCGTGGATTCTCAATGATCAACGAGATGCAGGTTTGTTTATACATAATTTGTTTTGCTTTGTGAACCAGAGCTAGAGCATGAATACTTGCAACGCAAACCTTGAATCTAGCGACCTTTACATTAGCTAATGCAAAAATTCGCAGTCAAATGAGGACCAAGCTTCTAGTTCTTGGACTGGAGGCCATAGTTTCCAAAAATGTTCAATTTTTTTTCAATATTCCCGTTCATCATAGGTTCCTAAACAGAAAAAAAGCTGTCCCGTCTCCCTAGCATGAATACTTGCAACGCAAACCTTGAATCTAGCGACCTTAATTTTACCTCATGCGAAAATATGCGTTCAAACGAGGGCCACAATTCTCGCTGTATAGAGTTACCAGCAGTGCTATACTATTCTTGTAAAATATTTGCTTCTCATAGGCTTTAATGCTTTACGACTTATATCTTTGCTTTCCGCAGCCAAAGATAATAGCCACAGTCAACGTATTAAAGAAGAGTAACTATCAGATATTGTTTCATTATGTTTTGAATCAACTGACAACTGTTACAGCCAAAGTTGTTGTCTATTCTGCTGGTATGTATATATATTACGTCATAGTTCCCTTTCCAACTCCCATGTTTACCACGTTTCCCACGTTTACCTATATACGAAGCTCCGAGCATTGGAAGCTTTCCTCTCCTGATCTTGCAAAAGTCCCTACGCTTAATTGTACGAAGCACCTTATTCTTGAATCATTGTTTAGCAAACTATTCGCAACGATAACCTTCTGTTTTCTCTCCCTATTTCTAGGCCAAAGAAAAGGTTTGTTTTCTGGCGATGCTGATTTCCCAAGCAGTCAAACAGCTGGTTCGTTTACCTCGAAATATTCAGCAATAACCAAAGACGGTGGACCAGCGTTCTTTCCTCTCACGCCTGGCAAGTGGGACATCGAGATCTCTGCACCACCTTCTGCTCTTTTATTGGTACGTAAGACCGTACGTTTATGCAACTCTAATTTTATTGCTGTACTGGTTGTCTTGTCTCTCTTCTGTCCCAACTGTCTCCCCCTGTCTTTTATCTCACTGTCTGTGTCTTATGACATTTTATTTCACGATCTTGGATACTATAATTTTCTCCTTTATTGTCATATTTTATCATATTTAATATTCTCATATGTTTACTCTACCTTGTGATTTATGTTTCTATTTGAGTTGTTTACTTTCATCCATTCAATCCGACAACATTTGCTATTGAGTCGCACAGAACTCGGCTATACTGTGACCTAGTTAATCTCATTAATTCTTATTCCATCTTTTTGGTTTGTCATCAGGAATCAACCATACTTGTTATTAATATGACTAGTTCGCATCTTTGTTGGCTCTTGTAGTTGTATTGCCATATCTAATTGCAGGACAAGGTCATACTGGTACCCGAGGAATACGTGGATGCGTTGGAATTGAAGGAGAGCGTGGTCGACGCTTGTCAGGTGAACGTCAACCAGAAATTGTGCAACCAATTCTTGTACCTCGACATGAAGCAGAGGTCTGATTTTATCACAGTCGAAGCAGAGCTAAACCAAGACAGACGAAAGCCGATTATACTGTTTAATGACACCGACGTACTCAGCATGCTTGACTTTGATGGGATGGCTAAAATGACCAAGAAGCAGGTGTGTAGAGAAATTGTGTAATAGATTGTTCTGGTTGTAATGCCCTGCACATTGACAACGCTGCACTGGCGAACAATGAAGGTCATGAATCTATAACGTCATGAACCGAATGATGTCATGAACCTAATGAGGTCATGAACCTAATGAGGTCATGAACCTAATGAGGTCATGATCCTAATGAGGTTATAGCGTCATGAACGTATAGTGTCATGAGCCTATAACGTCATAAACCTATAGCATCATGAACTTAGCGTCATGAACCTTGTCACATTTAATGTTTCCAATATACCGCAGTAAAGACAGTTAGTTTCCCTGTAAGCTAGAGACTCTTTCTGATCTAGAACACTGCACATCCACAGTTGGATTGAGTTATACACATTGTATATATAATGTATTCAATTGTGCATTGTTTCTTTTTAGAATCAATTGGATTTGGACATCGATGTTAGCAAGAGTGGGAAATACGTCTTTGTTGTGCAGTATTATCACGATTCGCCAATCACCAACTTTGTTGATCTGTACGTGAGAACCTACAAGCAAACTCAGAGAGGCGGTGTCTATTTGTACCGTTGCAAGTAAGACTATTTTATGTTGCCAATGTATACTGTAGTAGCTTGTAGCTTGCGATGGTATTAGTTCCTAAGTGTGTGCTTAAGCTATTGGTGAATATTAGTAATGCTTTCAGAGCTATTGAAGGCAGTAGTTGGTCATGCAAACTTTCTGTGCAAATTTTAATGTCAATGTTAGTGATACTGTTTTCGTAGTAGTTAAAAGAAGCAGTTGGTTAGCACACCTTCTCTCGTATTGCACTCTTGTGTAATCTCCACAGCTTACGGATGGTGCTTCTATGTTTTCAGATACAAATTCGGCTGTCGCCAGGTTGCCATTGATGCCAAAGGGGTAGTGAAAGTGTACGATATAAATGCAAAAGATCGAAAACTTATCACTCTATTTTCAAGACATGGAACTACCGTTGGAATAGTAAGTCTGGTGTTTCGCTTGATTCTAATCCACAGAGCAGACGTTTTTTATCCATAGTTTTTAAGTCGATGCCCAGTATAAGGCCCCTCTTTCTAATAAGCCCGTCTCTCTAATAAGCCCGTCTCTCTAATAAGCCCTTCTCTCTAATAAGGCCCCTCTAATAGGTCCTTCTCTCTATTAACCCCCTCTCTAATAAGCCCCTCTCTCTAATAAGCGCCTCTCTCTAATAAGCCCATCTCTCTAGTAAGGCCCCTCTCTCTAATAAGCCCCTTTCTCTAATAAGGCCCCTTTAATTTTCCCTGGAACCTCCAAAGTTAAATATGCTCCCCTGGAACTTAATTAAGATTTTATAGTAATTATTTATGTTTTGATCTCATTTTGTTTGGAAGCTTGAATTTTTTCATCCGAAGAGTTGCTCCAATATCTATTTGTTTTCTTATAGGATTCTGTGACAGCAATTCCTCTCGAGCAGTGGAAAATGGACTTTGTCACACCGGAACTGCTTTGTACAACCGAGAATAACAAATGTAGAAAGGCGAACTTTTCATTTCCGAAGAAATCAGTGAAAATTAATGCTGTATCAAGCAATGGAGATCCTGCTCCACCAAATGTCATTGACCCAAGCAACATCAAGTACATGCCATCTGGTGTAAGTCTGTCTCTATTTATCATTAATGTTTCTGTCTTGAATTCAATTGTTGTAAGGTAATCTTAATGCAACGAAAATATGGTTAATAAGTCTAGGTATTATAGGCCCCGTTCACAAGCTGGTATCGGATAGCTTTTCACATTGAATAGCCCGTTTGTATGGGATAGGCTATGGGATAGCCCGAAAGCCTATCCCATAGCCTCATCTGGATTGAAATGTGGTTTTGAGAAATAATATCCTACGTTTGTCTTTTCAGTCGTTGACCTCCTTGCCAGCCACTTCCCTGCCCGCTGGTCGATACAAGGTTATCGCGCATTACTATCAACCAAAACATGCAAGATTCGATGCTCCCGTTTCCATTGACAACGTACGGGCATTCCCTGGGAAGGCCAACTTCAGATACTGTCCTCACACGTCCGGCTGTCGAACCATGATCACGAATGGTGGTGGATCAAATGTTTATACGATTACTGATGCGAAAACAAATGTGAAAATCGACGTACCAGCCGGCAAAGATGTCTGGGTGGTGAGTAGTTACACTGCGATCTCAATGTAATGCATTGTCTTTGTAACAAATCTGCAACAGTCCATGTGGCTGGTGCCTTGTTTCGAAGCACACTGTATGCTAGATTTAGCAAGCTACAAGCTAAATGCAAGCGCATGTATAGGTGTACAAACTCGTGTAAAATGTTTGTCGAACAAAGTAATTTTTGGTCCTTCTAACTCGTTCAGATGGACCTATTTGAGCAAAGCCAGGGACCCGCTGTAGAGATATTTACATAAATCGAGACTCCTTAAATTGTAGTTTTACTGTTGCTTAGGAGTCCATCGAGGCGTCTGATTACCCCTCTATACCAAATACGAGCTTTTAGTATTACCGTAAATATAGTTGAGCATTGATTTGATATTTCGTCTGCGCAGGATTATGTTCTGTTTGTCCCTCACGACGTGGACACGACTTCTCTGATGAAACAAGAGCCGACAAGTCGTATCGGCGAATTCAAGAAAGTCTGCTCAAAAGACAATTTCTACATCAAGCCTACAATCAAGGGGTTCTGCCGTGATGGTACATTCTCGTTGACTGTTGCATTCAACAATGGTACATTGCCATGTCAATGTGATCCACGTGGCTCGGTGGACCAGAATTGCGAAGAGCTCGGTGGACAATGCCGTTGTAAATCGCAGTACATCACTGGAAGGACGTGTAATAGGTGTAGAATCGGATACTACGGATTTCCTAATTGTCAAGGTGGGGTATTCATTTGTAATAATAGGAGTTTGTGCGATTTGAATTGAAGGTGTGTCTTTATTGAATTGGATTCCTTGCTTTGCTGCTTGAAGACATGTCATGCAAGCATTTACTGATATATCACTGCAGAATCGTAATCATTAACCACGCAATCAAAGCTATTTATCACAGCATGATAATCATTGAAACAAAATTGGCGTTGAAATCATTAATCATAGCCTTGTAATCAATAGGTTCCCTGTGCCCTGGAGATAATAGTTGCTATTTTATTGCTGCGAATAAAATTGTTTTTTCTTTTCAGCTTGTAAAACATGCAGCAATTGTGACGAAGTCACCGGCGAATGCAAATGTCCACCTGGTACATTCGGTGCTAAATGTGACAAATGCAAGCCTGGCACATACGGCTATGATCCAGTTATTGGTTGTGGTAGCTGTAAATGCGATCCATTTGGCACGAAAAACGGCAATCAAACTTGCGACGTTTTATCTGGACAGTGTCCTTGTCGGGACAATTTCGGAGGACGAAAGTGCTCGGAGTGCAGAGCTGGATTCTACGGCAAACCTGCTTGCAAGAAATGTTTCTGTAACGATGCAGGCATCACGAGGAAGAAGTGTGACTCGGAGACAGGAAAATGCCTGTGCAAGGTAAGCGAATGCAGCTCAGCTACTATCAAATCTGCAAAATTCGAACTCGCGTAATTCGAACTTTATCTAATTCGAACGAATTTTTATAAAACAAGCCTCTATAATTTGAGCATTTTGTAATTTGAACATATTTTCGCTTCCCTGGGGTGTTCAAATTAGACAGAGTTAAGATAATTCAAATTAGTGTTCAAATTAGAGAGTATGTCGCATTGAATAAGAAATGATGGGTTATCAATGTTTACTTTATCCGGGCTCTACGTATTCAACTTTACCAATGTTGTAGCTTGCAAACAAAGTTTGACCTTTTTGTTCTGTTGCAGGATTCTGTGACTGGTGCATTGTGCGACCGTTGTGTTGCGGGCCATTACAAAACAGCGTCCAAGGCGCCAACGAATTTGTGTACGAAATGCTGGTGCTCTGGAAGAAGCAACCTTTGTCTCGAAGATCTACGCTATAGGTGAGGAAATAGGTTTATGATTTTCTTCTTAGTAAAAACATTTAATGTTTGATATGCCAAGTATTGGTCACGTTTGTCTCTGCTTGTTGCTTGCTATATTTCTCAGTTTATTTTGTTTTCTGCTTGATGCTTTGAGAGCAGTTTTCTTTGACAATTTTTATTTTTTTTTCGTTTAGGAAAGCCCTAAAGGAAATTCTTGTAAACCAGAGTTTATCAGCAAGCCAATGGGTGGCTCCATCAAGCTACTTGAATGACATGGTATTGCGTTTTCTCACTTTTAACGATTCTTATGTGCTGAATATCAACTTTTTCCTTTTTTCCCCATTCTCACACCATGTAATTCTGTTCAGGTTCTTGCATATGGTGGACACCTGGATGTAACTCACAAGTTTCCGGCTGGAAAGAAATTCAAATCTGAAGCAGTAACCTTGATCGTCTTAAAAGTAAGTGCAGCTTAACATCATTTCTATTTGCGCTCGACCTAAAATTTTCTTTCAAAAGAGCTAGGAATAATCTGAAAAGTCTCTGCAAGACCAAAGAGTTCCCCAAGGTTGAATCGGGTTTTTGAAGGGAGTATGATTCATTTGCGCTTGCGCAGTGATGTAAATACACGATCTTATTTGTATGTAGGGTTTGAAGTACGAGATTAGTCATAAGAAGAAGTTTATTTCTTCTGATGGAGTTGCTATCAATCTGAGAATACCAATACACGAGGTAAGACAGCTAAATGAATCGATAATTGTTTGTACAATCAATCTCCAATGTTGAAGAATGGATTTGAATTTTATTACCAGCCTATGTGAGGGGTTAAGTTCCATTACGTTGAATAACCATTGTTGAAATATTTTGTGTTTGTAGGAAGCATGGGCTTACAAAGATGGATCTGTTGTGTCGAGGAACCATTTCATGGATGTGATTGCAAAACTGCAAGAGATGCGAATCACGGCAAGCAATCTGACGGCCGTCAGAATGTCAACTTCGGATGCAGTGGGAACCGATCGTGCTTATGGAATCGAATCGTGTCAATGTCCCCCTGAATATGTTGGTACGTCGTGTGAGAAATGCGCCAAAGGCTATACAAGGGCTGTTGATGGAACATGTACAAAGTGCGATTGCAATGGAAAGGCGTCTGATTGTCATCCCGAGACGGGGGTTTGCATCGGATGTAAAGAAAACACAATGGGAGACAAGTGTGAGAAATGTAAACCTGGTTTCTATGGTGATAAGTGCAAGCCGTGCCAGTGTCCATTGTCTTCAGCATCGAACAATTTCGCCACTTCTTGTTTCCTTGGTGCTTCTCAGACGCTCACTTGCAGATGCAAGCCGGGATACACTGGCCTGCGCTGTGGGAAGTGCGCAGATGGATACTATGGCAACCCGCTAGCCATTGGTGGTTCGTGTAAACCTTGTCAATGCAATGGAAATATCGACAAGAACCTTACAGGTAAGAGTGGTGAAGTAGAAAAGGGGGAGGGAGAGAAGGAAGGATGGCTTGTAGCAATTTCAGTTAAATTGTGCACTGAATTATATTAGCTTAAAGTTAAGTTGTAACTGGGAATGTTTTGATTACTGTGCAGGAAACTGCGACCAGACAACTGGCAAATGTTTCAAATGTTTGAAGAATACAGATGGTGATAAATGCGAGAAGTGTCGTGTGGGTTATTACGGTGACGCTGTGAAGGAGAAGAACTGTACAAACTGTAAATGCTCCGCATGTGGCTCCGCCGATATCAGCTGCGACCAGATGTCAGGACAATGCGTTTGCAAGAAGAATGTCATGGGCAAACGATGCACAGAGTGTAAGGTAACATGCAGTGCTTTTCCGTGTTTTATCTATGCATTGTTTTGATTCAAAGTTACCCATAGTCATAGAAGGCTTTATGGTGTAGTGGTAATCCTCGGACTGTATTCTGACTTTGAGTGAATTGCATCATTCCGTGATTTCTTATATGTTGTTTAAGTACGGTGTTAATTATCTTCGTGCATTGATATACTGTGGGGTGGTAATACCCGGATCTTGTCGAGTGTTGGCTCCAGCTAAGCGGTATTTTGTTTTATTATTTGACAGCGAAACACATGGAACTTTAAAGCTTGTCTTGGCTGCCAGGATTGCAAATGCGCACCAGCATCAAAAAGCATGCAGTGTGATAAAGAAACGGGACAGTGTGAATGTCGCTATGGCGTCATGGGCAGGCAATGTGATTGGTGCAAACTAGGATTTCATGGCTACAGTGCTCAAGGATGTAAGAGTAAGTATTTTCGGCTATAATGTTTTAGATTCCCTATACAACACTTCACACTTTAAAACTTTACTTTGCAGAAAATGTTGTTGGTTGTTGAAACTTCGAACAGCTTTATCGTTAATCTTTATCGTGACAATGTTGTTTTTGATGATTAAGTTTGGAATGTGCTTCTCACCGTAGAATGCAATTGTAAGAACGGAGGCTACTGCGATGTATTCACGGGTAGCTGTGACTGCGGAGCAGCAGGTGAAAAATGTAGACTATGCCAACCTGGACATATTGTGACGAAAAATGGATGTGTGAAATGCGACAATTGTGTACAACGGTTGTTGCAGAGAGTCAAAGTGCTGGATACGAACTACACCACTCAGTTGAATTATTCTCTCGGCATTTCCAAGGCCAAGTCGCTTGCACGCGTCAACCAGACACTTCAAGGGTAAGAAAACGTCTCTTCAACTTCTTCTATGCTGCATTTTCTTATAAGGTGCTGGCTATGCTTTCCAGTTTGCATTTTTACGCGCATATCTGTGTATGAGAGTGTTAGGAAAATAATAGACACAGAGCACTAGTAGATCAGATGTCTTTTTATGCTGATCTGTTTTGTTGTTGTAGACTTGAGAAGCGTGTTGATAGATGGGGTCGTGATCTGGAAACCATGCGAAAGGCAGTTGGATTCGGCAACTACGCTTCGTTTGGTGGAAGTCTTGGCTATCACGAGGTGTACGAGTTTGCATCTTGCAGTTTTGTTGACGTGAAATCCACAACATCGCCGACAACCGAACGCAACATTGCCAAGACTACCACCCCACCCACTCCTATGACCACTGCAGAGCCTACCACCACTGCAGAGCCCACGACCACAGCTGAGCCTACCACCACTGCTGAGCCAACGACCACTGCTGAGCCTACGACCACTGTGGCTCCGACCACAGTTGAAACTTTGTTTCCAGAGCCCATTCAGCTCAAGACAACAGCGTCAACCGATGTTAACCGGCCGAATCGAAAGAAGCGTTCGATGGACAGGAATCAGGAACTGGGCATGCGCATTCTGCGTAGACTATTCAAACGAGCCACCATACAAGACCCCAATGTCAAAAACGGTATGTGCCTAATGTGCCAATGTTTTGTACCATACCCAAGCATCACTAAATCTTCTGATAGCATAAACAGTAAGGTATAAATATATGGGTATTCAAGCTTGTTGGAGTATTGCTGTGTATGCAGCCTGTTGGATTGTTGCTATATATACAGGGCTCTTTTCAATAAATGTGTTTTGTTCTTACTGTAGGGAAATGTCCTGCCTCTTTGGCGAGAGTTTTCTACGAAACAAAGGCGAAGATTAACAGAACTGAGACGTTGCTGAACAATTTAGCACGTAACTCAAAAATGGTAGCTGTGAACTCGTCTGCTGCGGAGGAGCGGGCCGCAAAGATCCTTGCCGATGTCAAAGTCTACGTAAAAAGCATTGAAGGTAACACATGCCTGTTTATGCGATTGAAAATACTGTAGAGTGAAGATGTATAGCTTATCTTCCGTCAAATACCGAACCTCCCTATGAATATTCAACTAAACATCTGGACTCTTCACGTTTTTCATAGTTCACTGTCTGCCCTCTTTATCCAATGAACCAGAAATACGCATGTCTTGGCATCCATAAGGATTGCTCCATGTGCTTTGCTTGCTTAAATTGAACTCTATATAAAAGCTATTGCTGTAGTTATAATTTCTTGGGGATGCACAGTTGGCCTTGCCATAAGCATTTAGCTTGTTGTCTGCTGAGTTTAATCGCGTTTGCTGTTTTCTGTATTGTAGATGCTGTTTTGTTTGCCAATAAGACTTTGATGAGACTGCGCATGGGCAGTAACTACACGGACATCTCTGTATCCGAGATCACGCGCATACAAAGCGAACTGAAAATGCGCAACTTCACAGACAGCCTTGTTAAGAGTGGGATGGAGAAGAACCTGGCACGAAACGCCTCTATCCTGGCACAGGATCTTCTCAACAAGACCATGATGCTCTACAAGCTCGTGAGCAATCAAAACGACACGATTGGTTACATGATTCTGACGTTTGTTCAAATCAACGAAAAGGGCGCGAAGGAGGCGTTTGCAAATGCAAGCAAAGGAACCGAGCTGGTGAGAATAGCGAACATGATCGATTCTCAGTCCTACATCGAAGCTGCTACAAGGATGATTCAAGCCTATAATTTGACTCTAATGTCTGCGATGAACAAGACATCAATGGCAAAAATGATTTTGGATGATGCTACTGGTGTTTTCACGGTATGATTCTGATTGTGTTCTCTTATACTGCATTTATAAAAGGGTCAATTAGATGCATGGCTTGGGTACCACATTAATAGAGAAATACATTAGACTTAAGTAGAATTTAATGAAAAAGACTCTTATTTTTATTAGAGTAATAAATTATGTATATTTTGCTTTAGAGTCTTCGCTACGCGTTTATGGGGCTGGAAAATGGTGTAATGCGTGCTAAAAACCAGACTAGTAATTTGAGCAATAAGTTCAAGAAGTTGGAGCAACCTGTCGAGAATGCCACGAGACATGCGAAGGACCTCATGAATCAGGCTATGGTGCTTCAGTCGCTCATTCAAGACACGAAGAATTTTTCTGACGCCGCAGTTCGCGCCGCCACTGTTTACTCAAACATCGTCCAGGCCATTTTGAAGGCGCTTGCCGCTGCGAAAGAGGCCAACGTTACCGCTTCGTCAGCCAAGCAAATGGTACGTGGCAGTGTTTGCTTATACGCGGTTTTTTGTTGTGAATTTCTTTGCAAGCATCGTTTGAAGCCTCTTGTGTTTTTCATTTACTGACGCACATAGAGAGTATTCAGGTTATTTCAGTCCATCGTCTATACAGTAAACAGCCACGTATAAGAACCTGTAAATTCTGCATCCAGCCTATTGTTCAAATACAATACCCTATTGTCTCTTCTATTGTCTTGTACAGGGATTTCAGCCTGGAAGGTTCTTAACCCACTGGTTCTTATATGCGGGTGTCTACTGTACTTCTAATGTATTTGTTTATGTCCTGCAGGCCCAAGTAGCCAAGAATCAAGCCGGCGTGACGTCAAAAAATACGAAAGTGATCGAATCCGAGACTGGTAAACTGGAGAATGACGTCAAAGGATTGGATGACCCATTGGCCGATCTGAGGAAGCAACTTGCCGAAATCCGAGCCTTGAAGGACGAGGCCAAATCCAGGCTTAAAGCTGTGAATGAAAAAATACCTGGATTCGAGAAGGACAGCGATGTTGGTGAGTACTTGAAAACTCTTATCATAGATGGAATAATATATGGTATGATAGAAGGCTACTCGCTTATCTATACCACAGTTCTCTTGTGTTTGTATGTCTCGCATATACCTCGTATATGCCTGTGATAACGTGTATACCTTATGTATGACCACTCGCTGTCGTGTACGATGTGTTTGATACACACTCTTGTGTGTCGAGTAGTTGTGCGGGGTTTTTGACCGAGCTGTTGATTGGTTGTTTGCAGGAACACGTGCCGACCGTACAAGTGCAGATGCCAAAGAGGCAGCCAAGAAAGCCAAAATGGCCCTCAAGTTCTCAAAAGATATCCAGGTAAACATCGTATTGTAATAATTGTTTCCCGTGAGTTTATGAGAGGGAGTTTATTCATCAAGATTATTATTATTTTCATCAATATTTGTTATGAATATGAATTCTTGTTATCATCATGAATTTCTTATTACTATGATATTCACCGAAAGCCATTTTTTCTAAAAAGGGGAAGATATCAGAAGCGAATACAAACCTGACGAATCTTCGTCTTGGCATTGAAAACGTAAACAGATTGATTAACGAAGCGGCAAAGAGCGTTTCAGACGTGGAATCGACCATCCCCAACATCACCAATTCAATCAATGACGTCAAGATCAGTCACAAAAAATTAGAAGATTACATCCTGCACAACGTCACAAACAAGCTGGATAGCGTCAAATACAAGATAGCACACGCGAGGGGCCTAGCTAACCGTATACCTTTAGGTGTGTCATTCTCTTCTTCAAGTTCCGTGACTTTGGACACCCCCAATCTGGACGGGGAAACGACGACGCAACTTGATATGAACATCAAGACGACGTCAAAGAACGCCCTGCTTATGTTTATCGGTAATGGCGGAGGGGTTGGTCGAAAGAGACGGGCAACAAGTGGCGATTTCCTTGCTCTTGGTTTGGCGAATGGCTTTGTCACGTTCAGTGCTAAGGCCGCAGGCTCTGATGTCGATCTCAGATCAAAGTTGCCTGTATCCAACGGTTTTTGGTACGCAATAACTGCAAGCAGGTATGAGCTCGACTTGGCATTGGTAAATTTGCTAATCTTACTGCTTATACCGTTATTTTTTACATCCTCATAGACAGATTGCAAGTTTCAGAATCAATTGCAATTTACTCGATGCTTGCATTGGTTTTATAATGGTTTTATAATGTGCATTGGGCTTGCTTCTTTCATATATTCTACATGGAATGTGTCTTATGAATGTCTTTTTTCCATGGCTTTGTGAATTATACCAGTGTTGCAATTATTAATCCGTTGGTTCTTTTTTCGGGCCTTGCATACACCTCGAATAGAATTCTTGTTTTGCTTCATTTAGTCATCCTTGTTAATTTGGTTGGTTTAATCAATACAACACATAATGGCATTAGTTAATCATGTTGTTCAAAGATGATTTTTCAATCTTAGGTCATTGAATACACTGAAGCTGAGCGTTAGGATGACCAATGAAACGTCTGCCAAGTCTACCAAGATGTCAAGTGCCAATCTCGCTACGATGAAGCTGACAAAACAAAGCGATGTATTTGTTGGCGGCGTTCCGGCTGGCAAATCGGTACCAACTGAAGTAGCAAAGAGTAATTTCGTCGGCTGCATGGATAGAGTTGCTATTAACAAGAAGACCTCAGGATTGTGGAATTGGAAGGTAATTTGCTCCTTTCAGAAGAATATTCTTCATGTCTGTGCTGCTTAGTATCTCGAGCTACTGTTATCTTATACACCAAGTTACTACTGTATTTTGCCTCAAGCAACTGCTGTTTTACCACCTCGAGCTATTTGTAGCTTATGTTTTTACCTTGAATAAGCTCGGTTTGGTTTTACCTGACTAATGATATGCCATTCTTTTTCAGACTGTCGCAAATGTGGATGCCTGCAGAAAGCAGAAACAATTAATTTCATCGTCATCATTGCAGTTCTTTGGTGACGGATTCCTCAAGTTTAGGTTGGATGCAGCGGAGAACATTTTGAGAAGGGTGCGATTCGCATTCAAGACAATGCAAAAGGACGCCCTACTTGTATACGGTCCTGACAGTGCTTACCCCGGAAAGTTTGCGTCTTTCGAGCTGAAGAACGGATCATTGATCTATCGCTTCAAGAACTTTGACGACGTGGAGAAGACTATCTCATCAGCAGGTATCATCGGGCGACTCGACGATGGGAAACTGCATTACGTATCAAAATCAAAAGAGAAGTTGAAGATTGATGAAATACTCATTGAAAAGGGGCTGCCAAGTCAAGATATGTCTGCTTCGTACGTCTTTATCGGCGGTGTTCCGTTGGGCGAGAAAATGACGAACAGGTACAGTTATTCATAACTATATGCACCCCCTGATGTTAAAGTAGATGTATTGTTTTACAATGTCAACTGTTAGATTCACACCGGGGGTTGCTCTGTTTATAATGCCTGATTGATTGACTTGTTTTTATCGTGCTCCTTTGCAGTGAAATCGGTACGAAGCCGTTTAAAGGCTGCTTCGTAGAAGCCTATGGCAACAAGGCAGTCTCATTCCGCAAAGCAGAATATTTTATCGACGTGGCACGGGAAGCCTACGTTCTTGATTTCAAGTCATACCGCACTGGATGTACAAGCCATGTAAGTTATGCCCTTCAGCTAATCTTTTCTCCTTCAAGCTTGCTCAGCTTGCGCATTTGCGTTCGTGACGTTTCAAGTTGTCTCCTAACCATCATGCCATGCTTACTTTTAGCTAACAAAGGCAGCCGCATTTACATCGCCAAGCTCGTATCTGGCTATCAATGCAACCTCGTGTTCAGTGTCATCCGGCAACAGCCTCGCTTTCAGTTTCCAGACATATCAAACTCAAGCTGTCCTTCTTCACGGAAAAGGAAAGGTAAGTGACGATAAACCTTCCCTCCTCTCTCCCAATATCTCCCCTCGCCCTTTCTTTTTAACACCGCCCCCTCCTTTAATATCTCCCCCGCTCCCATGAAACAAGGCCGGCAAGGGATGTTATTGCTTGAATAATTATTTTCACTGTTGTTTTATTTGAATTAGGATACAGATTTCAGTTTGATTATTAATGACGATGGAGCCATCTCGATGTCAGTGAAGAGTGGAGAGGAATTCGGCCTACTCATTTCTGATAAGAAGAATTTGAACGACGGAAAATGGCACTTGGTTCTCGTTACACATTCTGAAAGCAGGTAAGATGTGCACTAACGTTATTTGTTGTTGTTTGTATGATGTTATTTATTATAATTGTGCCATCTTGTTTGCCACCATGATTACGTGCACTGCAGCCTTTGCTTTCCGTGTTCCTCCGTTACCTCCGTCTATAACTCTAGAATCTGGCCTGTTTTGCCAGGGCTTCCACCTTATACCACAAGCTTTAAATAAGGGCCTGTGTGTTTGAGGCATTTTAAGCGGAGAAATTACAAGTGAATTAAGTGAGACATTTGTCTGACCACAACTCTGTTTTTAAGTGAACTATTTAGATTAATTTTTACTTTCTTGTGTAGGCTTTCGTTGAGTGTTGACGGACAGAGCAAGGATGTTGGCTTCAACAAAGAAATCGCTCTTGACGATAAGATGTATGTTGGGGGATTGCCAGCATCTGTTTCGATTGAAGGGGTCACAGCGGCCAGTCTCCAAGGCAACATCAAGAATATTCATTGCAATGCGGCGTATGTATACGTTACTTTGTATCATTTTAATCACTCATTTTAATTTCGTGTCAAAATATTTCTTATTTGCATAGGACCTGATAAAATATTGTCCAATTAGTTTGGGACCTGATAAATATTTTTATAAATGTATATACGGTTGTTAGCTAATCACAGGTATGATTTGTTCATCTGATTGTAACTATGAATCTTTGTCTTTTCAATCGAGCAGAGAAATTGACTTACGAAAATCCAACCTCGGAATGAAGCAAGTCGTATTGTCAGAACGAGAACTGCAGCCTCCACAGCCTCCTACGACAATGCCACCACCGCAGCCGACGACAAAAGAACCGACAAAATCACCGCCAGTACCAGGGCCGGTGAAGATGAGCACTACAATGGAACCAATGGAAACAACAGCGGCTCCTACAACTACAATGGAGCCCACTACAACCATGGAGCCAACTACAACCATGGAGCCAACTACCACTATGGAGCCAACTACAACTATGGAACCTACAACCACTATGGAACCTACAACCACTATGGAACCTACAACAACTATGGAGCCCACAACAACTATGGAACCTACAACAACTATGGAACCTACAACAACTATGGAACCTACAACAACTATGGAGCCAACTACCACTATGGAGCCAACTACCACAATGGAACCTACGACAACTATGGAGCCAACCACAACTATGGAACCTGCAACAACTATGGAGCCAACTACCACTATGGAACCTACAACAACTATGGAACCTACAACAACTATGGAACCTACAACAACTATGGAGCCTACCACAAAGGCTCCAACGACCTTACCTAAAGATGTGCCATGCCAGTCTGTTGATTTGCCTGAAAGCAATGGATACAGTTTTGGTCTAGCATCGCCAAGCTACGTTTCATTCCCTGTCACTTCTGGCTTCCTTTATCTCAAGTGAGTCTCATCTTACATGGACGTTAATATATATTTGTAGATCAAGAGTTTCTCGAACCGATAGAATAACTTACAATGAAGCAGTCGACAGGGCCTGGTGTCCACTTCGATTTAGTTGAGCGCTCATTGTACTAGGCATTTGTTATATCGAGGCGCTATTGCCATTTATTCTGACAGTTTTAACACGTGTTTACATAATGTTTCAATTGCAGATCGAAGTTCACCTTCGAAATTTCCACTTATTCCTCCAACGGCATAATTCTGATCTCGCAGAAGCTCAAAAACGTGTACGATTACGAGGCTATCTACCTCGAAGCTGGTAAGATCGTTTATTTGTTCAACGCCGGCACTGGCTCTGCTAAGATGGTTTCTACCAATACTATCAACGACGGAGCTTGGCACAGGGTGACAACAGAGAGAAACAAGAGAAACGGAAAGCTGATTGTGGACAAGGTTGAGCTTACTGCAACCAGCCGAGGAGGGGCGACAGCGCTTAATTCTCTCGCGAGAATCTATGTTGGTGGAGCACCGTCAGGCCTGAATACACTCGTCAAAGTTCCAGTACGTACTAATTTTTCTTTTACTTTGCGGTAAATTGTGAGACTTGGGCTTCTCCCCTTTCCAAAAACACCTGAGCTACTGTTGCTGATATCTTCAAGCATTTCTTTTTATATTTCTCTGGTTGATATTGCAAGTGAGCCAAAGCTGAGATCTTCACCAGATCAAATCGATAAGATACAAAAGTAGTATACATTGAACATTGCTAATACTGATTCATAATCCATATCAGATGTTCACGAATAGATATTGATCCAAAGATTATGGATTAGATCATGGATCGCTTCATGGACGAATTACCTTGGATTAAGGATTAAAGATTCGGGTTATCAGATGATATTTACATTACTGATGGGTGTTTTTCTTGCAATTTTAGCGTGGATCACGAGGCAGTATGCAAGGATGCATTCGAAGCATCAAAGCATTCGATAAGAAGTTCCCCAAACAAGGAACACCAACTGGGGTATCTCGTTGCTTCGCTGCTTACACAAAAGCTCTTTACATCGGCAAGAAGGGTGGATACGGAGTTGTTTGTAAGTACCAACTCGTTTTATCATCTGTAACAGCTTTCTCTTACTCTGTGGTACCTTTAGCTTGCTCTGTAATAGTTTTGAAGTTGCCTTAATTCTCTCTGTGATATTTTTTTTCATGTGAGACAATGTTGCAGCTTGCTATTGTTAGAATGTTTGCTTTGACGCGTTTTATATTCCTTTTGCAGCCAAACATAAAATTGGCGCGAAAAAGACTATTGGATTGACAGTTCGACCGATGGCTAAGGACGGAATCGTATTTTACACAGCCGGAAGAGGCGATTTTATGGCAATAGAGTTTGTCAAGGGAGAGGTGAGTGTAACCCCCGTCGAATTATGCCAATTTGTATTAATATCCAACAAATCGTATGCCATGACCAGGTGGTACAGTACCAGGCCTATCACTAACTAACTACCACTGCCATAGTGGTAGTTGGCTCCATAGTTGTTGTGGCCTCCATGGTTGTAGTTTGCTCCATGGTTGTAGTTGGCTCCATTGTAGTTGTAGGAGCCACTGTTGCTTCCAGACTATTGTTCAAATGCAATAAGCTTATTTTCTCTTCTATTGTCTAGAGCCTGGAAGGTTCTTAATCCACTGGTTCTATATGCGAGTGTTTACTGTATGCGTTTATTCTAGGCAGACCTAGGAAGCCTTTTCACTTCAATTGATCTTTCTATTGTCTTCTTGATAGGTTTTCGTTAGTGTTCAAAATGGCGCAGGAACACATTCTGTATCGGTGGCTCCTAGACCAGGCACTTCGTTCTGCGATGGCAGACCTCACACGATCACAGTGAAGAAGACAGCAAACGTTGTTGAGTTGACTGTTGATGACATATCCAAGACAGTCAGAGGTCCCACGAAAGCCACATCAGCCGACACTAACGGGGTTGTACATATTGGCGGTATTCCTGGTAAGTAACGGTCATTCCTATCACTAATACACTGTGTTAAACTATACATTTTAACCTGTTTAAACCGGTTCGAATTGTAATTTTTTTCAGCTAACTTATTTTCCAAGAAAATATTCAAGTCATCTGCCTCTATGAATGGTTGTGTATCAAAATATACCTACGATGGAAAAGATTCCACCAAAGACATAGCTCTTCGAGGATTGGCCTCGTTTGGATGCCAAGATCAATCGCCTTAAACGTTGTATCTTTTTTAATTTTTAGTTTTTCCTTTATTTCGTTCCTTTATTTCCCCGCTGGGTTCTTTTTCTAAAGATATTCACTTTCTTCATTTATTCTCGCCAGAGAGTTCTTCTTTAACTTTCATTTTATTTCCAAGCTTTTTATAAGATTTTTAGAGATTTATGTTTTATAGATTTCTTATTTTTGTATCTTATTATTTTTACGTTTATTTCATAACTTGGATTTGTCGTGATAGACAGAAGCTGTAGTGAACTGTTCTGACATCTATTTTGCTTGTGGAATCCTGAGCCACTTGGCTTTTCTTTCAACATGATAATCGAAACCTAAAATTGATTACGATAAGGATTTTGCAACAAAACACAGCAATATTAACTTGAAGCTACTGTGAAACACGTTCACATTGAATTCATTACAGTTTGTTACAGCTCTTTCTTTGATACCTTAGAATCTATCTGGGCTGTGGGAAAGTGTATCTTGAAGCCATTTTACTGCATACGCGCCATTAAAATTTTACCCAGATATGTTCTATTGTTTTTTTAATACCGGATTGCGTCGTTGTGTGTGATTTATAATTTTTCACCTCATAAACTTTGATATTGATTTTTATAAACTTGGTTTTTAGCCAAAAAGTTTTGAATAAGGTTTTTCGTATTCTTTTAACTAATTGATTTATAATGATGGTTATCAATTCGGAAAATTCCTCCGGGAAAAATTATCTTGTTTCACTGCATACTACTTTAATCGGAGAAACTTTCGCGGGTAGAAACTTTCGCGAGGCGAAAATAACGCGAAATTTCTAGAATTAACTTTCGCGTTTTAGGCAAAATCGGATATTTTGCGAGAATAAACTTTCGCGAATTCCAAGTCTGAACAGAAACTTTAAACAAAAACCTTGAAGTAGTTTTTATTCAAAGTGAAACTTTTTCATAAATTTCGCGAATTTCCAATTTTGAGATTTTTATCAAGAATAAACTTTCGCGAATTTCATATTTTAGAAAATTTCGCGCAATAAACTTTCGCGAATTTTGGCCGAAAATCGCGAAAGTTTCTCCGATTAAAGTATACTTTGTTGCGAGCCTCACTATCATTGCTTTTGAATGAAGTCGAGGTGCCACGTGCAGACAAAATGGCGGACAGAAAAGATGTAAATATGAGCTGTTCTATCGATTATTTCTTGTATGCTCTATTCCATGTGATTTACTTGTCCAATATATTTTGAAAATGTTGCGTTGGTGAATGTCTGACCTTCAACTCGTAGATTCTGGAAATTTAGCCAGGTACAACACTGATTATCATTGAATAGCTTTCGTGAAATAGGCTAAAACAAGCTGATGTTACCGCCGGCTTGAAGCACGAACTTTGAATTATGAGTGATTTTGTGGCCATTAAAATATCAACATATCAAGCTGCTGACAGTAAATCATTCAGCTATCAAGAACTGTACGACCGTGAGGCGTGGAGGTCGCTTTTGAACGAAGAAGAGAAGGATAAAGACGACAGAGAAATTGAGAAGGCTCAAAAGAATCGACTTGTTTTGCTTGGAATGGATGTGACTCGTTCACCAGAATTCGTCCAGCTGGCTGTCTACTCATGTGGAGTGTTCTTCTTCTATCTTATCTATGGTTACATGCAGGTAAGAAAGGCTCGAACCTGCTGTCATGGATGAGTTCGAGTTTCAGTTTGAGATGTTTCATGAGCTAGACTGAAGTAAAGCAGATTTGCATTTTACGGACCACGCCCACTTAGAGTAAATTATATATCAATCGACAGCCAATGACCTCCTGAATACGAATCTGCAATAATATTTGCGTTAAATTCCCGCATCCGAAAGTTATTCCCCTTTTTATTAGGGGCCTAACACCTAAACTTTTTAGCATTCAGCGAAAATTAAAGGTGGGTGCAAGTGAAGAATAAAAAGGTGGGGTACACTAATTGCCGAAAGTTGTCTTTGATTGGTGATAAATGTAATGAGTGATTACATGAAATTCTTCTTTTTCTAGGAGCTAATATTTAGCTTGAAAGGCTTCAAACAGTATGGTTGGTACTTAACTCTGGTACAGTTTGCTTACTACGCAATTTTCAGCATCACCGAAATGATTATTTCAAAACCCAAAATAAAATTTAAAAGAAGGTATAATAATAAGGAATTTCATTTTGATTCTACAAGTTTATTTTTCAAATATTATTCTTGAGTAAAATGTTTTTAGTTCATCTTTTATTCTTTATATTTGAAGATCTCTCGTGTTTGTTGTCTTAGGATTCCGTTAAAAACATACACCCTTCTTGCGTTTTTAACCGTTGCAACAATGGGATTATCGAATACATCACTTGGTTACTTAAATTATCCTACGCAGGTACCTAATTACGAAGTTATCTGTTAATTATTTATCTATTAACAGTTCTATTTTATTATTTTTACAGTCTAAGTTGCGTAAGCTTTCGTCATTTTTCCTCGTCTTCTGTTTTTAGTCCTGAGAAATATCAATCATTGTCATTTCATTTAATTTAGGTTATTTTCAAGTGTTGTAAGCTGATTCCTGTTATGTTTGGTGGAATTCTCATCCAAGGTTAGTGTGAATTCAGTTTTCTCAAAACACAACAAGACTATTCTCCGCATTTATATGTACTGCAATGCATTCATGCAACAAACATCTTGTACGCTGGAAGGCATGTCTCCAGTAGGTCTCCAGTTCAAGGACTAAACCCTTTGTTGTCAGTCTAACGTAGATTTCCATTTTAATTTACCTATGTAGATTTATTATTATATTGTTTAGGGTTTGGAGATTATTCCCTTATTTTTCTCTCTTTCAGGGAAAAGATATTCTCGACTGGACTTCATTTCATGCCTCTGCATGAGCGTTGGTCTGATATTCTTCACATTAGCAGACATAGAAGTATCTCCCAGTTTTAACCCAACTGGTAAGGCGATTGAAATTTTTCCATTCAATTTTGAGCGTGCATCTGCGCTAGTGATCGTATCGTAGCAAAATACATTTACTTAATTTTTCTGTTTATCCAGGTGTATTGCTTATCTCAATGGCCCTTTGTGCCGATGCTGTGATAGGGAATGTTCAAGAAAAAGCTATGCTCATGTTTGATGCGGCAAATAACGAAGTTGTAAGTCTCATCTAGCCTCGCTACACAACGCCCCTGTTTCAACGCTGCGGAGGAGACCGCAACAGCCATTGCTCAACCAGTGTTTAGTATAGCGAGAGGTTGTTGTTGTTGTGAGATATACTACGACTGTAGCAAGTCGAAGTCTCCTCCGTGGCATCTTTTGCTTCAATGTAATACTTACATTTAGATGTCGAGTGTCATTTTTTCGAAGCAAGAAGATAAGTTTTGAGTTTCTTTTTTATCAGGTTTTATATTCCTACTCTATTGGATTTTTGTACATTCTGTTTGGTCTGGGAATTTCTGGTGGACTTAAAAATGCTTTTCTGTTCTGTTTACAGGTAAGGACCGCACCTCTTGCAGTATTTTCTATTCTCACAATCATTTATTTATATTATTAACTCTTTACGTTATTCCTACAGTTTCCGTTGAGGACATATGGTTATGCAGCAATCTTTTCTCTTTCTGGATATCTTGGACTTTCATACGTTTTAACATTGGTTAGAAAGTTTGGTGCATTACTTGCTGTAACAGGTGAAAATTTACTTATTTTTTATCTTTTTTAAGAATGAAGTGAGATATAATGAAATTAAATAGGATTTGATAGACTATGGTTTAATTGTTGCTGCTTCTATTGAAATTGTAGTTACAACATGCAGAAAAGCTGTTACTATCATACTTTCATTTTTATTCTTCGCCAAGCCTTTCACAATCACGTAAGTCATACTGAATAGCATTCATTCATAGCAACCGTTTACTGAATAGCATTAACAAGCGGTTAATAACACAACACTTATTATAACATTGCCTGCAAAATTAAGTAATAACATTACATCTTAACCTTATTCTTTCAGTTATGTTTGGGCTGGATGTGTTGTTCTTGCCGGCATTCTTTTAAATGTTTACCAAAAGAACACGAAAAGCATTCATAAAACAGCGGAGAAGCTAACTCATTTACTCCGTCGATGTTCAAATAACTTTGTAAAGACCTCAAAACAGAAAATCCTTGACGTTTAACTGTCGCTTAAACTTCAGCAATAGGCTGCAATATTCACAATTTACCTTACCAGTATTTATTTAATACTTACCACATGTTTATGTAAAAACCTCTTAGATAATATGCTTTTAAAAAGCGTTTCGCAAAAAAGCGATGGCGTGGTCTATAATTTTACGAATTGGCAGGTGCTCACAAGGCTCGAAATCGCAGAAAAACAACCGAATTTTCGCGGCATCAGGTTTACTCATCATCATCATCAACAACAAGATATAAATTGTTCAAGCGAATTTAAATAAATTTCTACTCCTGCTCCTTGCTGTGAATCGATTCTGCTGTGTATAATTTTGCAAAGCTCTGTGATGCGAACTGTTTCAACTGTTGACAGTATGTGCTCAATTGCGCATTGACCAACACGTTGTCCAGCCTTGGCGTGGGAGGAATGGGACGGAATATCTTTGTGATGTCGTCTTCAGGAAGAGGCTGCTCTCCGCGTTTTTCTCTTTGATCATTTTCAGCCGCCTGGAAATAAAATTTTCAAATTGTCTATTGAGTATTATCATAAGGTATGAATTTGTTAGAGTTTTGTATTATAATATCATATAGGTGATTAAAAGCAGAAGGTTGTTACTAACCCTTTTGGCCTTGAAGGCTTCAATTTGCTGCTGCTGTCTTGCATTATTACGTTGGTAATTGTGCAATTTCTGGGCATCCTGACACAGTTCATCCACTCCTTCCATCAGCAGCTGTACGCTTTTCTCCAAATAAGAACTACAATGTTTACAGAAGAAGTTTAGGTCTTGAAGCAATCTAAGCCAATAGCTATATGCTTTCTGAATAAACAACTAAACAATGATGTAGGTGAATGAGGTTGAAGGTTGCTCACCCCGTTGCCAAGCTAAGGAATGAATCGGTGTCAATAATGTTTGACATCTCTTCAACTTCACAAAGCAGTGTGCATGCAAGATTTGAATTTTTGATCACGACTGGGACTTCTTCAAAGAGATTATTGTAACTGACTCCCTTCTTTGCCAATCTGAAAGACAAGTCAATGTCACCACTCAGAGTTCTTCTTCTGCTTCTATAAAATTACTTTGCAAAGCCTTACGACATTAACGCAAAGGGGTGAAAGTTAAATGAAATTATAAGGGGAGGATGTGAGGGATTCTAAAGTTTACAAAGTGGGTTCCAGTTCAATGAAATCTTAAAGAATCATCTCAGCTGTAAAGAATAATGCCAGCTGTACCCTTCAGGTGTGAAGACTCTCTCTCCACTGCGATACAATTCCATGAGCAAAGGCGTCAATCTGTAGGCACTGAATGACATCATCCCTTGCAGAGTTTTCAGGGGGTCTGCAGAAAGAATAATACCATCAGAAAACAGACTTCTTATTTCGATGAATTAGAAAATTCATGTTCAGTTGACAAAACATCATCTTACCATAGACAAGGACAACAGACTCTTCAATTGAGCTCTGGTAATTATACTGCGACTCAACAAAATTCTTATTGAGAAATGAGCCGAGGTATGTCGATTGATACCAGCCCACGTGAAGATGGTCGACATTAACATCTCTGAGTTTCCTCATCATTTCAATCTGATATTGCACTAGAAAGAAAGCATGTTAAGAAAATTGTCAACCAAACCCAGTGACTGTGAACTGTAGAAATGAGATTAAGATGGATAAATCATTGGGTTGTTAATTTTAATTTTACCCTCATCTTGATCATCTTCGTCAGATCTTGGATACGGAAAACAATTTGTGATCTCCAGTTTCTTGTCGACAACTAGACCAAGTAAAACACCTTGTGCTATTTCACTCGGACCTTCTTCATAGCAATGTCTGATGATTTTCAGAGCAACCTAAAAATATCAATGACAAATTCATTCATAAACTACCTGTAAATATCCATTTAAATTGCTTCCAAGTAAATGTCAATAAATAAAATTGTTCGTCATGTTTCCCTTTTAGCCGAATTCGTATGTTTTATTCAAAATCAAATATTTATTTGTATTTCTACCTAATGAAATGAAGTGGAAGTGGACTAAACTTAAAAACCATACTAAGCGTTATATTATCGTTCGAGTAGACCCATGGACAACATAAAAATAAAATGAAACGGTAGATAATTGATTTATAGATGATTAAATGTGAAATCTCTGCGAGTAACATACTAATCCTTCGATTTGTACAGCATCCACGTGTGGGTGATCCCTGTCCGCCTGTCTATCTTGGTCAGCCATTTTGAAAGAAGTTGATTCATCTGATGGCGGATTCTAGTACGCATCAAAATCATTCATGTGCCATGTGCTGGATGTTGGGGCAATTTGTTTGATTGGAAACAGGTTATTTCGAAAGGAAATATCCACAAAATACTACTCATAATGCCACCAAATTCGAACTGCTCTCTCTGGATGGGAGATGTGAGTATGAATTGATACACGTTGCATTAATTGATAGCATATTATGGTCCAGTCCTACCTTGCTTCTAATTTAGGCCATTGCTAAAGAACACCAACCACGTGCTTGGCCTAAAAACACTGTGTTAAAAAATCTGTTTTACTCATTTGTGCAGCTTGAAAGCTACATGGATGAGATGTTTATAACAAGTGCCTTTGCTGCCATGGGAGAGATGGTTACCAAAGTCAAACTCATGAAACATAAGACACAAGTGTGAGTACAACAATCTCGATCTCTAGAAACTTCATGAATAAAACGTGTTGATTTCCGAACTTTTCTTTACAACATTAACAACAGCCGTGTATGCTTTTGTATTCAGAGGAAATGTTGGTTACTGTTTCGTGGAGTTTGAAACTCCAGCGCATGCAGATAACGCATTGAAGAGACTGAATGGTTTGCCTGTTCCTGGCACCAATCCAGTGAGTTGATATTGATATCTTAGAGTGCACTCTAACTATATAACTATACATAAGGCGTTGACTGAAACAACAAGATAATTCATCTATTGAGCTATTTCTGTTGGGATGACTTTAATTATTGTTCAATTGATTTCCCAGATCAGACGGTTCAAGCTTAATTATGCAATATACGGAAAAGACCAGAACACGTGAGTTCCTGGCTTATCTTGCATATCCTATGAGCAACGTGAATCTTGCCCCGCTCTTTGCAAATATGTTTATGTAACCTCTACTTCTCTTCTTGCAGGAGCTCCGAAGTCTCTCTTTATGTTGGTGACCTAAGTCCTGAAGTAACCGACTATATGCTCTTGGTAAATATGCACTTGATCTTTGCATTTACTTATTGTAATGACTCAATTTATACATTTTTGAGACTACTCTGCTTGTAAATATTCAAGTATGCTCCTCTGTGTTTTCAGTCATTTTTCCAATCTCGATATCCATCAGTTAAAGCTGCAAAGGGTAAGATGAACAAGTCTTGAACCCCTAACACTGTTAAATTTCTTCTTTTGTTGAAAATATTTCTCTACTATGCCCCTGGATTCTGATACTCATTTCACTTCCTCCCTACTTTTCAGTTGTTTGCGATGCAACCGGAAAATCCAAGTAAGTTGACAATAATTTTTCACGCAGTTCTCTATCTTCTCCAATGCAACACTGCATGCTAGCTTGGAGAAGTTAATTTTTTGTTTATTTATCCATTTGACACATGGCAGTGCTTGATAAGGACATTTGTTACTTTTTTCTTTTATTCTTAACAGGAGGTTTGGCTTTGTCCGATTTTACCAAGAAGCTGAACAAAAAAGAGCGCTGTTTGAAATGCAACATGCTGTTGGCCTTGGGGGAAGGCCAATTAAAGTCAATGCAGCCATTCAGAAAAGGTATTCACCTACTCAAAAACTTTGTCTAAACTGATGCATTATGTGGTATATTTGTTGCTGACAGTCTTCAACTCTTGACTTTCAAATTAACAGTCAATAGAACATTGCTAGTAATAGAACGTAGCTGCGGATAAAGATGAAATGTGATAGATCATCGTGAACATGAAGATACATACAATGATACAGCGTTATCAAGAAACGTTTCCAATGTCATTATGCTGAACTTATCCCAAGTTTGCATTATTGTTTTTGCCTTGCAGTCAATCTAAAAACATGATGGATGCGAATAGCCAGTATTACCAGCAGTACCAGCAATATCAGCAATATTTGCAATCGTATTACCAAACCAATGCCTACGGCCAGCAGCCCTTAACAGTGGATCAATATTACCAACAACATTATGGAACATCAAATCAGGTATCACTTCAAATCTCTACCTGATAATACTTATAATACCTATATTAAAGTTGACTGAGTTACTTTTGTTATATTTGAAAGCTGAATAATCTGACTAATTGAACGAAACTTGATTAATTTCGTCTTAACTTATTTCCAGGGGACTTTAGAACACGATGAAAATGGACCAGACGGTATGCAGACCCTTTGTAGCTCTTATCTTAATAAGTGTTATTGAAACTAAACATACCTTACTCCATTGCGCACGTACATGAGGATATATCACTTATATTTATTGACTTAAATTGACAAATAACTTCGGCTATTTCCGAATGTTTTTAGATCCAAGTTTCGAGATTGATGTTGCGGAAACAAATCGATTGTTTATGGACAATGAAACGGTATGTATCAGAGATGAGGTTTAATTTGATGAATCAATGATGTATCAATTAGCTTTTTCATTAGGGTTGATATACAGTAAAATCTCGATAACTCGAACCCCGGGTTAATCGAATCTCGGATTAATCGAACCTCAGATTAATCGAACCATTTTGCATTCCCTTTGAAAGCTATGTTAATACTTTCTAACCCTCGATAACTCAAACTATTTTCATCGGTTTCTTCGAGGTTTAAGCTGTCGATATTTTACTGTATTAAGGATTGGTGAATTATGTATAAAAGAATGACTTGATACTATTTAAATAAAATTATATTCATGTTTTTTTTCAGAGGTTCTACTACGAATTAGAGGCGGCAAAGTGGAGTCCATTAGAGAGTCACACCACGACTTTACCAACGCAGAATGTATTGACATAAATCAGTCATCTATTATTTATCATTTATCTATCACTGTTGTGTGGAGAGGTTTTGCTCGCTGGACTGGACATTAAAAGTAGTCAACTCTTTTTTGACGCTGAATGTTTTAAATAATATGGCATTTTGTGTACTTTTAAGATGTGTATATATATATATTGATGTGACGAGTCTCGAATAGACAAATAGTCTTTTCTTTTTTAAATAACGGTGTTGTTTCTATATATAACAATGTTATGCTTGACTTATGCAATTTATTTGTCCGTAATGACTTGATTCAAAATTAAAAAGGTGGGCGGTACGCGATCGTGAAATTTACATTGGAAATTCAGAAGAAATTCAAAATGGAGAATTTACCATTTTATGGTGAGGAAGCAAGTGGAGAAGTTGAGGCGAGCACAGAGCGTAAGGGAAGAAACAATTCAAGTAATTTGGAAACATTAAATAAGTCATACGTCCCTCTTCACTTGGACGAATTGGTAAGATCTTGTGGATTGATTAACTTAGGCCTATGCACGTGGTAGAGGAGTGTGAGAAATATTGAATTTTGTAAATTAGTTTAAAATTACAAAATACAGCGGGAAATGCCGAAATATAGCATTTTCTAGCTTAATAGCACTCGTAAAAGATGTTTGGAGCAACTTTAGTTTCTTTTATCATGTTTCAAGTCTTTGACTAACTGTTTTCTGATAGTAGACACCGACGGAATTTCTGTTATCAAAACCTTTTGTTTATGTATACTGAATTATTTCCTTTTTCCTAGTGGTTTTATTCAAAATCCCCAGCAGATAACGACGAGTTGTTGACACTGTCTAAGTACAAGGCCATTGCAGAATTTAAGAAACAAAATTTCTCTGATTCCATGAAATTGTTTGAACAATGCGAAGAACTTCTACCGGCAAATGCTAATGCTTTGAGGAGAGAAGTTTTTGAAGGCAAAGCCAGATGTTTGATAGAGTTGCAGGAATTTCAAGAAGCTGAGAATGTCATTAATTTCATGGTGTGTTATTAATAATGGTTGATAATGTATGATAATGATTCTCTAAGCTTTTGTTCGTAAAGCAATTTGTGTATCCAATACCATAGTTTTGTAGAAATATGAAAAGGTGGGAGGAAGTCTTTTCAAATTGTCTGGTTTTATCAGTACAATCTTATCTTCTCGTGTTTTTTGATTTCAATAAATTTTGTTTTAGTTTGATCAAAAAGGAAATCCTCAAGACTCGAGTCTTTGGTTTTTGCTTTCAAGTGTCCATGAAAAGATGAGAAAATGGACCAGTTAGTTAACTCTATCTTCTGAATATATATTTTTAATGTCACAACCATGTTGCTGTGGTAAAATTTTCCATCTTCTCAATTTTTCATTTCATATTTTCTCTCTTGCAGGCGTGATGGCATGTTTGCAGCAATGTTTGATATTGCATTCAGATTGTACTGTGTATTGGAGCAAACTTGCACACTGCATCGCACAGTTAACGTGCAATGGACATCGCGAAATGTTTACAAATTTCATTGTAAGCGACAAAGTCACCAATTATGAGAATTTGAGCTCTTGGAGTACTTTCCGTAACGCGCTTAAGTATTTTTACGAGTATTTTATCGGTCAGATTAAGCAGGGACAGACAAGGCTCGGCGAAAATTTTTCTGATAACACCAGCAAAGACAATTGTTCAAGTTTATCTTTTTTGAGCATCGCGTTAGTTCAACAATTTACGAGTATTATCAAAGATATAAACGCTGTTTTTACGAGCGAATATTCTGAAGATGAAAGGGACTTGGTTTTAAAGCATTTAGAAAGAGTTCAAGACTCTGGAAATTGTTTTTGCTCAAGTGGCATTGTAAATGGATCGATTTCCGATCAAGATGAAGTTCAATTTATGATTTGGAAGATTTCTCTGCAATGCTTGCACTGCTGTGTAGCAGCAAAGTCATGGTAAAAACAGCTTTCATTATTGCGTCTACACCAAAGTAACTCGTATTTTGGGGCATGCTAGCTTTGTGCAAAGTATAGCTTAATTTTTATACTATATGACCCAACAATGGTTTTGATTTTGTCTAATTTTCAGCCTTCTCGCACAAAAGGCCATCCAATACAGTAAAGGATTCGCAAAAAATGCTGCAAAGCACAATATAATATCCGTGAGTTTCTTCTTGCCTAAATTTCATATTTTTGTGACTTAAATTTAACGGAATGTGGTAGAAAATCACAATCGGTTGTGCAAGACAATTTTAGTAGCAGGAATTGAAGCTTGTTTTTATCAATTGTTTATTTCTAGATTGAAAAATACGCCTCTGATTTGCTAAGCAATGAATCTAATCTTCAGAAATTATCAGACGTGAGTACTTTGAATATACATAGAAGAGTACAGGCAATGTTTACCAACTTTTTAAAAAGTACTTTAGCGTTATAAAGGAACTTTTTATTTTATTTCAGATTTTGGACAATCCAGAATGTAAATAGGTTTTTCTTCTGGTTAAAGGTTGAAGTCTCTTTGTCACGAATAGGAAATATAACATGAAATTTGATAATGTTGGGAAAAGACTAAAAACAGAATACATGAAGCTTGTACAATTATTGTGATAAAAGAAAAACTGCCAAAATAAAATTCTTGCATTGGCGGGGAATCGAACCCCGGTCTCCCGCGTGGCAGGCGAGAATTCTACCACTGAACCACCAATGCTTGGTTAAGCCTGCGACAGAACGTTATATGGGCTCTTGACCAAGTGCCCCCGGGCTAAATGGTGGCTGATGAGTCAGGGTTTTTAGTTTCGCATGTGCAAACTTCCACAAGACAATATGCTAATTGCTATCGCATTTCATTTAGTCGTTTTGGTTGCTGTAGTAATTGCATGCTCCTCCGCTTTGCATTTCTATTTATTTCAATGTGTTTATTTGTTCACTGCGTTGGCGCTTTTCCTTTTTCAATCTATGTGCGTGATAAAAGTCAGGAAAGCCGCTGTCATGTTATTTAATGAAATGGAAAAATTTGAGCAAGAAATGTGGAATAAAATAAAGCAGAAATAAAACAGATTTTTGAAAGTAAGTGATTATAATTTGATGCTATGCATATAATTTCCGCGAAATTTCGGAGCCTGTTCTCATATTTACATACTTGACGAAGCATGCTATTTTAATTAACCGAAAAGAAGAAATGCGGTTTTGGAGGCTGCTAAAGCAGATTGTGTTAAATAATTTATTAGGCCCTTCATCTAAGAGGTTTACAAGTTCGCAGTTAGCATTAAGTTTTTGAACTATATGGCAATTGTAGGTAGTTTAGTTCAAGTGAACAGAACTGTTATTTACCAGTATTTAGGCCGACACATACATGGCAAAAAGTTGTTTGGGTTTTTTACACTTCATATATATTCCTATTTGGTATTTGCTGAGCAAACTTTAGCTAGAATGCAGAGCGAAGAATTTATGAAAAAACCATGCGTAACGTTTGCGTTGCGTGAAATGGAAATCTCTGCAAATTTTAAACCTCAGCAGACGGAAAATGAAAAACATCTTTGCTTTGCTTCCGCAATTTCTTTGTCCGCAAAACAAATATCTTTCAACAAATTATTATCCTATCACCAATATCACCTTTTATCTTTGTTTTTGGCTGTATTTCTTTTTTCGTATTGTCCTCAAGTCATTGTTTTCAACTTGATGTGTTTTTTCGGAAATTCCTCTCTTTCAAATATTCACCTTTATTACAGTTCTTTATGTCCTTTGTTCTTAACTTGCATATATTTTGCGTGTGAATGCAATTATGAATAATACAATTTAAGCACATATAATTATTGTGGTATTTATTATGAAAAAATGTATGTAAAATACGTAGTGTATGGGCTTGCAATGGCTTGAACACGGATTGCGGTCGGTAGCCCGCAGCCTCTGGCCGTTTTGTGTATGTATGAATCTATTTGGTGGAGCATAAACAAAGCATAAACGTATGTTTACATTTTAGGAATCGCACATGGGCGTCCGCAAGTGATATCTCAGAAATGGCTTTGATTGTAACTGTTGCACAGATTACAAAGCTAGAATCTAAAAACGATCGATTTGTGACAGTGTTCTTTCGAGGTAAATGCAATTTTTTGGAGCGGGTTTTTTGGAGTTTTGGAGCCCTTTAACGTAACATATTATGCATGCCATTATTTTGCCAGAAAATTCGTATGTTTTCGTTGTTTACTTTCTGTAAATTTAGGTATACCTCACGATACACAAGTTGCGAAAAATTGCAAAGGAGATGTAGGCTTTCACGAGGTAAGATTTATTCTAACCAAGAACATAGCTTTGTTATCCCAATTTGTAGCATACGTTTGAGGAAGGTTTGGCCCAATTTGACGTTTACTGTGGTGGGTTAGTTTCTGGCGCTTGCTTCAGTACAGACAGTGTTGTCCAAAAACATAACACCTTCCGTGTATGGCCTGGTTTCCATATAGTCGTTGAGGGTCGTTGAAGGTCGCTCAAAGGATTAAAATCAACTTTTGACAATGCCTCTGTGTGATTTTTAATCCTTTCAGCGACCCTCAACGACTCTATGGAAATCAGGCTCATAACAAGAACACAAAAGTGTCTTTTCATGAAAAGGAGTCGAGAGCTTCTCGCATACCATAACACTTTTTATTCAGAAGGAAGCATTTTTTATACCATTGTTTCCTCTTCTCGTTTTAGGAACTAAGTTGGCCACTTTCCTCTAACATCGTTAGTGAAGAGTTCTTAGAAGTTAGGCTGTTTAACAAGAGCTCATTTTTCAGTGATAAGTATGCGAAGGTTTCACATATGTTCTTTACAATCCAACAATGTTGACTTTTGTTGGCACTTATGCATGATACCTCCTTGAGATAAATGATATCTCCTCAATCCTCGGGATAAGCGAGAAAAGATTCGGAAATCATAGGAATTTAAATACCCCAAGTTCTTTCTTCTTGTATCGTTATTCTTTCGTGGTCATTTCATGTCATTCATTCCATGAAGCATTCCTTTGTCACATAAAGTGGAGCGGCTATTAGGGACAACCCTAATCAGAGAACAAATGTTTTTGTCCCAAAGCTCAAAATTGGTCAGATCTTTGCAAAAGTATCCTGTCTTCGATGGACAACACTCTACGACAAAGAAACTCATTGATCCGTATATAGCTGTCCGTTATATAGACACTAATTCCTCATCTCATTATATATGACACTATATACCGATTTATTCAGGTTGGTTGCGCTGTATAGATGCTATCTATCCTCGCTGAAAGAAAACCAGGAAATCGAGTTCACTGATAATTTAGTCGACACGTACAACAGATCCATTGAGGTAGGCTCGCTAATTTTTCCAGCTATTGCAAGAGGAATTCTAATATAACACATCTGGTAGGAAGAAGCCTGGACATTACACAATAGACATTTGCCATCCCGAGACATCTGATCGAGATAGCAGACGTTTGAGATAACAGATAACGGATGGCCCATATATATATAAAGTTGATTACTCGAAGTTCAATGTTCTTATATAACAAAACGTGTCTACCCCAAGAGTCGATTAGATGGAGTGTTTATTGTATGAAAAATCAATTGTATTTGTTCCTCTAATCATACGCGTTGATCTTTTTAGTCCGAATTAACATTGATACTGAGGTACGAGCCTCCAAGTGAATCCGATTCATACGAGGTTGACATCCCACTTGACGATTTGGATACAGATAACGTTGTGACGAATGATTTTCTCGACCTTCCACGTGGAATTGACGCAAACCTTATCAAAAGGCCATCGTCAATTGTTATAGCACCATCTTCAGTGTCATCTAATGGCAGTCCTCGACAACCTCGTAAAGATATCAGTACGGGAATCAGAGACAGAGAGTAGGTATCAGATATTATTTGCAGTATATAGTTGGCCTGAATAAAATAGTATCTTAATTGCGGTAAGGGTTTATACCAGCTAAACCCACATTGATAACAGCTATCATAGCTGAAGTGGCTACCCAGTATAAATATTCGTACCTACTTACTTTTTTGGCGTTAGACCGAGCATTGTATTCTGAGCATTATAAGCGCTAGACAGAACATCAAATTGAACTCTAGATAGCAAGTGTTATACAATAATAGGCTACTCTCTCGCTATCTTTGTTCATTTCTGGATAATTTTCGATGTATTTGCAAACACGCATTTTTGGAGGCGCGAATAGAGGTGTTAATGAAAGAATTTCTATATTTAAGAGCTCCACAATACGTCTTGTTGCGTCAAAAACTACCCTGCCATGGAAACAAGATAGCATGCGAGGAAAATAGCGTCTTAGGCATTCTTTACTGAGCATTATAATGACACTTGACTCAGTTTTGTGATACTTACCAACGTGTGGTTATAATAGAGAATTTTTCTTTCTTTTCCACCTCTTCGTCTCTGAAATGCATCTTAATCGTCCATGTTGTAGAGCCTTCCATCCAAGAATCCGGCTACCAAAGACTGTCAATGCAAACTACTGTGAATGGCAGGTATACATTATTATTTGTTCTCTACATAGTTGATTATGCCGATGGGCTATCATTGCTGATTGTTGTATCTTATCCTCATGGGGTAAAGGCTCGGAGAAGTCAAAGTGTATGGGTTACCACGTTTCATTATGGTGGGCCAAGTAGGTTGTGCCATACCAATCGAACGCACCATTTAAATCGTTTTTCTTGTTTTGATAAGGTTCAAGTAAAGGTTATTGAAGCAAAAGATCTCAATGGCATGGCCATTAGTCCTCATGTGGACATTCATGTTGGCGATCAGAAGAAGCATACGACAACAAAATCAAACAATAACAACCCATTGTGGGATGAGGTTAATCTTTTCATGTCCTTTTCTTGCAATATTCTATTCATATTTTGTAGTGAATCATTCTGTTCGATCTAGTTTTTATAACAGTGTGTTTCTTTTTGTAGTTTTTTGTGTTCGATTTCAAGCTTCCAAAAGAGCAAATGCTGGATCACATCATCCAGTTTCAAGTAAGTACATTATTTTATATTTGCGTTATATGAAATAGCTCTCCTGGCTCAATCAATTCTTGATGCTTTCGAAATATTTGTGCTAGAGAGCTGTGACTTGTCTCAAAATGATCAGCATATCCTAATTAGTAAGATTCGATGCCTTTGAGTATGATTTCCACCATTGTTAAAATTTGATGTTCGATGGCCTGCGTCTATGGCTAATACATAGAGTGATTTAAGATAGAAGAAGAGACTCTTTGTGAAGTAATGTTGTTTATATTTGACAGGTATATGATGGAAGATCCACTCTAATATCACAAGGAAATCTAATAGGCCAGTTTAAAGTAGGTTCTTTTTCATACATCTTATCCATGTTCGTTTTCAAGGTTCAACTAAAAGATGAACATAGCATGTATTTTCTTTACATAAATATTTTACATTTAATTTTGTTTTTAGATGGATCTATGGTTGGTGTACGAACAACCAGGTAAGTTATATAATGTTTTTGATTCTTGTAGTAAACTACTTATGTAGGCATGTAAGTAAGGCCCGTAAACGTGAAAAGTACAGTATTTCCAATGCATATTTTCTCTTTCATTTCCAGGACATAGTTATTTTAGTAAATGGGCAGTACTGTGTGGCCCGTTGCCGACCGAGATCAAGGTAATGAGGCTTGAACTTATGTGCTATTTCTATCCGACCCGTGTTCGAGTAACGAATTTTTTGTACCGTTGTATTTTTATTATTTACAGATGTAATGAGCATAATATGCATGGTTAATTAGTGTATTTCGCGTAATCATAGTTTTTGTCTTTGATTTGGCATTATTTTCTTCAAGGGCTATCTCAGAGTTGATATTTCAGTATTTGGAAAAGGTGCACACGCAAAAGTAAGGCGCTTCGAATTAGATTGTCTTTCAATTTCTCACTGATTTATAACCTTTATTGATATTGGATCCTTTGCCTTGGAAATTGATAGACAGTGATCTTTCTGGTTGTCCTGGTTATTATTTCAATAACTGGGAGTTTTTTCAGATTTTTTTATTTTGTTATTGTTGAGTATTTTTTCTATTCCGTTCCAGACTCCACTTCAAAAGAAAGAATGCGACGTTGAAACGTCAGTAAAACTTTATGACAGCCTTAATGAAATGCTAAATTTGAATTTAGAACAAACTCATTCTGTTTTAACTCATCTTAGCTATAACTAATCAGGGTTTTTATAGGCTTTGGTTTATCAACTTCTTATAATATTTTCGACCATATGTCTATCTTTTTGCTTGTTTATTTAAGTCCACAATCCTAAATAATTTTTGTTTGTTTAGGAACCTGCTACTGCCACCTGGAATTCAAGCTCTTCGTCCACCCGCCAAGTATAGCGTGAGAATTTACAAGGCCAAAGGAATACCCAGAAGTAAGAATATTAATTATAAAATTGTGAGGGCCATTGTTTTATGGTGATTATTGGAATTGTAATTACTCCAAATAGACACTGGAATATTCCACGAATTTTACAAACATGCATAAATAATTTGATGGAACAAACCAGTTTGGGTGTTTAAATGGCTTGGGATACTCGTATACTATAATTAATAGTTTAATACTTTTGAACAAGCTTATTAGAACAAGGTAGACCTCTATTAATTCCTGTAATTTCTCTTTCAGTCACCTCTACCTTACTGTCCAATGTTAAGAAGGCTATCACTGGCAAAGTAAGTAGTGTTATAATGCACTAGATCTCATAGAATTTTGCTATTGCCGTTTGTTGCAATTTTAGCTTCAGGAAAAGTTTGGCAATTGTATAATTTTACCACAGCTCGGAGAGTTCAGCAATTTTTCTTTTGTTACGTAGGTACGAGACTTGGCCGATCCTTGTGTAGAGGTGTCATTTGCTGGCCTTAAGGTAAGACAATTTTACATCAATGTTATTGATTCTTATCAGTAACGTTGATACCAATCTCTCTTTGCTTTGGTTATTTATGACATGCTTTTAACTGTCGCAAGTTTTATTTCGTAGAAAAAAACAAAGACAGTTAAGAACAGTTACGAACCAGAATTCAATCAGGAGATCATATTCTCTGAATTTGTAAGCACGGCTATCATTATCCAATCTGCAAACATTTATTCTCACATTTAAAGAACTAACATCAATGTTATATATTGGTATTGCTGATATAGCATCCTATTTATTACTTGTGCCTTCTTTTAGCTGCCACCGATGTGTAGAAGAATCAAGATACAACTTAAGGATGGGTGAGGCCCTTTCTACTGTAATATTCATTAGACTTTTCAGCTAGCTTTTGAACCATTTTAAAATTCAAGGAGTTTTATTCAGGGTAGTGTTTGGTGTAATATTGTGCAGTCAGTCTTTTTTTCCCACTTAGTGATGACACCATTGGAACGCACTACCTCAATTTAAACGAGATTTCAGATATGCAAACTACAAACGAAGCTTCTGGTACGAAGACTATATATCAATTCATTGTGATTGTTACCAGCTACTTATTGTATACATCTGTTGCTTCTTCTTTGTTGCCACATCGATATCAAATACAGTAAACACCCGCGTATAAGAACCTGTGAATTCTGCATTTGCAGTCTGTTGTTCAAATACAATAGCCTATTGTGTCTTTTCTTGTTTTGAGTAGGGATTTTAGCCTGGAAGGTTCTTAATTCACTGGTATTTTCTGTAGCCGTGATTGATCTAACTCGTGTCTATCTTATAGGTTTCTTACCTTGTTTTGGCCCAAGCTGGATTAACCTGTATGGGTCAACCAGAGATTATAGTTTCTTGCTTCTTCTTTGTTGCCACATCGATATCAAATACAGTAAACACCCGCGTATAAGAACCTGTGAATTCTGCATTTGCAGTCTGTTGTTCAAATACAATAGCCTATTGTGTCTTTTCTTGTTTTGAGTAGGGATTTTAGCCTGGAAGGTTCTTAATTCACTGGTGTTTTCTGTAGCCGTGATTGATCTAACTCGTGTCTATCTTATAGGTTTCTTACCTTGTTTTGGCCCAAGCTGGATTAACCTGTATGGGTCAACCAGAGATTATAGTTTCTTTGGTGAAAATAACGAACGAATTAACGAAGGAATTGTGAGTTATATTATATTCCCATGAATTCAAATTTTAAACTTGGTTATTTGCGAATTAATTAGCAATGGTGTATTTATATTCATCTATCAAATTGGGTATATGATTTATTTTAGGGTGAAGGTATGTCCTACAGAGGCAGTATTCTTGTCGAAGTAAAATCGTCTGAATATGAAGAATGCGAGAATGGTGTTGTAGAAATTAAAGATTTGAAGAATCCTAACATCAAAATGGTATGTTTTAACGTGTTTTTAATGGTATGTTAAACGTGTTTTTTATCAGAGTTGAAGCACTGTGTATATACTCTAACACAGCATATGGTTCATAAAATTTGCAATGCTAACTAATGTTATTTTTATCTTCTTTTTAGCCTGATGAAAAACGTTTTAGACTATTTGCTTGCTTCTTCGAGGCAGCCATGCTTGAAAGAAAAGTAGGCGAGAGACCAGTACAATTCGAGCTATCAATAGGTATTAAATGATGATCTTGACTGGATAAATGCATGTGCTTTAAATATCTGTTGCTAAAAACTCGAGGCCTCGCTTACACGAGAAAGCTTCGTAATCATTGTTGTCTTTGACAAAATATTATTGCGTGTCTTTTTCTTCGAGTGCTTTGAGTATCAGTGTTTTTGTTCCCCGATGGATTATGCAACTCAGATTGTAGGATATATGCAATGTATACTGTGTTGATTACTGATCGTCCGTCCTTCTGTATTACATTTCAGGTGAACATGGTTTTCATGCAGAGGAATCTCCAAAAGATACAAGATCTAATAGCCGAGGGAGCAATAAAAGCGAAGAAGATGTAAGGCTGTTGCCAGATGAAGAAGATGGTGATGACGATCATTTCACTCTCACCGAACTGATTAAACCGGTTAGTCCGGAAAAGCGCTACTGTCATTGTCCGTGGGACGACAGAAAGCCATGCTTGAGCTTGAAATTTCAACATGAAGATCAGACTACGAGGCATTACTATCAGAATTTTCTTCAAAAGCTCTGCTACCGACTTGTAAGTGAGCCAGGATACGATTTTGTCTTCCTTTATGACACCTGATTTTTGCTTCGTTGTTTTCAAGTTTGCGATTTGTCTCAATTTTTAGGAGGATAATCTGGATGAACTGGCAGAAAAAGTGCGACTAGGCGTGCAAACGAAACACATCATCCTCAAAATTTTTCAAGAAATCATCAGTGATAGCACGTATGTAAACACCCCCTGTTCTATCGTTGCTCACTTTGCAAACTTGATACTATTCAGTCGACTGGACGGGGTTATTGTGCTACATTACAACAAACGCAAGACTCCCTTGAAAAAGGCTCTTCTGTATTGATTTCGATCACTCCTTGAGGGTTGTAAACTTGCTTCCACCTTTTCCTCTCCTCAGAATTCTTGTTTCATAAGCTTATATTGAGATTTACTTCCTTTACGTTTAGAATTTATCGTGGGTGCGAGTTATAGGTATTTAATTGTGTTCTAGATTACCGTAAATGCTCTATTAAGCCCTGGGGGGCTTATTCCAATTTAGCGGTCTCAGAGGGGGGCTTATTGAAGATGGGACTTAATCAAGCTTCTTCTAAGATGTATCAAAAAATATATATTTTATATCAGAATTTATATCAAGAGTATATATGCTCTATAAATTTATTTATTTGGCATCAAGTGTATTGTTTTTCGTTTTAATCTCACAGCACTTTAAGCGAGTATATTGAAGACGGTAAACACGAATTGGACAAAGAGTTGGCCATTGCAAGGATGGAGATAATTGTAAGAATATTTCACTGTATCGTTCACCGAGGAGGGCGCATCGCGCACAGGGTATTCCACCTTTTTACATGAATGTTTCTTACAATTGTAGAAGGAAATTATGTCGGATGCACACGAGAAGAGGAAATACGTGCGCGATGATAGCAAAGTTGAAATTGTAGACGAGATGAAGCAGAAGTTTTTGAAGAAGTTTGAAAAACTTAAGGCTGAGGTAAGGCCATTTTATCTTGAAGGCCGTAAACTCTATTTTGCATCTCCCCCGTCGAGATTGCGAAGCCTATGCATAATCAATGTTAAAGTTTGATTAATCAGGTGGTACCATATGTTCTCATTAATCCTGTGCAATAATTGTTGCTCTTTCAGCCTCAACATGGCTTTCCAGATGTTTTCATTTGGCTTCTGAGTGGTGGAAAGCGTATTGCTTATGCGCGGGTACCCGCGGGAGAAGTTCTGTTTTCAAAAGACGGGCAGAAATCTGGTTTAAACTGCGGCAGGGTGCAGACCCTTTTCTTGAAGGTTGGCTTATGCATTTGGTTTATGTTAACTTTGATGATCGTCGATCTTCAGACTCATTATGTTTATCTGTCAATTCATGTAAAGAGCTAGGAGAGTTTCGCGCATGCCTGCCAGGACATAACGATGCACTCGCAGCAATCTAACACAACATATGTGTGATGTTTTTTATTGTTTTTTCCTAACCTACATGTCACTTTTTTTAGCATGCAAACAAACGCAGCTCGTCCAGTAATGGCTGGCACGTGCAGCCTAAGTTAAGTGTAATTTTGTGGTTGGGCTTGGAGAAGCATGTTAACAAGGCCTTTCAGAACGTTCCCCGAGGCTATCACAAGGTATGACAATATTTCATTTAAGAAATTCTCGTTCTGTCTTTTCGCTATCATTGATTAAATTGAGACATATTGCCTCCAGTTGGAGCAAGCTGAGCCCTCACGAACTTTTAGCTTTGTGTGTCTGTATAACTTACGGCGTTTTTGCAGGGAAAGGAACGCAATGTTAAAGATGCGATGAAATTGATTCAACAAGGCAATTACGAGGTATATACTGTTTTAGTTAGAGCCTTTTCTATCATTGATTATGCTCACAAACTATGCTTTTAATATAATTACAAGCATTTTTTACTTTTTTGTCCACCCCAGAGCTTTGTATCGGAATTGAAACTTGTTATTCTTTTCCAGGAAACAGATATGCCCTCCCTTGAAATACCAAGAAGCATTTACTATGAAGGTAAGGATTGAAACAGTATGTTTTTCATCAATTTTTAACATTGTTTATTTGCAATATTGCATTCATGAGTATGGACACCAGGTACATAATCAAGAAAATGATTACCTATTTTTTCTGCGCAGAAACCCACCGTTTCATACTGCGTGCGCATATCTTTCAAGCAAGAAGTTTAATTGGAAGCGATAAATCTGGTCTTTCTGGTAAGCTGAATTGTTTTTTTTCAAGATAATTACATTTATACCTCGCAAGATAATTTACAGCTATGCAGCTGGATCGACTTCTATTTATCTGTTAACATTTTTCTTTCGCATGTCAAACATTTATCTCCTTTCCTCATTTTTCATGGATTGCTTAATCCACGAAGTTTAAATCTTAATATCTTTAGTTCTCGTCTAGTCTCACAAACTAACCGCTGTTCTATCTGCATGCTTTGATACACCATGAGTTACCTGTGTCCTTCTAAATTGAAATGTTTAGCTTCTTATCATGCTGTTTATGTTACAGATGCATTTGCGCGAGTCATTTGCAACTATAAAATCCGGGAAACTCGTGTTATTTGGAAAACAAGAAGTCCAACATGGGATCAGATGCTGAAATTTAAAGACATTTCTGTTTGCGGACTACCCGACGAGTTTTATTCCAATCCTCCAGTTGTTGTTATCGAAATATTCGACCGTGATCCCAATGTAAGATTTATTATTTGATTCCTTTGACTTCGAGATATGTACAGTGTTTTATTGTCTAGCAATTCCTTTTCTGTCTTTCAGGATAAGAACGAATTCCTTGGCAGAGCTCTGGCAAATCCTGTTGTAAAGATAGGCAGTCAGCCGTATGAAGAGCCATTTTTTCCTCCTGTTTTACAATGGTTCCCAATCTACCGTGGTGACGAGAAGGGTGGAGAACTGCTGGCTGCTTTTGAACTGCTCGAAGTAATTCAAGGGGGCTATGTATGCTATTATTATGGGGTTCAGGAAGTATGATTCATGCATTTTATTGTTGTTATTTTGTTGCAAGGTTATTGACGACGAAGCCTCCAACAATTTGCCGTATGATCCCGCACCATTGAAGGACAAGTACATCCCAATACCGAAAGAAATTAAACCGATGACAAAGAAATATAGAGTGGAGGTAGCTATCAATTTTATACTTGATCAGTTTTGAAATGCAAACTTTGCTTAAAATTGTGGCTAAAAAGCAAGGCGAGAAACTCGAAGAAGGCAAGAAGGAAGTTTAATTAAAAAGTGCAGTCCTTTACTTTACTTTACTTTACTTTACTTTACTTTACTTTACTTTACTTTACTTTACTTTACTTTACTTTACTTTACTTTACTTTACTTTACTTTACTTTACTTTACTTTACTTTACTTTACTTTTGATTTCCAGGTATTGTTCTGGGGTGTTCGTGAGATGAAGCGTGCTAAATATTTGCATATACTCAGACCACAAGTTGAAATAGATTGCTGCTACAAAATCAGACAAATCGACCTGGCGAAGAGGCAACTTTCCACAGAAGATGATCAGTCGTTGAAGTCCAAAGTTTGCAGAAATGCGAAATTCAATCCAAACTTTGAAGACCCTGTTGCTGTTTTTGATGTTGTTAGTATGACATAGCATCAATTCAATTCAGATTTATTGTATGTTGTTTAATTGTCAGGTTTCCCTGTATGTTTTCTATTGATTACCGTTCTTGTTTGTTGCAGCATTTACCAAAGAAGGACCTGTACATCCCACCCATAACAATTCGTGTCACAGACTGTCGACCATTTGGTCGAAAGGTCATGGCAGGCACATGCGTACTGGAGTCATTAAGTAAATACAAGATGGACAAATGTGAATATTTGAAATACATTGAAAACGAGCAGCCAACAAACGGTATTGATTTATGATTCTGTCTTCTGATTGGTTGTAGATTGAGCATGATTAATTAATAGATTTGTTGTGTTTCATTAGCTGATCTGAAAACTCACATCTGGCTATTAATCGTTGCAGGGTTGAAACCTGTTCATGGTAATCTGAATGGTGATGCCCAGCGACAGAGCAGCTCGACAATTGATATCTCTGAAACAAAAAATAAGGTGGTTAATCAATGTCAGTTACATTTACAGTTGACACCCGCTGTATCGACTGCCAGCTATCTGGAACATTCACTTTCTCAAATGATTTTTAATTCTTTCTAATCGTATACTCATTTGCACATTCCATGCAATCTCCCCTTCTTTGCATCCTTCTAAATATGGACCTTTGGCACTGGCTGTCCCATCAGGGCAACGGCCAAAAGGAGACTGTCTGCGCAATTCTGCGCAGTAGGCCCTACAAGAGCAAACACAGAACCACCAGTTTGGCATGGTATACGGTTGGGACATTCGTTATTTTGAACATTTGCTATCTCGAACAATTTCCAATTTCCCTTGAAAGTTTGAGATAGCCAATGTCAACTGTGTTTATTTCTGCTTGTTGTTTATGGTCGAGAATGGGTAGGGAGGGCTGAGACGAGAATTATACTTTGTACTTGTGGATTGTTTTAGAAAAAGAAAGTTCAGGCACGTGGTGAAGACGTGATTGACTGGTGGGCCAGGTTTCATGCCACTCAAAGGCAAATATCTGGCGAGCAAACATCTGAAGCCGGCAAGGATCATGATAAGGATGAAATCAGCACATTCACGGTATTTTAAGTACAGTTAGCAATAATTCATATTTACCATGTCATACGCATTTGAGACATGGTGTAATAAAAAAAATAGTAACGAGAAGAAGTTATTAATACAGGGTTATTCAGTCAGTTACAGTCCATTAGCTGCTGTCAAGAGAAGCCCTGTCCCCTAGATGAAATATAACATCAAACTTACAATACGTACACCTACTACAACTCAATTAAAAACATAAAAGTGAACAATCAACACAGGTTTTAAAAGTTAAAGACATTAGATTGTGTGGGGCGTGGGATGAGGTTTTATCTTGGAAGCTTGTGGATGTTCCCCCCAAAATTTCTTTCATTTCCCTCCTCTGGGTGCTGGACAACCTCGAAGCTCAACAACTTTCTTGTTATGTTATGAATTATTTTCTCACATTCAGATGTATTCCTGCGAGTTGGAAAAAGTGGAGAAATTCAATGGCTTTACCGATGTGGCCGAAACATTTCCATTGTCCACAGGGAAACAAGAGAGTGATGAGGATGACGATGAGATGATCGGATACAATCGTTTGTCCGGTAAATTCAAGGTAAGAAAATGTGTGTTGTTGGTTACAATATATAGGTTACAGCGAGCTATAGATATGTTGCATTCGCTACTCATGCATTATGACATTATGCCATATTATATTCTAATTCATGATAATTTATGCTAATTATTATATTATGACAGTATCAACTACCTTATCTGATTCGTTGTTCATAAACATACTTTTTATGAGAGTATAGCTTGTAAGATTATCAGGGAAATTTATAACGTAAGAATAAGGCCAGGCTCAAGCCTCGTCGGGACTAAGACGTTTGGTTTAGCATAGATTAAGAATAACTTGAGAATAATTTCTTTTACAGTCCTGAGACCTTGCTTTTGTCATGCTAAAACTTTGCACCAAAATGCCCTCACCACACACCCTTTATTCTAATAACGAAACGTAAGCAGGACTATTGTTTTATCATATCACTTAAATCTGTTTGCTTTTGTTTCTTTCAGGGTGCTATTCGAGTTTGGGAAGTCGAATCTCTGCCTGCAAGGTACGAGGAACCAAGCAAGTTTGAAACGACGTTCAAAGAACAAAAGCGACCTCGTTATGATCCAATTAGAGTCCTCGTTCGTGTGTACTGCATTCGGGTATATAAACTCTATTTACGTTGCATCTTATTCGTTTTATTTTCAATTATCTCGAGTGGGGTGGCTGGAACTTGGAGCCTAAGGCATCATCTATTTGCATTATCTTATTTCAATGCATGTTTTTCTTTCTAGGGACGAGGGCTAAAACCCTCAGATCCAAACGGAAAGGTAATTCTCATTTTAAGTAGTTTTTATGTCAAGCCTTGGTAATTACCAAGTTTGTTTACCATCAACGAACCATGGGAAGTCTGAGCATTCACACAGCTCTGTCTTCAATTTACCTGTACTTTTTATCATTTATAGCTGTTTATTCCTCTCATTTTAAGGCTGATCCGTATCTTTGTCTGAGTTTGGGCAAACATAAAGTCAATGATAAGAAGAACCTTGTCAAGAGGCAGTTGAATCCGGAGTTTGGCAGGTGAGTCTGATATATTACCCCAGTTTATCTCAGCATCTTGTATTACCCCAAAGCGTAGATTAGCCTGTAAGATGGGTGTTGGTATTACCTCAAAGCGTAGATTAACGTGTAAGATTGGTGCAATATTGATACATTTACACACGACATGCAACACCCCCGGCTATTATTTATTTACAATTTGTTTTCAATACGTGAATCAGTTCTTTCAGGGCTGCATGAACTCTATGTATATTTCTCTGCTCGCAGGATGTTTGAATTCGAAGCTGAATTGCCGTTTGATAATCTGCTGACGATTCAAGTCAAGGACTGGGACATGTTTACCATGGATGATTTCATTGGAGAAACGAAGATCGACATTGAAAACCGTTACTACAGCAAACACAGACCAAGGTGCGGTCTTGCAGATAAGTACAGCTTGTGAGTATACTGCTATTCCTGTTATTTGTTATTTGTTATTTGAAATACGCTTAGATACATTTCTAGTGCCTCTTTGATGATGCCCCCATATCTGTGCAGTTCAGATCTGCTTAAAATTTAGATATACCATAAAAACTCCTGCTCCCCACGAAGAAAGAGCTTATTTAATTTTAAAGTTTCAAGAAGGATGCTTATCGAAGAGAGGGTCTTAATATCCCGCATGGAGGCTTTAATTTGATTTCTTTATCCGTTTATATAGATACGGGGCTGGTAAGTGGCGAGATTCTATGCGACCAACGCAAATTCTAGCCGAGCTATGTAAACGAGAAGGAATCGATCCACCCATATGCTCAGAAGGCAGGTGTGAGGTTGATGGGAGGATTTTCCACGCTGATAAAGAGATTTTTAATGAAAGAGGTAAGCATGCGCTGTAGAGCAATTGAGTGAAACATTCCCTTCCTCTCCCTTTCCTATTTAATATTACCGTTATTACCGTATAAATTAAGTTCTTTCAATTTTTTGTCCATCTGGTATAATTATGTGTTGTCTTCACTGTCACACAGTAATACATTTTATGAGAGTCTTTAGTCCAATATTTTGCTCAGAACAATAGAAGAAACAATAGCCTATTGTGTTTGAACAATTAATGCAAAATCTGTTAATTTTTATATGCGGCTTTTTACTGTATTCTTATGCTGTTAGGAACATCAATATATTCACCCGAACCTGCAGCTCTGAAGGCTTTGAAACAGTTTCACACACTAAACAGAGGCTACCACCTCGTTCCCGAGCACACCGAGACACGTGCTCTGTTTTCACGAGACAAGCCAGGGCTTGAGCAGGTGAGAAATCTCACATATCATTGGTATATTACACTAAAACTTTTAACTAGAAGCCAATATGCATGTTGCTTCGTACGAAATTATGCATTCAGTAGATGGTATTGGCTAAATGACAGTGTCCCCAATTTGTAGAAATGCTAAATACCCTGACACTTCAATCAAGTCATTATTATTATTATCACTAGATGGTACTACAATTGAACGTACCTTCTGTAGTAGATGTTTAATATTATGTTGCGGTGTATGGGTAGAGTGTTTGGTTCACCACATCTTATACTTTTTGCAGGGAAGTCTAGAGATATGGATTGACATGTTTCCATTGGAAGGTCCAACTCCAGGACCACCAATCGATATTGCTCCAAGAAAGCCGGAAGAGTGAGATCCCGTTTTATCATTTAACCATTTAACCTGCCGTATCATCACGAATACTTTAGGGTTTATACCAAATGGAACCACATTGATAACAGCTATCATAGCTGAAGTGGCCATTCAGTATAAATGTTCGCACTTAATTATCCATCCCATATGTGTCCGTTCTATGGAAGCGCCACTGTATTAATTTAGTTTGTCTGCCTTTACAGATTTGAGCTTCGTGTTATCGTTTGGAACACAGATCACATTCCACCAGCTGATACGAATGTTATTACTGGTATTCCCAGCAGCGATATATATCTGAGAGGGTAAGAAACAGGCTATATGTAAGAGCGGGAACGGGGAATCGGGGAACGAGGAATAATGAAAGTGCCACTCTGTTATTAATGCCATGTAACGACTCATATCGTTAACAGGTGGCTTGAGGGCAGCATTGACGATACACAAAAGACCGACGTGCATTACAGGTAAGCACTTTCTTCTGCGTTAAAGTTTTTGTGCTGCTGCTTATGTTTGTGTGGGGTGATCTCTTTGGTCTTGAATTAGTTTTTCTAGTCTTACGTTTTTCTGTGTGAGGTACGGGTATACTATAGGATGGGTCTCGCAATGGCTTTGTAGACCTCTGACTTAGATAAGAAGAATCTGCCAAACCAGTATTGAGAGTTTATTCTGATATTTCTCTTCAAAAAAGCAAGAGTCCTATTTCCTTTAATCATGATGTTAAATAATAGAAATCTTTGTCAATCTTAGATGATCTTTGTGAGTCCCAGATTATATTTGTTGATCCAAGATGATCTTTGTGAATCCCAGATTATATTTGTTGATCCCAGATGATCTTGTGAGTCCTAGATGATATTTGTCGATCCCAGATAGATGGTGGGAGATGCGTCTGATCTATATTTGTTGGTTTTCAATATATGTATCAAATATACTTATGAATTCGTGTTGCAATGTCTGCATTGCAGGTCAACAGATGGTAATGGCATGTTTAATTGGAGATTTGTATTTCCATTCATGTACCAAAGGGCAGAAGAGAAAATTGCCACCAAGAAAAAGGTGATTCATTGAACGTCACAGTTCCAGCATAACCTGTTCATTCTTTTTCATTGCTTCGTATATCTATTATATTATGTTATTTGTATATTTTACACTACTGCAGCTACACATAATAACACACATATTTCTTGGACTCTGCTACATAAGTCAAAGAGATTCAGAGCTAACACTACGATCACGAAACACTCAATAAATCAATTTCAACAAATTACGATTACCTACTATCTCATACAGAAAGAAGTCTATGTTTTATTTACACGTGCTACAATGCTCAATACCGTTTACTCACGAAATAGGCTTATGCGACACACACTCACATACACACACACATACACACACATACACTCGTACACACACACACACACACACACACTCACACACACACGTATATATATATATTGATGTCAATTTCTCCTAGGCATCATTCTTTGGCATTGACGAATGGATTGAGACGCATCGACCACTGCTGCACATTCAAGTGCTAGACGCTGACGTGTTCAGCTCTGATGATTTGATAGGTATCATTCCATCCTATACTTTACCTCCTGGAAACCCTGTCTCCTATATTGTTTTTCATCTTGTTTTACACTTCGCCCAGGGGGGTTGTCTGATCAGTTGTCTTTGCTTATTCTTCAGGTGATGTCCTCTTCGATTTAACGAAGATTCCCGGTCCAATGAAAGCGTCCAAACTCTGCACGTTGGATAATTTCGATAAACCAGAGAATAGCAACTCGCTCATCAAGATCAAAACAATGAGAGGGTGGTGGGCTGTGAAGGGATGTACTGATGAGGACGAACCTACGAAGAAGGTACAGATTTACAATCAATAAATAAAGAGCCAACTTCTTTTCATTGTGGTTTTAGATGGTGTATTTCGATTGACACAATGGATATGAATGTATCAAAAGAATTGCCAATCAAAGTCACATATTTTCTTCTCGAGAAGCAAGGATCTTTGTTAATCCTAGATTTCTTTGTTGATCCTAAATTTCTTTGTTGATCCCAGATTTCTTCGTTGATCCTAGATTTCTTTATTGATGCTAGATTTCTTTATTGGTCCACGAAACGTTCTTGTTATGTGGTCAAACTGACCCTAGAAGCTTCTTAATGGAGTATAGAAGAAATTGTGAGATCCCAGACATGAGATACGAGTCTCAAGAGTGCATAATTAATCATTGAGCTCTTTTTCAGGGTGAAGTTGAGCTTGAATTTGAACTGTTGGGAAAGGCTGAAGCAGATGCAGCCCCAGCCGGTAGAGGACGAGACGAACCTCAACCACTTGACAAACCACAGTAAGTTAAATGTCAAATAATGTAGGGACAAACTTTTACCAATGAGGTATACAGAAAACTTTCTACATACCTCATTGACTTCAGCTGATTATACTCCCGAAATCAGGCCTATTGGTTTGATTTCTGGGGCTGCAATAGTGGACAGAGGTCCTGGGACATTTGGGATGTCTGCACGTATACTTTATTTCCCTCCTCTTCTTGGAGAAAGTGGAGAATCTCATGTAGGCCACAGGAAATGAAGTCTGTAGGAAGATAGTATTGTATCGCACTTTTTCAAGCGTGCCAAGGATTTTTGTCCACTTATTGTATATGCATTGATCACAATTGATAGGATATATTTGTTGCTTAATTCAGTTGCAGTAGTGTTGATTTCAGTTGCAATAGGCAATAGTGATGATAGCGAATCACTTCTCCTGCAGTAGTGAAATAGCGATCTGCTTTTTTTCAGACGTCCAGCGGATAGCTTGAATCTGTTCATGAGCCCATTGAAAATGATCCAGCTTTTGTTGTTCAGTCACAAGCAATGCATCCTCAAGTTTCTTGTCATTGTGTTGCTTCTTCTGCTGGCTGCCCTTTTCTTCTACGCAATGCCGGTACGTCATGCTTTGATTTTCTGAATTCTCTATTCCTAATAATAGCTCTTGCTCGCACTACGAAAGCCACTGCTAGACTCTAGGCAACATATAACCTCTTTCAAAATGTTTGTCAGCACTTTCATTTGACGCAATACATTAAACAACGTACTTTTTCCTTATGTTTAGGGTTATACTGTCAAGAAGTTATTCAATGTCTGATGATAACGAATATCAGGTTTGCACTGTAGCGCCTTACAACTAAACGTTACAACATGGCATTGCAACTTTTTGATACCTCATGCGCGAAGCAAGCAGATTCTCCCTTCATTTTCGTGGAACAATTTTATAATGCATCCCTCTATATACAGGAAACGAAATATTTATCCATGCTATCCAGGTACTTTTTTACATATTCACCAATATGTTTTTATACGCAACCACCAAAAAGCAGGATTATAATGCGAGGTATTCAGTTTTTACGTAACTCTTTGGTAGCATAAGGGAGACCAGAAGAGAGAGGCTATTATGTCACTCTTGGGACAAAGACAGTAGTGTCCCATATTGAGTGCCTGGTTCAATATTTCAGACATCCCTGGGTATAAGCCTTGCTTTGCTTCCCTTTTCAAATGGAGTGTTATTTTTTTGTTATTTGTTATTCAAGGATACACGTATGTAAATAGAGCAATTGACTGCTAACGCGACTTCATTTGCACCACATATTATGGGCTTAGTAGGAGATTTTGTATACTAAATATCGTTGCCTTGAAGTATATTGCACTTTTGATAATTAATGTGATCAATTCGAATAATTTCATAGGGGTCACGTGTTATTTTTGAAATTTAAAATGTTTTGATCTAATGGCGTTAAGTAATGCATTGGGTCGGTTTTGCATATGATGAAATTAATAACATTTGCAGTTTTAACGCTATACAATGGAAATTACATGGATTAAATTTGCTACAAATTGTTATATGTATTAAAAGTTTGATTTTATCCACTTGTTCAGCAAGCATGTATGTTGTAACCAGCGTAATCAGGCTAGTAGTATTCCAGTTGGCCAATGCGATTTTCTTGCTTAAAATCAAGAACTTTTGCCATCTTTCTACACCTCTAGCTGTGCCGCCATCTTTACTTGCTTGATTTGATATTGGTCTTTATTTTGAGCAGCTAATGAGAGGTGCAAAGAGAGTAGGGCAAGGCAAATCTCCTTTTTCTTGCCTCCTTTATTGTGAAGGCGAAAACTGGAAGAACATGGATTGATTTCAGGAAAACCTACGTACTTTTTAAGTTACTATACTTACTCAAAAACGTACTTAAGTTACTGTACTTACTTAAATAGTTAAAAGCTGGTAATGACTTGTCCTAGCTTCTAGTGTTGTGGTGGCATGTTCCCAACAGTTGTAGACCAACAACATGGCTGTACTTTTTTTTCAAAATCGTTTCGCTGCGTGACGAAGAAAGAAGATTTGGACTTCTCACAGTTAGATAGAGGACCGTTAAACATCAAGAGGGCATATTTCTTTGTGTCACGGTCCACGGATCAACGGAACTGGAACTCTCAATTTTGACAAAGCTGCTTGCTCACTGTGCTTGGCTGGTTGGAGATCTGATTTTTTCAAGGAAATACACTTAGCTCCAATAAGTATGGAAACGCCTGATGAAAAATGGCGTCTAGAAGTGGCCCTAGGCCTGAGAAAGAAAATTTACATAACACTATAAAACTACCGAACGGGTTTCAATAGCGAGTTTTTTTAGCACAAATATACTCAAAATTTCATAAATTTTCAAGTGAAAACATAATTTAAACTATATCATAGTGTTTTGCAATAATATTAAAAGAAAACTGCGAAGAGGTCCCTTAAAAAATGTTTACGAAAATTTATCGAAGTGGAGTAATTAAAGCGCCAATAATTATAAATTCTTTCACTCAAAGCCACGCAAATTCTCTGTCATTTAAAAGAGAATGTTTTAAAATTTTGAAAAATAAAACAATTTTTCATGTAACTGTCTTGACCTTTTACAATTCAAGGTTTACGTCTTTGTTTATCATTTTAGGAATGTGATTGGACAAAACCTATTTTTCCGTAATATTTTTTCCAGAGTAAAAAAAGAAGGTTAAGCGCCATAACAAAAAATCAGACATGGATATTCCTATAATTTGTTTCAAATATTATAATTTGATATAATTTTTAAGGGCTTAACATTTTCTGAAGTGAACAAAAATTTTATTTTTTAAAACCCAATTTGAAATTTGGAAAACAAAACATGTGCTTCTCAAGTTGTAAACAAAGACTTCAACCGTGAATTGTAAAAGGTCAAGACAGTTACCTAAATAATTTTGATATTTTTTTTAAATGTTAAAACATTCTCTTTTAAATGAGAGAGAAATTGCGTGGCTTTGAGTGAAATAAATTATAATTATTGACGTTTTAATTATTCTACTTCGATAAATTTTCGCAAACATGTTTTAAGGGACCTCTTCGAAGTTTTCTTTAAATATTATTATAAAACAATATAATATAGTTTAAATTATGTTTTCACTTGAAAATCTATGAAATTCTGAGTATATTTCTGCTAAAGAAATTTGCGATTGAAACCCGTTTGGTAGTTTTAAATTGTCATGTAAATTCTTTTGCTCTGGCCTAGGGCCACTTCTAGACGCCCTTTTTCATCAGGCGTTTCCATACTTATTGGAGCTAAGTGTACACTCTTCATACCGAACAAAAACTAAATCGGATTTCAAGCTGATTTTAAAGGCAAGAATACCACGTGAAAGGGAACTACAAAAGGTAAGTCCTAAAGTTTTAAAATCTAGACGTATTGCAATTCTAGTTTTTATAAGTCCAGTGGTTTTAAAATGGGTACGTCTGAAAATTATAGGCCTTTTTCTGTTGTTTGCCTTACGGTTCTGCAGTGTTGTGCTGTACTTATTGTGAATGTTTATACATTGTTTGCACCCTTTAAATGTTAATTTATTGGTGAGTTTAATGCTAAAACCTACCCTTGGACTATTCAATGCACCTTTCAGGTCAAAAAATATCCGGTAAAGGTACATTTTACACGCAGTTGACCTACAACGGGATGGTAGATAAACTCTGATCTTTCAAACGCTTATTGGTTAGATATTTATGACAGATGGTTCTGAAAACACTAACAAAATTAATATTGTTTTATTATCAGGGAAGAAGTTATTGCAACGAAACATATCAGCCATGAACTTTGCAAACTGCTTGAAAAATTTAAAGTTTTGTGCATCTGCACTTATTTTTTGCTATGTACTTTTCTTTGCATCTACAACAAGGTATTTGTTTTTAATTGTGCATAATACTGAGTTTGCAAATTCTGAAAACTTTTGAATCACTATATGGATGAGTTATATTTGCAATTATTATGTGTTCATGATATTTTCAGTGGTACTACAACAAGTAGTCTTTTGGTGAGCTACACAAGGAATCACTCTGCATTTGGTAATGCTACAACTGAAACCATAACACCAACTAAACATCACACTGTCATTGATGATAAAGTTGCAGCAGACATTGCCCATCAAAGCATGACCTTCTTTGCTGTACTGGTAATCCTGTGTAAGTTGAAATAATCACAAAATTGTATACTTTTGATAAACGCATTGGGCTATACACATTTCTCTTGCACGAATAGTATTTATAAATATACTGAGGCTCAAAATTGCCAAGAAAAATTGTGAATTTAAGAATAACAATCCCAAAGATAGAGGCTCTGTGAGAGCTGTATTCATATAAAAAATTGATGTCATATTCTTTTTTTCTTGTTTGGTCAATCTTTGTTTGTTATACATATTTTTTTTAAGGATTTAATAATGTCAATTTAATCTCTCTGCAGTACTGTGTGTTCTTGTCATAACATTTCTGATCAACAAGAAGGTTCATTTCATTCCTGAGGCATTAGCCATCATGTTACTGGGTAAGTTACTGATTTAGAACATAAATATTTTAGAGGAATTAAACATTTGTTCAATAAAAGTCTATCTATCTACCAGATAATGCAAACTGCAACAAATTAAAGGCTATTGCATAAAAGGCTAGACAGAAAAATATGAAGAAAATGAATAAATAAATTAATAGTTAATATGATATAGGTAGTTAATGTGAGTAAGGATGAAAATACATTAAATTAAATTTGAGCTTCAGATTTATTCCCCTTTTGGTGGCTTTTGTTTTTCCAAGGACCAAAGCAAAAATTTAAAACATTTCCTCCTGAGAGAGGTGGAGCAATTTATTTTTCGAGCAATTGATCGTTAAACCATCAATTTTTAGTTGATTATTTAATTTATTTAATAAAAGGGTGAAGGGTAAGTCTTTAATCTGTAGAAACTCCTCCCGAACATAATTTTGGCAGCCAATTTTCATATATTTGGACAACTTTTGGTTTTTTTTGAGAAACTAATGTTATGAATTTTGTTTTTATTTAGTTTGTGTCAGTTGCTAGATCAGATTTGATTTTGAATCGGCCCCTATTCGTTTACAGGTGCTTGTTGTGGTGTTATCATTAAATATGCCATTGGATCTACAGGAGCTGGTGTACAAGAATGGAGGGTGTGTATCCGAATACAGCTCAATAACAATTCAGGGCTTCACGTTATCCTGAACATCATACAATTGTCTAATAGTCCTAATTGCCCAGTTATTATGACTATCAGATAATTGTCTGGGTTACTGGGTTACTGAGATAATGCACAAATAACTTAGCCAATATAGTGTTATAATCACGCCCAATATCCTTATCATAATTTCTTGTCATGAAAAATAAAATAACTTGTTTTTCTATTTAGGATATGCAATATTTCAAGCCTGATATATTTTTCATTGTTCTTCTTCCACCAATCATATTTGAATCTGGCTACACATTACAAAAGGTGCTTTAAGTTATTATCTCTCATATATTACATGATTATCCTTGCATGACGTGTGGATGCTTGACATATGTTTCAAACACGCTTTTGTCCACCTTGTTCCTCCCCCCTTTAGCTTGTCCCTGCCACCTTTTAAATTGTTCTTCCTTTCTTGTTTTGTTTATCAGGGTGACTTTTTCAGCAACATCGGTGCAATCTTGACGTATGCATTGCTTGGTACAATGATCTCAGCCTTCATTGTTGGCTCAGTAATGCATGTTCTGGGCAGGGTAAGTAATGCCTTCCGTATCTTATTGCTTCTCAGTGGAACATACCTACCTACTACGTCATAAAGCTTGCTGGGCTCGTTTTCTTCCAAGCGCGGAGACTATAGTCAGCGGAGCTCAGGGTCCCACGGAGGCCAGAAATCCAGGGAAATAAATGAATAGAGTTTTGAGAAGTAGATTGTCGAGATCTGATACAGTAAGACCCGCATGTTACAGCCAATGGATTAAGAACTTCCCGAGTAACATTTCCTATTGTTTGTGAACAATAAGCTGAATGCGAAATTTGCTTGTTCTTATACCCGGGTTTTTACTGTGGCAGGCAGAATCAAGAGCTATAATTTTTTCCACGCTTTGTAAGGCGCGGTTTTGTCTGCGTGGTAAACTTTCTATTGCGGCATTATAGACAATAAATATCACTCCGCAACATTGTATAACTGTAGATTTTGATTTCTGTTTTAGTATGATCTGGTTTACAAATTAAGCTTTATGGAATCGTAAGTTTCTCTCCTCTATCTTTAATACGTGCTATTTGCTTAAACCTACGTTGTTAGCAGTACATAATATGCTATATAATCATTTTTTCAGATTATCCTTTGGATCACTGATTTCAGCCACAGATCCAGTGTGTACTCTTGCTCTGTTTCAATCGATGAATGTTGATCAAGATTTGTACGCCATTGTGTTCGGAGAGAGCGTTTTGAATGATGCCGTCTCAATTGTCTTAACTCTGTAAGTACTCAATCTTTCATGGCACTGATTCGTTCTCCGCTTCTTTTGTAGATTCGTTACACTAGTCTCTGTTGCTCGCTATCGAATTGAAGCTAGACTTATCACATTGAGTCCCTGTGCTTTGCCGGCTTTTGTTGTTGTTGTTGTTTTTGCTTGGTCTTTCGGTCCATTGCCTTGTCGCAGCTAATCAATTTAAAGAGCGAAGATACTTCATGTAATTAGTCTATTTTGAAGTGAAAATCGAGCAAAAGCACAGGGACGCAATGCAATAAGTCTAGCTTCTTTGTAGGCAGGGTATTCTTCATGGCTAGCTTCATTTTTTCTTAACCACATGTTTTCTTCTCTTGCTTTATGCATCTTCTATAGTTCTGTCACTGCTTCCATGTGTATTGCGCATAAATTGCATTGCCTTCTCCACGCAAGGTTCTGTGTTGGTTAACGCTATTGAATTTTTCAACAGGACCTTGGTGGCCACAGTTAAGTCAATGGAAGGCGGTAATATTGTCTACGGCACAATAGCTGCGAATGCCATATCGAAATTCTGCATGATGCTGTTTGTGTCAGCGTTGATCGGCATTGCCTTTGGTTTGCTGAGTGCATTGGTATCCTTTCTTAATTACCTTAATCAGTAAGTGGGGCCGTGTCAGGGTGACCCCTGTTAAGGCTTATTACCCTGCAATCACTGTATAAATCCATGTCAGTTGACCCATTAAGACGCAACGAAAATAAATGAGTGACAGCGCAACATTCTAGATTTAAAAAACCATGGTTTTACGACGTTGTATAGGAAATTGGGCTTCGCGGTATGACTGTCTACCAACTAGTATGCATTGGCGATTGCTTCTCTGTTTGCAAAACATGGAGATACGATATAAGAACATCTAGAGTGCTAACGAGGCTCACCCTCCAATGGCGGCCATTTTTTTACCACTTGATACATCGAAACCCTGTGGCCTTCACCCTCTGAGAGGTGTTTTGGCCTATGTTTTGGTTAGCGTTAGGGTTAGGGTTACGTCATGCGGAGGAGGAAGGTGGTCAGTATGCGCAGTAGCATATATATAGGTACTGCGCAGGAGCATATGTTACGTGACGCTGGTTGATGCATTGGCCTTCGGGTTAGGGCTAGGGTTAGGGTTACGTCATGCGGAGGAGAAAGGTGGTTAGTATGCGCAGTAGCATATATATAGGTACTGCGCAGGAGCATATGTGACGTGACATTGGTTGATGCATTGGCCTTAGGGTTAGCGTTAGGGTTAGGGTTAGGTCATGCGGAGGAGAAAGGTGGTCAGTATGCGCAGTAGCATATATATAGGTACTGCGCAGGAGCATATGTGACGTGACACTGGTGGATGCATTGGCCTTTGGGTTAGCGTTAGGGTTAGGGTTAAGTCATGCGGAGGAGAAAGGTGGTCAGTATGCGCAGTAGCATATATATCGGTACTGCGCAGGAGCATATGTGAGGTGACGCTGGTGGATGCATTGGCCTCAGGGTTAGCGTTAGGGTTAGGGTTAGTGTGGCCTAAAGGTGGGCGTGCATGCGCAGTAGCATATATAGGTTACTGCGCAGGAGGATCTATGACGTATTGATGTCCACAGCGTCTGGTGTGAGGATTGAGAGATGTTTTGGCCTATCAACTTGTACAATGAGGATAATAATTTCTTGAGATATTATTAATCTTGCAAATCCAACCATTATTCAGTACAATGGACATAACATAATGCTTTAAAGGTTGGTATATTTCTTTGAGGTTTTAGTTGAAAGTATCAATATACGTTGAATTCAGGATGTGATAGTTCTAGCTATGGAGTGTTGGCCGCCATTTTGTTGGAGGCTGGTTGGCTGGAAGTTTTTGTTTCACCCGCTATACAGAGGGATTATCGGCCGTTAGCACTCTAGATTTTCTTATATCCCACCCGTATGTTTGCTATAGCACATTTGATTTGTATTTTCCTTGACGTAAAAAGGTTTTTAAACACTGCAATTTCAAGTGTCACCCTTCACTGGAGATCGCCACGATGATCATATTCGCTTACATGCCGTATGGTTTATCCGAAGGGCTCGAACTTTCAGGTATTTGCAATGTTGTTTCAAAGTTTTCCTGATTACCTTTCATGAAGCATTCTTATATTTATTTAACGGTATACGAAGGAGCTACCTAAGCTGACCCATGCAAATGATCACAGGCATAGATTTCTGAGCATCGTAGAGACAAATTTGATTGGTTAAACTCTAGCATCGTTGTGCATATGCACGCTTTTACATCCTTCAAAAACCTTTAATACAACAATGCAAGTCAATGTGATACAGGTCTTATTATGCTTTGCTCAATCATTTGCAGGAATTATGGCGATTTTGCTTTGCGGCCTAACCATGTCCCATTACACGCATTTCAATCTGTCACCCATGACGCAGATTTCTGTGCAACAGGTCTTCAGGTGTCTAGCGCTGATTGCAGGTAGGACTATTGCATTGTGCATCCCCCCATTGAGTTACTCCCCATAGCCAATCCTTATGTAAATAGCTCGATTTTCTGTATCGTCATTGATTTTGAGTATTGTTCTTGCAGAAACATTGGTCTTTCTTTTTCTTGGAATGTCGATTTTCAGCGCATCGCATGTATTTGACATCAGATTCATAGCTTTTGCTATTGTGAGTGCTTCGTTCATTCAGAGTTTTCTATACTCGTTACGTGTCATTGGTGTTAATGCTTTTAAAGTATTGTTAAAGTAAATTGTTCTTTCTTCTCTTCGTTGCAGCTGGTTTGCCTGGTAGCTCGCGCATTTGTTGTCTTTCCACTGTCATTATTTTTTATCTTCTGTCGCAAGAAGGAAAACAGGGTATCACTGAAGATTCTGTCTCTTATTTGGTTGAGTGGTAAGTCTATCTCATTTCTCATTTGGTCGCAGCTCGCTGCCATCGTTTCGAATTCTGTCGTCCCTAGTCAGCGCAATAGCAAACCGTTAAATCCTGGGTCTTTCATCCCCGGTGTAGTGCTTTAATATGCAATCAACTTTCAGGAGTTGTACTGTTGAAGTAAAAATCGAGTGTGTGTTTTTCTTTTTCAGGCCTTCGTGGAGCTGTTGCGTTCGCACAGAGCTTGCATTTGCCTTTAGCAAATAGCAAAGCATCCAGCATGATCATGACTACAACATTAGCTATTACAGTGTTCACTAATGTCGTACTGGGTGGCATCACCTTGCCACTTGTTAAGGTGACTCTCTAGGCTTGTAAATTGTAAACAGAACAATTATTTTGTGTGCTTGGCGTTCCTTTTCATTTACCTGCTTTGACTGATTGCTGTGCTCGTTCTTCTATAGCTCTGCAAGGTGCAGGTTGACCGCTCCAAATCAAAAGGCATCGTCAGCAAATCTCTTGAATATGTGAGTATCCATTTATTTCTTGTTCTATTTGTTTATAGTTGACTTGTTTGCATATATTTAGCCTGTTTACCTTCGTTTTTATCCAGGGAAAAGTTGTTGGTCCCAACCTGGCTTCGAAGCAAATGTCACAATACAGGGAGCGAAGTCGAAAGTCACCGATGAGTATCATCCGTGGATGGCGAAGATTTGATCGAAAATACTTGATCCCATTCTTTTTACGAGACCCTACTCCTATGGTAATGACTCGAGTACAATTCACATGCGCACAATTCACCCACCGAACTGCTATCGAATTTTATCACAGTTGATATTTGCGATCTCAAACATTTGTTTTCTCCATTTTCCATTTCCCCTTGTTTTGGTAAACTATGGTTGAGACATTTTTTATTTAGAACATTCGCTATCTCCATCAAATTCAATTAACTCTCAGAGTTCGAGATGGAGAATGTCAACAGTGTTCGGTATTTTGCGCAGCTCTCTGCCCCCCCCCTCCAGTCTCGCTTACATCCCTTTTGAATTTGGCAGCTCTGTATATTTCTTGTATGACTCTTTTGTATACCCTATTGAACCTGTATGTGTTTTGCAGGAGTACCAGGAGGCTGTGGAACATATGATTGGTCGATGGGTTGAAAATGAAGAGCGGACAGTCGGATTGCTATCATCTTACGAATACGATGAGTTCAGTCCGCTACTTATCACCCGGACGAGAAAGAATATCATTAGGCCGGTACGAAAAGCACTCGGTGTCAGTATCAGCGACGGCCGGTCTGATAATGAAGCCGATGCTACGTCGCCTACGGGGAAGTACTTCGTTCACAAGGATCATATCCATGTGAATCCCAGAGCGGACATGTTTCAACAAGATCATATTCAAATGAACCCGAAAGTCAACGAGTCTTATTTGGATCACAGCGATCTGGATCACAATCCGAAAGTCGATTTGAGTAATCTCGATGATGGTTATGAACATGTTCAGTTGAATCCGAAAGCGGATCGATCACACCACAACCAACATGTACACATGAATCCAACTGTTGAAGTTTTGGATTCCCATGATAGGATTTCGCTGATGAACAACGGGCCATCTGAAACACAAATGTAATCAATCCTTTCTCAAGACATATCTTGAAGCTCTATTAAGGGGCTTATTTAATTTGCTAGGTTCCTAAGGGGGCTTAATGGAGAGGGGCTGGGCTATATAGAGTGCTTAATAGACTTTTTACGGCATGTATTTTTAAAAAAATTTGCCACTTAAGCTGTTATTACTATCAAGGGTGCGTAGGGGCATGCGAAAGAGGAGGGGCGTCACAACAAAAAGTGCTTGAAAAGTGATACGTGATCATGCTTGATGATCAGCAGAAAAGAGGGGGGGGAGATGAGGCACGTGCCCCCAGGGGTTCCCGGATCCTGCGCCATTGGTTAGTGTTACTAAGGGTTTTGGGAGTAAATTCTTGCCCCGCGTTCCATTATTCTTATGTTTTATTGATGGCTGTCTTGAGTTCTTAGATCTGACTAAATGAATGTAGATAAGTATGCTTTAGATAACCAATCTGAATAATTGTTATTTTTTAAATAGACGCTTAATCAGTGCTTAATTGGAAATTTTTTATTGGTAAGCATATGCGACTTGGGTTTGATATGAAGCTGGTAGGTTAATTTCAATTTTTTACACGCATTTTACTTGATATGGGTATACTCAATTGAATGCTGCATTTTAACAACTTCTTTTGTTTGGTATATATTTATTTCAAATCCATATCCATCTGTTTCATTGCTGCATACATATACTCAACTTATATTATTGTATACCGTATTTCTTAAATTTTAGTCGATTGTTAATCGCTTTTGCTTTGTATTTCGTTGTATACTTATTTTTAGCTGTTGTACTGTGCGTGGTATGATCATATCTTACAAGCTTATGAAAAATCTTCGCTCTTTTTGTTTGTAACTTTATGTTTTTGGAGAGCTGATGCGAAAGTTCTTGACGAAGTCCTTGCGCATGCAATAATTGGTTTATGCGCATACAACAACCAAGCTGCTTTTGGCTGTTAGTATACTTCACTTTCCTGTTATCTTGGGGCAACATTTCCCTCTTCAAAGTTCATGTTTTGAAGTATCCTGGCGTTTTATAACGGAATATTGATCAGGTAAGTAATGCTCTAGCATTTTAGTAAATCGTTTGTTATTCATTGAGCAGAATTAATGCTTTAAACTGTTTATTTTGCATCTTTTCTGCCGTAAAACGCCTTCACAAATTTAGGCCTATTCTAAGAAACATAATGGAACGACGAAGTTAGTTGTTGAATTATCTCTTAGGTTTGCTTCAATTTACCTTTGCAAGGATGTATGGTTCATCAAACCATGGTGGAACTAACAAATGTTTTCGATTTTACGAGGATCTGGCTGAGTGTTCACGAGCTGCAGGTAGAAATGATTATTACATAATGTGCAAAAATGAAAGAGAAGATTACTTGGAGTGTTTACATCAGAAGAAGCAGGTAGATAACAAACTCTTTTGTACCTTCAATTTTTTCCAGGTATTGCCAACACAAAACATAATACTTTGTTCAAGTAACAGCTGACTTTTTGCTCTGCTCTGGCCTTTTACGTTTACCCCTGCCCCTGCAATATAAAGGTAAATAGATAGGTGCTCAAGAAGGATGCAATAGATAGATAGGTAGATTAGATAGATAGATAGATAGATAGATAGATGCGCAATGTTTTCATGGTGAAATATTCCTCAAAATATAATCAAAATGAGGAGGAATTTTTCATGTAATGAATTTATCAAACATCAATATAATAATGAAGTATAACATTTGCTTCTTCCAGAATTTGTTATATTTTAATTTCTTCAAATACCCACAATTTATGTTTGATTAAGTTACGCTTTCTTGCTTGCCCACCCCCATCAATCAGTCATGTCTTGAAAGAGACGCCTATGTTGCTATAATTTGATTTTAATATCAATGCATTTTTTTAGTATCATCGTGCACAAAGGATCCAGTCAGAGAAGAAAAAGCTGGTAAAGGAAGGAAAGTGGCCACCAAAGCCCGAAGCCATAGCCAGCTCAGCAGCAAGCTCAACATCACAACCGTACAGATGAATATATCCTTTTGAGATAAATTATGTTTGCCATGAACTGCTCTTTTCTTGTCATGTTGAATTTCATCAATTAATCAAAGATTGTTTTGAATTATATGTTTGTCTGGATTTGTGAGATAATTTTTTTGGTATTTTTCAAAACATTCTTTTCAAACAAAGGTTTTCAAATGTTTACCTGACATGTTGGTAGTTGATTCAGTGATAAGCGATATAGCATGTTTCTTCAACAAGCTATATCACTTTCTTAAACCACGCCATGCATTTACTTTGCACATATCAGCATGGGGATTTTTGTGACATTCAAAGAACAATTTTTGCACGGAAATTTGTCCTTATTTCCATGGAGCGGGATTATTGCAATCGCATTTCCGTTGCAATAGATAAAATAAATCTTCTTTAAGCATAGCAATCACTTTCAATGACAAGCAGGTTAGCCTTTGTTATGATGTCAAAGGCTGTTTTGTGACATAGCATAAAAGCATTTGAATAATTGATCAGATAATGGGTCTTTGTTTTCGTAAGCAATTTAATAGTAATCAAGTGGATTTTTGGCTGGAATGCTGTTCAGAGGTAATAGCTAATAAATGTAATCAAAAACTTTATGCCGATTTGAAAAATTTGTGGAAAAATGTATACAATGGATTGTCTTTAGTTCCAGATTACTTCCGGCTGTAATGAGACGCTCTTACTGTTGAAAGCTGTCTCTTCTCGTGATCCATTGAAAAATAACATTGCCAGCGGGCGGTTTGAGTGGAAGGTTGTGTGCCATATTTCTGCTTATAAATCGATTAATTCAGGTAGGAATTGAATAATTTCAATTGCAATACATTGTGGAATAATTTTGCATCAATTAAGCGGCTGGACGACAATTTTCTGCTTTTAGCCAATGCATTATCGCAGATTTAGTTTGTGACAACCTCGATTTATTTTATGGCCTAAACCTGCACAGCCAACATTAAATTTTTGAACATTTGGACAAGTCGAAGAATAAAGGCATTGTAAAATGTTGTTTGGAATAAAGTAGAACAATTAATGGATCCAAGAACATTGTACACTAAGGTTTGTACGCGGTATTTGTTTTTATTGTAATTATCAGAATTTGGGATAATTATAAGCGGATAGGGTACCTTTTCCGGCTTTTCTCCATTCACATATTTATTTCACGTTTTCCGCATTAATCTGCATGAATTTCATAATCCTTTTTAAAACCGTCATTTAAAGTTTGGATACTGCAAGCATTAGATTTAAAAGTAATTGAAAAGCATTTAGTATATCCTGAAAGTTATAAATAATTATCGCTTAGTTTGCAATCATGTGTAGCGAAATGTGATTTGCACTAGTGAGTATTCCAGCGTTGTTATTTATTTTGACCACAAATTGCTACCGCAGAATTTCAACTGGGTTTTTGTTTGGAAATTATTTAATTAGAATTCAATATAAGCCTTGGCTGGGTGACAGGAATTTGAACCTTGTGTTTAATATTTTCAATGGCAAGTAATTCATGCAGATAAAATGCGAGGAAGTTGTTCTCAGAAAAAATCTTTGTAAACGAAATTTCTGTCATTTTCAGGACACGCAAGTCTGGATTCCTGATGATGAACTGGTTTGGATTGGTGGTGAACTGCTCTCAGATGCATCTGAAAAAATTTTGGAAGTGTTGCTGGAAGATGGACGGGTACATATCATACCACATTAATCCATTGTAACTCTCAATGGCAATACTAAAATATGGGACAACAGGCCTGGGATATTTTTTTTATTTTCAAATTTTGCAGTTTTTATCTCTTCCTCCCAACCGATGTTTTTTGAGTACAGCAAAAACAATAATAACTTAATCCAATGTGTATGGTGATTTCAAAAGTCTAGTTGGCAGAAAAACGGTTTTTTTAAACAGGTAGATGGTCAAATATAGCCAGAAAGAGACATTTGTGGGTTGGCAGTGTTTTACCCTAGCTTTCCAAATGTCTCATTAACATTTGATCATGTTTGCACCAAGAGATTTTTGGAGATTCTTTGTAGAGTTTGCAAAGATTCATAATTCTGATTCTTTTCCATCTTCAGGAAGTTTCTATTGAGATCTCATCAGATATCCGAAGTTTCCCTCCACTTCGCAATCCTGAAATATTAGTTGGAGCAAATGACCTCACAACTCTTAGCTATCTGCATGAACCGGCAGGTAAGCCTGTGTGCTATGTCACACATAAGTCACTTATCATAAGTAATTCTTGAAAATTATCAATAGTTCCTACATGCTGTGATACCTATATAGCTATGTTGTTCTTCTTCAGTGTTGTACAACCTGCAAGAGCGCTTCCTGAATTTTCAAGCCATATATACCTACTGTGGTAAGTTGCAGTTTATGAGGCTTTTATCAATGCACACATATTGCAATTCCAGTCTTGTTAATGCAGCAAATCAATATTTTCCAAGTTATGTCAGAAAGTCTTAATACTCTGATTGTTTTTAGGTATTGTTCTGGTTGCTTTGAACCCCTATGAAGAATTGCCTCTGTATGGACCGGACATCATTGCTGCATATTCAGGTAGACCAATGGGAGAGATGGATCCCCATATTTTTGCAATTGCAGAGGATGCATTCAGAAAAATGACAGAGTAAGTCAAGAAAAAAGATCTTTTCTCCTCAATTCTCTTTCTTATCAGCATCCTTTCTATCACTTATTCTGCCTTCCTCTTTCTGCGTATAAGTGTGCTATGTAGCCATGCGGAATCTTGCACTGGCTCCTTCACACTGTTGTCTTGGTCTCCCCACCCTTTTATGCTTGCTCTCTTTGTAAACTCACTTCATTGCGTCCCTGTGCTTTTGCTCATTCTTTTGTGTGAGCGAGATTTGAGTGAAGCACAAGGACGCAATGTAATCAGTCTACTCTCTTTGATAGACGTGAGGAAAACCAGTCAATTATTGTCTCCGGGGAGTCTGGTGCCGGAAAGACTGTCAGCGCTAAATTTGCAATGAGGTACTTTGCCAATGTTGGAGGCTCTCTCACTGAAACTGCAATAGAGAAGAAGGTTCTTGCTTCTAATCCTATCATGGAGGTAATTTCGTCTACTATTTCTTCATTACACTTGATTTCCACGCCGATAAAATCTGCTACGAGACAACTTACAGTCTCTAGCGCTATCCATAGCACCTTTTCATTGCGGCTCGAAAGTTAGCAGTCTAAGCCCGCCCGCAACAAGTGTAGAGTTCTATTCATTGTGTATACAGAACATTGAGCTTGATATTTTTCTCTCCAGGCTATTGGCAATGCTAAGACGATTAGAAATGACAACAGTTCCAGATTTGGCAAGTACATTGAGATTGGATTCAGCCCAACGTATCACATAGTTGGAGCGAACATGCGCACTTACTTACTCGAGAAATCAAGAGTCGTTTTCCAAGCGCAAGATGAACGGAATTATCACATCTTCTATCAAATGTGTGCCAGCTATCAATTGCCAGAACTCAAAGAATTAAACTTAGGTAAATTACGAATTTGCTAGTATTTCATGCATATATAAGTTCAGGTTATGTCACGTTTTACGCTTTATATACAAGTTTTAATTCCTTTCAAGCCTCTTATAAGCTTTCAAAATATTGCTACTGATCAAATAGAGGTCACGTCGCTTGCTATCTGTGTGCGCTCAAGTTGATGGGTATTTTCGTTTATCAAAGGTCCACCGGAAGACTTTTATTACACGAATCAGGGCGAGAATGCGTATGTTGATAATGTGGATGATGCAGAAACATTCCGGGAGACAAGAGAAGCTATGACGTTGCTTGGAATTCACAACGAATCGCAAAGGATGATTTTCAGAGTCTTAGCAGGAATATTGCATCTTGGGAATGTTCAAATCGAACGCCATTCAAAGAAAGAAGACGAATCTGAGATTGCTGTAAGTTCCACTGTATTACGTCGTGTTTTTATCTTGAGCTCCTCTGGAACCCAGTTTGTGTCGTGTTTTGTGTTACCTGTGTCTCATATTTTGAGCTACCTGTGCCGCAACTATCGAGCTATCTTTGCCTCATATCTCAAGTTACCTCTTCCTCACATATCAAGCTTTCTATGCCTCATATCTAAAGCTACCTATTCCTCACATGTCGAGCTATCTATGCCTTATATCTCGATCTGCCTTGCTGATTCATTTGATGTACATTTGCTTTGCACATCATGCACTGAACATTTCGAATGTATTTCGTTTTTTAGAAGGGTGATTTTTCTATCCACGTGGTGGCGGAGCTGCTGGGGATTGACAGAGGTCAGCTTCAGAAATGGTTGTGCAATAGAAAGATTGTTGCTACTGGTGAAGTCTACGTTAAGCCATTGAATGCTACAGAGGTATGTCCTAGATGCACCTCTAACGGTTTCATTTATGCTTTGATTCCTTAGATATCGTAGCTTACAATAGTGGACAAAGATCCTGGGGCGCATATTTCACCCCTCTCCTTCCCCAAACAATGTTGTTTCTAGAAAGAGTCATATACAGTATCGAAAAATCATCTTTTTCGTCGTAGGCAAATATCGGGCGTGACGCATTAGCCAAACATGTTTACGCGCATATTTTCAAATGGTTTGTTGAACATATCAACTCTGCCATGGCAACAACTGCAAAGACGAAACAGTTCATTGGTGTACTGGATATATACGGGTATGCTTCACTTCAAACGTGGCTCATTGTTTTTGTGGTGATGATGTAATATAGGCAGGGCAATAGTTATAATAATCTGATTTTTCACCGTTAACATTAAACGTTAAAAAAATAAAAAAGTATAAATTAAAAATAATTAAAAACTAAAAATTTACCACCAGTATGACTCGTGCGGTTATTCTGGTGCTAAATGAGATTGTTACAACCATTGCCCTGCCTAGTATGCCAAGGATGATTCCATAGAATATAGATGTCTCGCTCAAGGTGTGCAGATGATAGGGAGGCTGCTTGAAGATGGTTGGTTTGGAAATCTGACGGTAAAAGTATTTTTAATATTATTGATTGTAATTCTTTTCTCATAGGTTCGAAACATTCGAGGTGAACAGTTTCGAACAGTTCTGCATAAATTATGCGAATGAAAAGCTGCAGCAACAATTTAATATGGTAAATATATTATAATATATTATAATGTTATTATCAAAGCATATTTTAACCTATGAGATTCATGTTCTATCTCGAGTGTTTTTCATTTATGCTATGTTTTGTTTTAGCACGTGTTCAAACTGGAACAAGAAGAATATATTCGCGAGAAAATCACGTGGTCGTTTATCGATTTCTATGACAATCAGCCGTGCATTGATCTGATTGAAGCGAAAATGGGAATCCTGGACCTCCTTGATGAGGAATGCAGGGTGAGTTGAACAACATTTCGTTTGATTCTTCCAAGCAATTTGCTGCACAGCTCTGCCATCTGCACAGTACACCATTGTATGCATACATTAGATATTGTATTGTAAGATGTAATGATGTTATTGTGTGAGTAATTTCTTTGCAGATGCCCAAGGGTAGTGACGATTCTTGGGCACGAAAACTCTACAAACAGCATCTTGGCAAAGTGAAACATTTCATGAAACCACGAATGTCAGAAGCGGCCTTCATAGTCCGTCATTATGCCGATGACGTCATCTACGATTGCGACAGTTTTGTCAGCAAGAACAGAGACACGATCAACGAAGAACATTTGTCGCTGCTAAGAGCCAGTCAGGTTTGCAAAAACACGAAAGTCTTCTCTTTATTTTGCACACAAAACAATGATATCTCAGATTGCTCTTTGCTGGTTTCTCGAGCCAAGTTTGCGTCATATACATCGGCTTCTTTCGGCTTGTATCATGCTACCTGTGTCTCACATATTGAGCTACCTATGCCTCATATTTCAAGCTACCTATTCCTCACATATCGAGCTATCTTCGCCAAATACACCGGCTTCTTTCTGCTTGTACCATTAGCTGCTATTGACTTTGGTGTATGTTAACAGTTACATGAAGCAATCGGTCAAATGCCCCGAAATGCCACCACTCCGTATTGCACACATCTGTCAATAGTTTGGTTGAACATGGGTTAGTTATGTTAATCTCAATTGATTTTGTTTTAGTTTGAAATGGTAGCAGAGCTGTTTCGCACTGATAATACAAGCACAATGTTTGTGCCAAGAAAGAGGACATCGTCACGTGTTGGAGCTCAGGCACCGAAAGGGAAAAAGACAGTTGGATCTGAGGTATTTAGGCCTAGTCTCTTGTTAATGTCTGTCTCTTTGTGTTGTGTTTAGTCTATGTCACAGTCTTAGTCTATGGGCTTAGTCTTTGTATACAGTTTAGCTTATGTCAGGTATAATTAAAGTGATGTTTATAATTACTCTATTCAGTTCAGAGATTCGCTGTCAAGGTTGATGCAGACACTGAACGCCACATCTCCGCATTACATCCGATGTATCAAGCCAAACGATTTCAAAGAGGTTTTCGAGTTCGACCCTAAAAGATCCATTCAGCAATTACGAGCTTGTGGTGTTCTGGAGACGATTAGGATAAGTGCCGCTGGGTATCCCTCTAGGTAAGTGGGACGCTTGGAAGACCAGGAAGACACACTGGATACTTTACCTTTAGTTGTACTCCATTTAACTGCTTTTGATTTCTGGGTCTTTTATGGACCATTTGTACTTTTCCTGGCGCTTCCAGGATCTCTAACACTTCCATGATCTCTAACACTTCCATGATCTCTAACACTTCCATGATCTCTAACACTTCCATGATCTCTAACACTTCCATGATCTCTAACACTTCCATGATCTCTTACATTTCCATGATCTCTAACACTTCCATGCTTTACGTTGAAACTGCCATGCCATACGTTGAAACTGCCATGCTATACGTTGACATTTTTTCATGCTTTTTTAGGTGGACTTACGAAGAGTTTTACGATCGCTATCGAATGATCATTCCATCTGAACTGGTTGACAGGGTCAACTACAAAGACACCTGCAGATATATTTTAGAGAAATACATCCAGGTATGGCTCACGCTTCCTTATACTAACAATGTATTGCAGAATCGTGTTCACGATAGCGCAATTTCCTCTGTTTAATTAGCTGTCGGCTATCACAACAGTACATATAATTAACCATAATCAAAACGAGTTTCATAGAAAAATTGTCGCAATTTACAGCACCCTCTTGGAGACGAGCCATTCTCAACCGGACTAATAATTGCATTGATATCGTCAATTGTCATTTTGTTATAGTTTATACTGTTATTATGTGTTAATGTGTGTTTATGGCTGCTTTCGTGTTAGTTTTCTTATAATTGAGTGGTTTTATCTCTCATAGGATCCTGATAAGTTTCAGCTTGGTCTTACAAAAATATTCTTCAGAGCTGGTCAGGTAAGTCTTGACTCTCCCCCTTGATCGCACAAAGAAAAGAGTATGCCTCAGATCCAGTTTGACTTAATATTAATCTGCATTGTGCAAGTTTGTGTTGTATGCCTGTATTCACAACTGATTCAGATCTATGTTATTTTGCCAAGGTTGCTTATTTGGAGAAAATGAGAGCAGATACTTTGAAGAAAAGTTGTGTAATAATACAGAAATGTGTTCGAGGCTGGCTTTGGAGGACAAAGTATCAAACAATGAAGAAGTCTGCCGTTCTCATTCAAGCATGGGTCAAAGGTCATCAAGCACGAAGGTCAGAGTTCATTTGTAGCAATTAAACATGCTTCCGTGTTGACGCTCAAAGATTTATTGAGGTCAATGTTGCAGAATGTAACACTAAGGTGGAAATCGTAAAATTGATGTAGCCAGGGGCGAACTAGCAATTTAAGTTGGTTTAAGTAAAGGGTATAATATCAAAGGGCAGATTGGTAATACAGAAGGTCAGAGTTCATTTGTAGCAATTATACATGCTTCCGTGTTGACGCACAAGGATTTTATAAGGTCAGTGTTGCAGAATGTAACACTAAGGTGGAAATCGTAAAATTGATGTAGCCAGGGGCGAACTAGCAATTTAAGTTGGTTTAAGTAAAGGGTATAATATCAAAGGGCAGATTGGTAATACAGAAGGTCAAAGTTTAGTTTTATACCCAATACAATCTTGTATGATTTGAAGCTGATGTTTTGGAATTGATTCTTTTAGACTTGTTACTCGCATGCGGCGAACAAAGGCTTCGATCACCCTGCAGAAGTATTGGAGAGGTCGTGCCAATAGATTATCGTATTTACGCCTCAGATCTGCCGTAATTACGATTCAATGTTACGCGCGTGGAGCAAAGGCAAGGAAATTGCGAATGAAACTGCTATACGAGCAGAAGGCTCTTGTTATTCAGAGATGTTGGCGGTAAGATTCAATGTACATTTGCACTAACGTGATAAATGCTAGGGTTAATTGCACCTTTATATATAGCGATTGAAGCATTCTCTAATGGACAAATTTATGGTGAAGCAACGATAGGGCTCCTCCCCATCTCTCTCTTTCTCTTTGAAAAAATCACAGCGCTGATATTTAGTTGTCAAAGCAGAACAAGCAATTAAATGTTGCTATTTACTTTTGTTTATAGAGGATACAATGGTAGAAGATTTTACAGAAAGAGAATGAAAGCTATCGTCCTGTTGCAGAGCTGTGTACGTAGGATGTATGCAAGAAGAGAACTGAAGAAGCTAAAGGTACAACGATGCTCTTATTTATTGTTTTAATCTCTTAAAAGCTAGAGACAATCCTATTCCTGTAATGGTCCTGATCTATCCCACCTCGTTCTCCACGTGTTTGTGGCTGCGGTTGGTGTGAAGTATTAACCGTATACCGTGCATAGTTAACGTGCCAGTGCCGTGGCTTTTAGTGTATCCCCTAGTTATGTTACTTGCTTCAATTTCCATCGTTTCATTCTCAGATCGAGGCCCGCTCGGTGGACCACTTGAAGAAACTGAACAAGGGCATGGAAAACAAAATTATCGAGCTACAACAGAAGTTTACTGTTGAGGTACTTTGTGTAAAATAATGCATTTTGCTGATTAATGTAGGATACCGAACATGAGTATAACTACTTTTTCCATAATTTTATAAAGTTTGGAAGGGATCAGTGAAATGATTTCTTGTTTTAATAGTTAAATGAAAAGAAATTTTTGAAGACAAAGGTACAAGACTTGGAAGTGAAGGAGAAGGAACTTGTCGAGTTGAAGGAAATCAAACCAGAATATGAAAAAGCGAAGACGAAGATTGTTGGTCTTGATAAAGAGCTGGAACAATTACGTCAAAGAATCAATGAATTGTTAAAGGAAAAAGATCAAGCAAAAATAGAACTTGATGCCGAAAAAGAAGAGAGGAAAGAGGTTTGTAATGTAATATAACATCTATTCAAATTATTTATTTATTGAATTTGTTTTCAATTTATTTATTGCTCTTTTAGCATGTACTCATTAGCTTTGAATGTTTGAACAGTTAAGTGAAGGTATTTTGTTTTTGTGTTGCATTTGACTTTTCCTGTTTATTTTTAGGAAATAACTGGCTTGAAAGGCGAAATTACTTTGCTTAGAACTGCTCTTGAGGATTCAAAGAAGAGAAACAAGGAAATTCAAATCCAACAAGAAGGTATAATGCGTTTATTATGTGTTTTTCTTGAAAAGCAAGTCTGCTTTATCTTGAAAAGTCTGCTTTATGAATGTTGGATTTGTGCGCCCTGTATTGAGCCCGCGTTTTTTCCTCGTTTTCAAACCTCTGAGATTGACCATGATGCACTTGCTTTCTTCAACCCAATTTTTCCTTCGGTATGGCCGGGCCTAGCTTGGCTTCGACACGTGAAAGCGAGTGAAATGGAATAAATTTTGTGAAAAACTTCATCTTGCAGACCTCTAAATGGTCTGAATAGTTTAGAATCATGTAAAAGCCAAGAATGCACATCTTTTCAAGTCAATTTTGTGTAAATAATGACCAAAACGGTGAAAGTTTAGGCCCACCTATGCTTATTCAAGCTCTTGGACTATTTGTGAAAATCTTTCGAAAAAGGTAAGCTGATTAGTAGCCAAGAATTTGCACAAATTATCTTGCTGGTTGAAGATCTTGCTTGATTCATGAGGAATGATTTTGCGTATTTCAAAAATCCTTTTCATATCGCCATTTTGAGGTGTCGTATTATTCTGTGAGTGCACTCTCTGTGGAAATTTTTGTAGTTTTCCTTTTCTGTATAGTTCTCATTTAATTGTGTTTAGCTCATCCATAAATTGTTATTATTATTTCACAACTGCTTATAACTTGTTATTTATGAGTGAAGTTCATAATATTAATGAATTAAATACAGATACAAAATTTTATTTTTGCACATCGATGAAATACTGAATTTATTATTTATCTTTTTTCACAGAGGCAATAAAACTCGAATTAGATGAACAGAGAAACCAATTACTCTCGGAATTCAGCTCAGAACGAACTGCACACCAGAAGATGGTCAAGGAATATGCCAGGCTCGAACAGAGATACTCGAATTTAGAAGACGAGTTGAAGTTGGAGATATCCAGCCCCGATAAAATTGCAAGAGAGAAAAGAAAACAGATTGCTGCTGGTGAGTTATTCGAATGTTTTATTCTTTGAAAAGTAAAAACTACGTTGGTCTTAGGTTCGTACTCAGCTTGTCTTAGGTTCGAGCTCTGTTTTGCCTAACTTTAGTTATCACTGATTTTGCTACAATTGTGAGTTTTTACTGAATAAAGCGCGAATTGAAAAAAATTAATATTTAATATTATTCCCTGATTATTGCCTTTGATTTTTCGAGTCTAAATACTCAACAATCGTGACCCAAGTGTTTTGCTTTTGAGTTTGAATTTCGCTGTGGGAAGATATGTTTTGTCTGAAACTCTTGGATAGCTTTATACGGCTTGATGATGCGAAGATTGTAGAATAGCGTCTGGTTATGATCAAAGAATTATTTAAGGAATCTTCCGTGTCAAACTTGAAAGTGTTGATTTTGATTGTATTTTTGAGCGGAGAACATATTTCTCCAGTGGTAATTAGACGCGCGCCCAAAAAAATCGGAATTTCGAAAGTATTTACGAATAATTTTATTTTTCTATTAATGTATGTCTTGCTTTTGGTTAGAGCGGTATTCGAACTCTTGCAGTGATCGCCTCATTGCTTCGGCATTGCAACAACTTATCCACTGCTCTATTCGCCCACCACCACCCCATTTTTCATGTTTCTTTATATACTTAACAACCTCACCCCGAAGGTCTTGTGTTCGACTCCCCTCTGTGGCGCAAGGTTTATTAACCATAATCTAAAAATATCACCAAATAAAATGAGGCAATATCTTGCGCTAAATTCATTTTGCTCTCTGCTATCATTATTGTCTGACTACATTCGTGCTCGAACTCTTGCAGTGATCGCTTCATTGCTTCGGCATTGCAACGACTTATCCACTGCTCTATTCACCCACCACCACCCCATTTTTCATGTTTCTTTATATACTTGACAACCTCACCCCGAAGGTCTTGTGTTCGACTCCCTCCATGGGCGAAAAATTTTGTTATTCGTGAGTGCTTTTTAATTTTTTAATAATAAATAATTTATCTGTGACTTATTTTTTCGTTTAGAAAACTCGGATGTGAATGACGTCGTGTTTGCCGAAGAAGAAGAAATCCGAAACTTGAAGATAGAACTTGCCGACAATCAACGAGAAAGGGACATGCTTTCCACCGAATTAGAACGAGTTAAAACCGAATTTAAGAAAGAGATGCGACTGCCTTTACGCTCAATGAACGTCACGAACTTTAACTCTAACGATGAGCCGAACATAGACGACTTGATGGCCGAGAAATCTCGTCTGATTGACGAGAACGAGCAATTGATAAAGACGAATATTCAGATGAGCAGGCTTCAACAGTTGGTTTGGGAAGAGAATGATAACATGCCCGATGATGTAAATGGGGAGATTGTTGTGTCGAAATTGATGGAAAAGCTGGAAACGACGGAAAAAGAGAAAGAAGAATTGACCAAGCGTTTGTCAAATGGCAAACTTACAGTCGTTGATAGGCCCTATGGCGACCCGAAGCATGCAGCTACATCACCGATGAAAGACTTCAATAATACAGTTGCCTGGCCAGTTGAAACTGAGTCGTTGAAGAAAGCTAATGCGGCCATGAAAAAAGAACTTGATAACATGAAAATTGAAAGAGAAAAGTTCAAACGAGATCTTCTTAGAATACAAGATATGAAGGTATGTTTATTTCATTCATTGCTGGCCTATATGCCATTGTTTATAATAGATGCTTCTTCGAGTTTATAATATTCAATGTTTTATTTGTATTTTCAGGTCCCAGAGGTGGCACAGCACGCAATCATTGAGACTTCAGCACAGTTAGAAATGTCGAGACTCACCCAAGAGAACACGGTATTATCCACAGCATTGTCAAACTACACCAGAATTCACTTAGTTGCATCCCCTGTATATTCCATACATACCTGATACATACTATTCTTTTACCTGTCTATGGCTTTCGGTTATTATCTCATTGACCTATTGTTTTTATCAATAGGATTTGAGGGAGAAGGTCGAGTTGCTGGAGAAACAGGCCAAAGAGTTAAAGACTAACGGTGTGACGTCACCGCCGACAACCAGAGCTGGGAGGAAGGGTATTATTATATATTATAATCTCCATCACTTGCCTTGTTGCTTGTAGCCATCACTGTATTGTCAGGCTAGTTATCACAGTCAACCGGCGCAGTGTTTTAATAGCATTGTTTGTTATCATTCCCTCCATTTCATAATGCTTTCTTCCTTGGCTTATAGTTTGAAAATGTTTTCATAGCGTATTACTCATATTTTTTACCTCCTGGTTTGGTTATAAAAACAACTTTATATGTGAGGGAATCAAAGTCATTGAACTGAATCGAGCAATGAAATGTTTTTTGGGCTGAAATTTTGCTTTGTTTGTCATTGATAGTTCAATGGATTCAGAATCAAACACCGCTAGGTCGTCTGTTTCGACTATAATTCAGAGATTTGAATCTTCGTCTGGTAAAAAAGCTCTTGGCGTTACTAAAACGGTCGATGGAGAGGATGATTACTAATGTAATTACAGCCAGTTAGTGTTAATGCTATTCTTTGACCATTAAAGCTCATCAATTTTTTATTTTATCCCAGGCTCACAATTATCTCCCGGCTCAGGACAAATGCGCAGAAGAGCAAATACAATGGACGTGAAATTTTCCAAGGAATTAAATGCAGGAAAACTTGTAAGTTTATCCTACTTGGTTATATTTTTCTTCAGTTTCTAGATCTCTGTTTAGCATTCTAAGTCCATTCTATTTCACAGCCTCACTATCTATTATTTTTATGATTTATATTAATATTAATTATATTCTTTACGAGTCTATTATTACTTTGGTGTTAATTGTTGATGTCTTTTCAGGTGATGACGTATGCAGGTCTATTTCGAAAGAGCTCGAGTCAGGTGTGTATCTCTTCGAATAAACGCCCCGGGCTTCTATTAGTTCCAGTACGTTTTAAGGCTTATTTGATGCTGCTTTATTGTATGAATCTCTCTTGATCTTACTTCACTGTATGAATCTCAACCCCAGGATGCTGTTTCGCCAGACGAAAGTCCGAGAGATGAAACCCCGAAGCCCACTACTAAGCGTCCAAAGGGCGTCCTCGAATTCAAGTCTGATAAAGAGGCTGAGTTGATTGGCGCACTGGTCAATCAATTGGAGCCAATTTCTGTTGAAAAAGAAGTGCCTGGTTTACCTGCCCATTTGATTTTTATGGCCATACGATACGTTGACGCGTTGAATGACGAAAGAGGCTTGCAAAGCCTGCTGGCCAATGCAATCACTGCAATTAGAAAGACTGTCAAAGTAAGACGTCTATATCTTCTTATGTCGTACGAGATATTGGCTTGGGATTGGTTTCATCTTGGCTTTTGTATCCAATGTCTAATGGTGTCCTATTCAATGCTTAGTGGTGTTTATATCCAATATCTAATGGTGTCCTATTCAATGCTTAGTGGTGTTCATATCCAATATCTGATAGCATCTGCACCCAACGCTCAATTGCCTTGATTTATACAGGGTGGCCCAGAAAAAAGTAACCCCCCTAAAAAAATAATTCGTAAAAAATATTTCTGAAATAGCAATTTCATGAAATTTATACTTCAAGTTATTCCACTTAAGTGCGATATTTTGTGTAAATATTGTGCTGGTAGAGTTTATTATCTCTGAGTAAATGTACTCTCAAACTTAAGCATCCAAAAACACACTGTTTGGAAATATGTAACTTCATATTGACGCAACAAAACACGAAAAACTTCAACAACTCATTCTATCAGTCACATAAGATGTTCAAAATGTCAGTCTGATAAGATTCTTTTTCTTCCCCATCCTTTTTCTATTCTTAAATTCTTTATAAGATGATTATCTTCTACTGATATTGCAGGCATTTTCCTTTACATTAATTTTTGTTTTGCTTGCTCGCTGACGTGATGAAATTTCAATTTCCCGCCAAAACAGGGGGTTTTTGTATGTCACGAATTTAACGCCTCATTGTGCCTAGATGGAAGCTCTGAACGTCAAGATATTTCTACACGTTAATACACTTGAATTGAATATCATCTGGTATAAATTTGATTGAATTCATTGTTGAGAAAAAATATCTATAAATTATTTTGTTTGGGGGGTTACTTTTTTCTGGGCCACCCTGTATTTATGTCTGTTGTTCCTTATATTAAATGTTTGACTATCTAATTATCTTGAAGTTAAACTTGATGTTTTCTATCTTACAGCACGGACAAGGCAATATGGAGTTGCAAGCTTTCTGGTTGACAAATACCTGTCGACTCCTCTACGATATGAAACAATACAGTGGAGACAAGGTAAGACCGTCTCAAGAGTATAATTTAAATTACATGGCCTATAACTATGTGTAGAATCATTGATGTTTCTGGTACTAATAGGTCTTCTGAAGGACTTCTTTCTTCTATTTTAGACCTTCCAAACGCATAACACAACAGAGCAGAATAATCAGAGCTTACAGAATTTCGATTTGACTGAATATCGCCAAGTTTTAACTGATGTCGCCGTGCATATTTATCAAGAACTGTTGAAGACGATTCAAGAGAAAATATCTCCTCTCATTGGTGAGTCAAGCGTTTCTGGCTTTCTTTAAAAAGTCGTATTTGACTCTGCAAGCTAGGCTTTTCATTTGGGCCATATTTAAGCCGTTCTATCTTTTATCACAAATCCCAGAGATCCTCTCATTCCCACCTCATTCTATTAAGCACCTCTTGCAAAGCAGCTGTTGTAACTCATTCGTAAATGACCTAATTTTGTAATTGTAGTACCTGGCTTACTCGAGTACGAGTCGATACCTGGAGTGTTGAGTTCAAAACCCTTTGGCAGAGGGGCAAAATCAAGGGGCAAGTCAATCACCAGAGAAACCGAAGACATAATTACTGTTAAAGACATCACAAACAAGGTATACATCACACCCTGATTCGTATGATGTTCATGTTTTGTATTCAATAGAAATTCTTTTCAGTTACGGAGGTCTTGCTGATTCTTCCAGCCAATAATGTTCTACATGCGATATGGCAAGGCATTATACTCTAACTATTTTCTTATATTATTCCGATTTTCTTTTAGCTTTCTGCAATTCTCGCTGTTTTGAATGCGCACTGTGTAGATATGGTTGTCATTAAACAGATATTCACTCAAGTAAGCCTTGTTGTTTTTTCTTTAAAACCCTTTAAGATCTGTTGTGAAGTTGTGTAGATTTATGTCATGCTCAGATTAACTGTTGATTTGTGTCTACCCTAGATAAATTATTATATCTGTGCAACGATGCTGAACAATTTGCTTCTACGAAAAGACATGTGTCATTGGTCTCGTGGTATGCAGATCAGGTATGCAGTATCAAATATTGATCATTTTCACATAGTTATCTTCTTTACATGATAAGCTTCTTTGGACGACTATCTTTGTCCATTCAACTAACTGAAACTCGCTGTGAATCTCTTTCAGATTCAATCTGACTCAGCTTGAAGAGTGGTGTCGCACTAATCAACTAGATAGCGTTGAAATAACGAAACATTTGGACCCAATCAAAGAAGCAACACAATTACTTCAAGTAAACAAGAAATCTTTAGACGATGTCGACTCAATACTGAGCGTTTGTTCGACGCTCAACCCATTGCAGGTGACTACTGCTAATTGCTTTTCAATAATTTTAATTCTTGGCCTTCTTGTGTAGGCCTTTTTCAACCAAACAGCAACTGACCCACACCTTATGTCATGAGACCTATTGTTTCTTACTGTTTTACTATAGCAGTCACGAGTGTTGTAAACATTTGGCGTGACATTTTCTTTCGTTTATCTCTTAGGTTCAGAAGATTTTAACCATGTACACACCAGCCAATGAATACGAGCCAAGAGTGCCGAGCAAAGTAATTCGTGCTGTGGTTGCCAAAGCGACGAAGCAGAGCCCAGACCCCAGCAGCCTGATGATGAATATTCAATTTTCAAGCCCCGTGAATTTTCCATTTACGCCGTCGGCGGTAGAATTTGAGAAGATAAAAATCCCCAACGTGCTAAAGTTACGTAATGTCAAGGTAATTTAATGTGTAGATTTTGTAAATGAATTTTATAGCAACCTATGAATATTTTTGGTATGGAGAGACAACTGTGATGAAGAAATTTCATGAATCCCCTCGAATAGATTTCATATGATAGGCAATTGTATAAATGATTATGAATACGACTTGATTGTGGAAAACACTAGTATACTGTTATTGCTCAAGTGTATCTGATATTTCCATGCATGGATGATAAAGACAGTAGGAGATTCGTGCAACTGGATATTTGTTCATAGAAAGATTAGACAGAAAGCTATTTTGATGAAATAAAGGGACATATTAAGGACTTCATTTTATCAGAAATTGGTGAGTTTAATTGGTGATTTTATACTTTTTCATATTAGTCTCTTAAATTACATATTTTCTCACTTAATATATACTCTACTTATCTCCTTTCTTCGTTCTTCATAGTATCATGTTATCATTGATCTATTATTATGAAAGACGAGAAGAAGAAAGATAATGAAGACAATACTTCATCGTCCAATGGTTTGGTGAGTTATATTTTGTGTATTATTATTTCTATTGGTGGCTGCCAATTAACATGGAGAAGAACGAAGATGAAGAAGCCTTTACATTTTAACTGTTAAGTTTATTCATTTTCATTTAATATTTACAAGATTGTACGAGAGGGGATAGAATAGGTACCCTTGTCACTGCTACCCCCCCCCAAGGGTAACTATTCCCAGGGAGAATAGTCACCCTTGGGAGCACTTTATTTCCTGGGAACAGCTATTCTTTAGGGAATATGTATTCCCCAGGGAATATGTATTCTCTAGAGAATATGTATTCCCCAGGGAATATGTATTCTCTAGGGAATAGGTATTCCCAAGGGAATAGGTATTTCCAAGGGAATAGGTATTCTCTGGGGAATACTAATTCCTTGGGGAACACTAATTCCCTGGGGAATACTAATCCCCATGGGAACACTATTTCCCTTGGGAATACTAATCCCCATGGGAACACTATTTCCCTTGGGAATACTAATCCCCATGGGAACACTATTTCCCTTGGGAATACTAATCCCCTTGGGAATACTAATCCCCTTGGGAATAACTATCCCCCTAGGAATACATATTCCCTAGAGAATACCTATTCCCTGGGGAATTCCTATCCCCATGGGTAACCATCCCCTGGGAATAGTCACCCCCCTAAGCCTTACCTACCCTACCCCGGAAGAATACCTACTCCCCTTTTGGAAGGGATTGGGAATGATCCTCCGTCCCAATCCCCAACCCATACGCTGAAACAAAGATACATATAATATCATAACATTAAAGGAGAAAATAAATAGAAATGTAAAGTCTTCTGTCGTTCGTCTTCTTTCTTCCGTTTTTCATCTTCTTTCTTCGGTACATCAGCATCAATAAAAATAATAATAATCGCAAAGAAAACTCACCCAAAATCTTCAGTCTTTTCTTTCTGGGCAGCTTTACTTCATCCAAATTGGATGAAGTAAATAAAATAAATAAATAGAAATGGAAATGTAAATAAATAGAAATGTAAAGTCTTCCGTCCTTCGTCCTCTTTCTTCTGTCCTTCATCTTCTTTCGATACATCAGCCTCAATAAAAATAATAATAATCACAAAGAAAACTCACCCAAAATCAAAATCTTCCGAAATCTTCAGTCTTTTCTTTCTGGGCAGCTCTACTTCTTCCAAATTGGATGTCTTCATGTTTCTATCTTCTCTTTTCTTTATCGAACTTAAACCAAACGAAAGGTAGTCGAATTAGAAATTCATTGAGAAAAGGAAGATCTAATAGATGAGAAAACAAGTATAATAGAAAATAAATACAATCAAAATAAAACTTACACTATCCAATGTGAAGCCTTCTATTCGTCGTTTCATTCCACGTCTTGAAATGGTGTTCATCGAAATATACCACCTTATACTGTTATATATCAGATTACACATCATGTTGAACATCATTTAATTTTGAGTAATATCTAATCGATTTACAATAGTTTACAATCAAATTAGCTACAGCAAGGCTGGTTAAACATATAAAATATTAATTGACAGACTACAGTTACCTAGCTCTTTGAATCATCTGCCGGGAATATTGCATAGACGTGACCAATTCTACATGATAATTTGTACAGTACTGACCTCAGTTCTAATTTAATATCGAATGTTTGCATCTCACATATGAAGGGATAAAGAATGCCAATATGCTTCTTGAACTGAAAAAGAATAAAACATCGTGGAATCATTCTAGAGTTACTATAAAGAAGCTGTGCAATAAAGGATGCTGTAAAAGCTCTGTGAAGCCTGATAAGCCGATATCTAATAAATCTAATAAATAAGAAATCTAATAAGCCCCCCTTTCGGACGAAGTTTTGAATTGAGCAGCTGTCCCTTGCTTTTAAAATTCTAAACCATAATGAAATTGTGATTGATTAAACCATAAAAGCCCCAAGTCATTTTCCAGTTTTTTACACGAATATTTTTCTGAAGTTTATTTGAGAATTTATTAAACCCCCTATGGAAACTCAGAACTTAAATAAGCCCCACCAGGAAGACTTGATAAAGTGGTACATGGCAGAATTATGCAGTATTAAGAAACTACTCACCCTTTCGTTGTCAAGTTTGAGAAGTTTTGTAAAAATAGAAACCAGTAATGATGTCCAAGCATCCCTGTGTTTCACTGATTCAAGCGATATGTAATACCCCATTATTTCTTTTAAAATTCTGCAACAGAATTGTCATGCATCAGAACACGAACATATGATGGACATTGGAACACCAAGATGAGAACAAATGTTTACTAAGACGTCCGGTTGAGCTTTCAAAGGCCTCAAATTTCACAGCCTCTCTTAGAATAGACCAATCATATCACACCATTTAGATCATGTGACAGGAATATTAACGGCTGATTGGATAATTCAGCCACAGTAAGAGTGGGTAATGAGGCTTACTTGAAGAGTCGAGATTCAATATCTTGCCAATATTCTTGCTTTGAACGATCAGTGTAGATTGCAAATAGAATTCGGAATACGCAAGCCAAGCTGCTGGTTTCTTGCTTAAGAAGGTTGGGTCGAGATTTTCCTTTGATGAAACCTGGAAGAGACGATTCAGAAAACGTCAGATTCGTGTATTCTTAAAGATACGAGACGTCAGTACATCTACTTATTCTAATGAATAAATGTAATTAATATTCTTGCGATTCAAATAAAGTATCCGTACGAACCAAGGTGCTAGCTGAGCTGGCTGGCCACGCACCTACATTGGCCTTGTATATAACGCTCTTTGCTGAACAGAAAGGTGGACAATTGACCTATTTCTAGCTAATCCTGAACATAAATATACCCGAGGCATTTAACAATATAACAGATTAACTTACCTCTCCTTTATGTTGTCATAAAGAGGAGAGATAATCTTTAGAGTGTGCATGTGGGCTTACCTGCTTTCCATAGAAGAGTTCGTTGATCGAAGCTGTTATTGAAGGTCTTTGCAAAGCTGTGCGATTCCAATAGTATATCAGCCAACGACAGCAATTGGTTGGGCATCAGATGGGGAAACAGAGAATTTGTTCCATGCTCAGCGTCTGATTTCTACAGCGAAACAAGAAATTGATCAGATAAGGTATACAGATAGGTGCACTATATGAATAGGTAACTCGAATAGGTAACTCAGATAGGTGGACTTTATAAGGCCGCGTTTAGGTCGTGTCGAATTTAATTCATTAGATTCGACCTAAATGCGACATAAGTGCGACATTCACTTTATACGTGTTTTGTTTGCCGCATTTAACTCAACTCCTCATATCATCGTGACGTAACAAAGAAGGATTGCACATACGCAGAGTGCTTGACTGGACAAATTTGACATATTTCATCATTATATCACATGAAGTGATTTAATTCAAGGAGAATTTGAATTAAATGCGACCAAAATGCGGCCGTATAAAGCCACGTCGCATTTGTGTCGCACTTGTGCATTAAGTTCGGCAAATCCTGATGAACTTAATTCAAGTTGCTGCACTTAATTAAATGTTCATTTTATACGACCGCATTTATGTCGCATTTAATTCAACTTCTCCTTGAATTAAATTCGACACGACCTAAAAGCGGCCTTATAAAGTGACCCATAGGGACTTGATGTTGTGAGCACACGAATACAAACATCTTCAAGTATCTCGTTATAGCGAGCACCACATAAACATACATCAGAGCATAGTAGCTGATGAAATCAGCTAAGCATTGATACACATTGTGCCTTCAAATCGACAAGGGCTTACCTCTTCAGTATCCGCCTCCTCCTTCCTACTTGTCGTGGGAAAAAATATGATGCTTTCAATTGTAACTACCAATTCGAGTTGTACGACGCATTTGATCAGCAGAGAATTGAACAATGTTCGATCTTGGGTGATTTCTGAAATTAAACATATCACAATATAGTAACAGTCAAAACAGAGAATTGATATGGAAAGAAGCTGCTATTATAACTCAGTTATCTAGGCTGTAGCAACATGGTTCCTATATAGTAAAGCTTGCAAAAATACTTTCAAAAGTCCAAAAGTTCATGGGTCAATTCGATCTCCCCTGACATACAATAAACACCGGAATGTAAGATCCTTTGAATTTGCATACAGCCTACTGTTCACATAAAATAGATAATTGTTTTTCCATTGTTTTGAGCTGTTCTGTGGAAGTATGGACCATCACTAATGCTCTTCATTTAAACCTTCTAACATACAGCAATGCCAGTAATGACACTTTTCAGGCATTTCCCTCTGATAACAACAGTGTTTTAAAGAGGGGATATAAACATTGCAATTATTATACAATACTGCAGATATCTAAACTTACTTTGTCTTGTTATTGAATGCAAGCTTTCCTTTGATTCTGTTCGAGACATAGCAGTAGCAGGCATCATGGAGAAGCTATGCACACTCAAGTCATCACCTTCATTGATGTCAGCAATATTCTCATCTAAATACTTCACTGTACGTCTGCCATGGTTGCTCGAAGTCTCACCAGCTTCAATCTACAGAAAAGCAATTGCATTTTCATCGACTATACCTGATGGAGTAGAATGCAAATCAATATGCTTCCCGGAGGTCAAGCTATGTGTGAACAAACCTCAGAAGAATTCAAATGTGAATTTTTCGGTGATGTTGGCGTCTGAGGATTTGTTTCGTTCACGTGACCATCTGGTCGCCATGTCAATAGTTGGTTTGGAACCGAGGCTTCGAATATATCACGTATACAGTGGCACGTTGTTTCCCAGATCTCCTCAGTGAAATGGTCTCCATTGGAGACGACGAGGTTTTCAAGACAATTCACACCAGATCTGGCAAGTTGCTCGTTATCTGAAAAACAAATCGATAAATATTTAATAAAATAAACACAAGATGTAAAATTTTTCGCCCATGGAGGGAGTCGAACACAAGACCTTCGGGGTGAGGGTGTCAAGTATATAAAGAAACATGAAAAATGGGGTGGTGGTGGGCGAATAGAGCAGTGGATAAGTTGTTGCAATGCCGAAGCAACGAGGCGATCACTGTAAGAGTTCGAGCACGAATGTAGTCAGACAATAACGGTAGCAAGGGGCAAAAAATAATTTAGCGTCAAATATTGCCTCATTTTATTCGGTGATATTTTTAGACTATGGTTAATAAACTTTTCGCCAACAGCGAGACTCGAACTTGTTGCACAGAAATAAGTCAACCAAGGCCAATTGGAGAAAAAATAAATGGTTAACAATGGTTAACGAGAAAGACTTACCTTGTTGGACACACCAGACAAGCTGATTGTACATATCTTTCAAGAGAACATCAGCCAGATCATCGAAATATTGAGTAAAAACATCAACAATTGCATATAAAGCATGATTACAAGTCGTAGTCATCCATTCGGCTTTCTACAAACAGAACAGATCTCATTAAAGGATTGGCGAGGCTTAGATTAACCCTGGTGTATATTACAACATAAACAGACACATCACAATGTAAACATATGTATCGGAGAGAGAGAGAGAGAGAAGTGAATATCCATCATACTTCCACCCAATCGATTTGCTGATCTGGTAGCTTCATGCTGTCGAATATTCTAAAGACAACTTTAAAGATTTCTTTCCACCAGTGTTTATAAAATGTATGACCGTAAGACTTCATGATTTCAAACATTACAGTCAGCGCCCTAAGGAAATAAGAAAATTGAAATAAAATATTTAGTTCTTAGATAAGTTATAATAAAGTATAGTGAAATCTGCAAAGTCCGAACTTGTGTAATTCGAGCTCTGTCTTATTCGAACGAAAACCAGATGAAAATCAAGAAAGCTAGGAGTAACTAACCTCGTTCTGACGTCCAATTTACATCGGCTTATAATACAAGACAATTCAAATATAACGGGAAACCAGCCTCGTAGCCATATTCTATCAGTTTCGCTGACGCCAGCATCTTCAACGAAGTGTTCCTTAAACATCTGAAGGAAATGAAAATATTTAATTCAATATTCAAAGCCACAGGTATACCTGATGCAGAGTTCTTCTGAGCTTTTATGCAATATAGTAGTACTAGATCACAGTGTATCCATAGCATGGTGTAGCATTTCCATCTACTTACCACAGGGTTTTCATACACATGTTTTCCGCAATGACGAATGAGTCGTATCGCTTCCATGCTGGTGTCCGGAAAAGCAGCATTGCACGAGAATTCAGACAGGCATTTGACAGCATCTTGGAATGACTCAACTGTCACCGAGAAGTGCTTCTCAAATATAATGGCTGGTGGAGAAAATAAAGAATGCAATTATCAAAGACATTGACCCCCTGCACGGGCAATAAAATCTATTGCAAAGCCTACTACATGCAGATCATATTCAAGGGGTAATGTGTGGCACAATCTTACCAGTTGTTTGGAAAGCAAGCTCAACAATTCCTTCGTCCAGATCCGAAGCAGCCGAATGGAAAACAGAAAAAATATTCTTCCAACCGGATTTGATATTCTTCGCTTGAGAATTGACCATTTGAGCCACGCATCGCACCACCATATCTCTTATTGTCGATGAACTGGAAGAAAATAAAAAACATTGCTAAAGAATCCTGTCAGCAAGTGACCAGTAAGTGGACCAGTTAGTTCTGTGTGCTTCATCTAGCAGTAGTCAGACCGTCCTTCATCCTTCTGTAAGTAGCACATCACATATCGATATGAATAGTCTGATTAAGTAGCCTTCTGCGTACCCATTTTTCTTCATGATGAACTCAAAGGGACGCAGGAAATCTTTCTGGAAATGAAAGTTGGACAATTCGCCTTTCTCCAGAAATTTCATGGACAACTGACGCAGAGAGTCGACGCAAAAGAAAGCGACCTCTTCATTCGAATTGCTTCCAACCTAAAATGTAGTATAGCATAGTATAGAACAGTACAGTATAGCATAGTATAGCATAGCATTGTGTAGTATAGTAGAGTGGAGTCAGTCAGAGATAAGTACATAACAGTACACTACATTATAGTCCAATCATCTATGGTATAATACAGTATTGGTATGATACTATATAGTGTTTATTTGAATTATATTAGTGCAGTATTAGTTTAGCATATGTTGTAATAATGTCACGGTAATATTACCTTGTTGAAGTATTCACCAAGAACCGCCCATATCCTTGACCATTGCAGTCGAATACGATTCATGTTATAATAGGCAATTTCAACGATCTTTTGCAAGCTGTACATTCTGGGTGATGACGGATTGGACAACTCATCCATCGAAACAGCAGCAAGCGCAGTGACAAAATCAACTGAAAAGAAAGAAAGAGGTTAGCAATCAATCAATTACACCTTTACGCGTAAAGACGTTGGAGTACCATAATACGCTATAGATAAAGGTGTATCTTCGTTTGAAGTCATAATTCTTAAGATTCGTAAAGGCTCTATTAAGCCCCCCTCTCCATTAAGCCCCCTCTCCATTAAGCCACTTCCCCCGGGGTTTAGTAGAGGCTTTACGGATCTTAAAAATTATGACTTCACACGAAGATACACCTTCATCTATAGCGTATTATTACAAGAAATGCATCGAAAGTGTGCATTGGTAACATAACTGATAACATGGTTACACTCTGCAGGGCACTTCATGTCGATGTACAAAGAGAAATTAAAAACAAAAGATTTCTCAAGAACATGCCCTGAGATTTATCCGATGACAATTCTTGAGGAAATGTTGTATAGCACTGGAAACCATGATGAGTTAAATTGGTCTCAACATTCAAACATGCATACGGATTGACTTACCAATGGCTTCTCCATCCAGCCTAACCGATCCAGTGAAGATTCTGTCAACTGCAACAACAATACTTTGAGACGAAGTTTCACCAACAGACTCTTGCAGACTTATCAATTTCTTTGCGTCAAGTATACCTTCAAAATCAAAATAAATGAAATAAAATCAACAAATCAGATCGTCAACGCCCGTGTATCCACTTATCAACGATTTAAACCAATATCAACAGCCAATAGTCCGACGGGGGGTGTATGAAGTAATAAAGAAGTTAATAGCTGCGTACCGCCGTGAAGATCCGGGGCAGGCGCACCAGACACAGCCGTCGGGTGGTGCATGCCGACGGAACCAGATCCCGCCATGTGGCGTGGCTTGACGCCGGTACCAATCAATTGCAGCAATTCCAAGTGCGATATACACTGCAATATCTGAATAAATGAGAAATAATAATCGTCACTCCTGGAATGAACATATGGTCTATTGATAAACAATACTCTTTGGGATCATTGCACCGGGGGTAACGTTATATATTAGCTCACCTCGAACCATGAATGACCGAGATTATTTCCATCAGTATAGGCGACAGTGATAAGGGTTTTAATCGTGTCAATATTCTTGGCTTTCATCTCTGTGATTACAGCGTGAGCAGTGAGCAAACTGAATTGACACAGGGCTTGCACAAAGGCGTCTCTTTCCAGCTAAAAATAAAACATAAACATTCCATCACAACAACGACACTTAGCACATTAATAACATGAATGTATCATGCCTTGTCTTAACATCGTGGCTTGTCTTAATACCGTGGCCTGAAGTTGAAGAGATGTTAAGCGTAGGTATCAGTGACGTGTTTGAATCAATGACGTACTGCGCTTTGCTCTTACCTGCATTTGAAATATGCACGAGATTCTAATGGCACATCGTATACCATCAAGACAAAGGGATATGACAATGGCATCATCGTTATCCTGCACGCCGACACTGAAAGCAGCCAGCATTGGAGTCCAAGCAACCTAAAGTGGCAATATAAAACACAATCATACCATTCAAGCACTTATATAAGGAATCAGTCATACCACAAGACATCCATTGAGGAGATACCTTCTATATAACTCTTTATAACTCTATATGATTCTATAGAACTCCATATAAGCTATGCAACTCGATATGACTCTACAGCTCTACATAACTCGAAATAAGGACTGCACAGAAAAGCACCGCTCTGGCTGCATTGCAAAAGGGTACCCCCAACATAGCAAATCAACCCTTCCAGTATTGGCAGCACTATAATCAACTCACATTATTCACCAAGCAACCTGATAGCCCCCCTGCGAGTCCAATGTACTCATATATAAATCAACAGTAGATAATGTATAACTCGGGGTGTTTGTCCAATGTGATTTCGTTCCCAGTTATAGAGGGCAAAGAGCAGTATCCAACTCGATTGCCGAGTAATTAGAAAATGAGGTATTACGGAGTATGGGATACCTTGAACATAGGTCGCACGTGTTCAATATGCGTTGCGCGCACAAATCTTGTGTCTACATTCTGTACATCTTCCATTTTCGCCTTTGCTGTCTGCGCCATGTGTTCCATTTCTTGTAGATACACGGTCCGACGTTGTTTCTCAGTCATCAAGTCTACAAGCAAACAAATCCAATACAAAACGCAATCGTATACCCCCCGTCCATCAAATAATCCGCATTAACTTTCACTGTGAATTCCTTAAAACACACGGAGGTAGCATGATCAAACAGTAACACCCCCGTATTAAATGATGAAATTAAATAAACCTACACAGGCTGCCTGGTCTCTGGTTTTCTTTAACCGGGTGTTTCATCTTGATGCCATTTTGTGCGATTTCATCGTAAATTGTTTCCAAGTATTCTCGTGGCATATCTTTGCTGTCGTTGATTCCTTTGTTCATTGATATGTACTGCTCTTTAGACATCTTGCGCTTCACCTGAAACAGTATACACCCTTGCTTAAATTCACTGTTTACAAACTGCTCTTTGCTGAAATAGTGGACAAAAGTCTTGGGACACTTTCACGTATCTTTCATCCCCCTCCTCCCCAAACAATGTTGCCTCTGGAGATAGTCTTATGCAATTTCGACAAAATTCATTTTCCACGATAATCACGAATGTCTGACTAATAAAGCAACATTTTAGGGGGGTGGTGGATTGAATAAAGCCCACAAAAATAAGTTTACAGGTTGATAGCCTCTTTTCGCCACTTTAGACCACTATTATACATTTTAGGGATGGATTTATATACATTGATACAGTAACTATCCATTGGCTTTCAAATTTTTGACCTGATATGAAGATCAAACTTAATTCAAATGCACCAATGTTATGATATTCCAAGGGTTCATTACCATTTTACCACGAGAAGGTAAAAAGAACTCAACACCTTGGATCACATGATCACTTGGAAAAGGCATCACATGAAACGATATACTGCTAGCTGTGGCATATGGATGACCTACGTGTGGCATGTGGATGAGCTACGTGTAGATATATAACATACTTGTGAGCTGTGTAAGTCTGTTGTCAACATAATGATAGAGTAGGCCAAAACGTAGGCTGCGTCAGCACTTGCAAAGATCTCTTCTCTAAAAACAAAACCACTCACTTAATCACACTAAATAAAAAATCAAATTTCAAAATCTCAATTGTGGTCATATTCTGAAAATGTTTTAAAAAGATATTGATATATCAGATAAAATAATATCTTCTCAATTTGAGGAGCTCGTGACAGATGAGTTGGTAAGGAAAGAATTGGTGGTCGAAAAAGAAGATACGTAAGTTGGGAAGGACAATAACGTTCCCCGGTTTCAAAACAAAGAAAGGGTTCATGCATGAATGAGACCAATGAATAGAAAATGCAATGCAAAACTAAAGAGGTGTTCAAGGCAATGAATGCCAATACATACGCTGAGTTACATTCACAGTATCTGCTGGCGAACTTCTCCATGAGGCGATCAATTTTCTGGGCCTCTCCGGGAAGGCGGAAATTTTCAAGGAAAAGTCTGAGAGCTGGGACAAACTGTTTTCCCTCGAAGCTCAGCTGGTCCACATAGGCGTACATGATCTCTTTTGCATCCCTGAAATATGAAAACAATACGAAGGCATTAAAAGAGAAATACGGATACAAATGAATGGATATATGAAAGAAATGCATAATAATACATTTATAAAGTGAAGTGAACAGGCGAAACTTAAAAACATAGATGAATACTTTAAGACTTACTCTGTGCAGTCCCCAAGAAGATTGCCAATCTCTGTCTAAAATATTAAAAATAAATACACATATAGCAAGAGCATTCCAATAAGCTTCTTCTCTTGATTACATCAGTTCTACGATACTATTCCAGTCAGACAAGGATCATAGACCTTTCCAAGCAGATATTACATGCCTAACAATGCCATTTATTACTCTACATTACGCTTAAGTGTGAGAAAACAAAGTGAATCAGTCTCATCAAAGTATAAATATCACCTTATCGAGTCTTGAGTCTGTGTAGAGAAAGTTTGCTACGTCAACAGGCTTCTCTCCAACTAATCCTTTAGCCTGGAGATATCTGATTCCCTTCAAAGGCTTCTCATTGAATCTGGAGATAGGATAGCAAGGATTTTTAAGAATCAACAAAACCAACATTGTCTACAGATACGAGCACAGACATCTTTCAGAATGCGACAAATTTAACAGTGACAAATATAATACTAACTTCTTGATGCCTTCTTCCATCAACTCTTTCTTCTGCTTCGCAATCTCAATCATGTCCGGATGATCGGATGGGGCGGGAGTAGCCCCACTGCTATTCGTACTGGACACGGATGCCATGGATGCCTGGCTGCTGGCATGCTTAATATCTCCGGCAGATGATGCGATTTCGCTTGTTTGCTCACTTGTAACTGAAATGCTTCCATCCACAGATTCACCCTCTATAATTAGAAACAAAAACACATTGAACAAACACCCCAAGTAATACTCTACGTCTGCTAAATAATACAGTTAACTGGAGTATTGCAAATACCTGAAGAATTGACTTGCGATGTGGGGTTGACGTAGAGCTCTTTGCTCCATTCTACCATGCATTTGAAGATTGATACAAGACACTCGACTCCTTTCAGGCGAATTTTCTTTTCCTGCACTGGCGTGGCTCCCAGCTCCATCGCGTGCCGACCCTGTGCAATTTTTGACAGGTCGTAAACGAGGCGTTCAAAGATATTGGCAGAGTGCATGTCACAGTCGTAATTCACGTAGATGTCAACGACAGTTTGCGCATCTTAAGAAGGACGAGATCGGTGATTAGAGTGGGAGGGAGATCAGGGAGGGAGATCAGTGATTAGAGTAGGAGGGGAATCTGTGATTAGAGTGGGAGGAAGATCGATCATAAGAGTGGGAGGGAGACCGACTGAGATAGGCAGATAAAGCTTGCGAAACACAAAGTGAGATTTGTGAAAAGGTGTTACATACCGGAGCAAATCTTGGTCAGGGCTTGCATGACCAGCCATTTGTGCTGGAAGGAACTCGAAGATGTTTCGAGAATTCCAAGGAAAATTTCTTGAAAGAAAACCTGCAGAGCAACAAATGAAAATTGTGAGACGAGCAACGATCTTGACCTCTGCTGACCCTTGGCCTCTGATTTCCGACCTCTAACCTGACCTATCTTGAGTTGGCTTTGCTGACACAGCTGAGATCCGCTATCTAGACTAACCCACTTTTCTATTTCCCCTCACTTTGGTATAGCATAGTTGGGACATGCATCATCTCAGACATTTGTTGTTCAGAACAAATTTTAATTTCCTTTGAGAGTTCGAGAAGGCAGATCTCAACTGTAGATCTCAGTAATAATTCTCTCCGCCATTCATGAGTGTGCAGTGCAAGAAACAGCTTTCACAATCCAGAGTTCACAATATACGGGCTCCTTGCACGCAATGAAACAGATAGTTAGATAGATAAACTTCATTTACAGAGGATAAACCAGGTTAGCCTAGCAACTAATCTTCCCCTGGGTCCTCTCTACCAACTACAAAATAAGTGTCCATTAAGTTTCTAAAAAACCTTAGTAACATAAATCTGAAAGCTGAATAGGATGCTTCACAGTACGTCATACAAACCTCTATCTGTTTCTTGAGGTGAGTCTTGAACTCCGACAGCAATGTGATGAAAATTGCCAGCGATAACTCGAAGACTTGCGGCACTGATGACACGCCATTCTTTGACAATGCAACACAGAGATACTGCTTAATTGCACTGACAAACATCTCATTGGACTTGAACACACTGTCGGCATTTTGCAAACAAGATAGCAGTAGTTGAAGAGAGAGGATCTTCGAGCGCAGCTCGTGAGACCTGTAAAAAGATCGCAGCCAATAAAACACAGTCCTGTAAAAAGCGAACCAATCAAATCTCAGTCCTGTAAGATTCGAACCAATCAAATCACAGTCCTGTAAGATGCGAACCAATCAAATCACAGTCCTGTAAGATTCGAACCAATCAAATCACAGTCCTGTAGGATGCGAACCAATCAAACCACAGTCCTGTGGGATGTTATAGATTGTAGCCAAACCAATCACATAGTCCTTAAAACATGTGATGTAATAATTGGTGCATATAATAAATAGAAGTGTACAGCCAGCATCTACATGGAGACAATAAAAAAAAACTATTCTATTGTTCAAAGCAATTGTTTTAGAACAAATTAGGCGCATTGTTTTAATAGAAGCTTACTGTGTTGGCTAATGAATGCAATACATACTTGAGGTCCTGTGGAGCATCTGTGAGATGTTTCATCGACAATTTGCAAAGAGACCTGAAGACAAGGAAGGCATCCTTTTGCAACACGTGACGAAACACCCCTGCGTGTGCAGAGCCTGTTGAAGAAGAAGCATTGGAGTCGAGCACACCATCTTGTGAACTGATAGAATGCTGATCATCAGCCAAATGGTTTGAGGAAATAGATCGGTTGTCTTCTGATTGTTGCAAAGATGATGCTTCGGGCTGATGTGATGAGTGTGCTAAAGAAAAGACATTGCAAGATTCATAAACAACTACGTAAAACCAAGTATATATCAAGGCTGTGAACATAGCAAATCCAGTAACTCAGCATACGTCATTATAAACCTCAGTAGCATACCCTCACTTTCCGTCTTTTCTTTCACCATTGCCGTGGCATCATCTGCAGCTAGACCACTGCCTTCAATGCCAGTTTTAGATGCATCGTCTGCTTTGTTCTTTTCTATTTTTTCCAGAGATTCATTAATCACTGCATCTTTATCAGGTTCTTCTGGTCCATCATTCTGCTTCTCAACATGATCAGTGCTGCTTTGGAAATCAGCCCAGCTCTCTTCCTTTACATCAGGTACAGCTCCCGTTGCTTCCTGCCTTTCATTGGAAACATTTGCTGCCTCATTTTCCTTCTCTGTTCCATCACTAGTCTCCTTCATTGCTTCAACGTCATGTTGTTCTCCGTCTGATCTATCAACCTGATTCTGTTGCTGCTGCTTTTCAGCATCTGTTTCATCATTAGAATCAGCAGAACCTTTGAAATCGGCCCACTTGCTTTCATTAACTTCACCAACAGCTTGCAGCTCCTCTTGGCCATGTTCATCAACATCTTGTAGCTTCTCTTGGCTATCTTCACAAGCAGCTTGCAGCTCCTTTTGGCTATCTTCACCAACAGTGGCACCTTCTCCAACGTCACCACCATTCGCTGGTTCATTGACTTCTGTTTCTGCTCCATCAACTCGACTATCAGCAACAACCTGAACTTCCCTTTCACCTGGCATTTCTTTACTTGATTCCTGAGTTTCACTTTCTGCATCTTCTCCTGAAGAAAGCAAACCCACTAATCAGAATTTTTAACCATGAATCTGTTTGTGTCTGTCTATCCAGTGATTGACAATGAAAGATGTAGCTATATACTGAAACGCCACACTCATAAACACTCCTGTTCATGAAATGATAAGCCTCTACTCTAATTAAGATTTTTGAACTCTGGATGGCTACACAGCATAGGCCCACATCAGTTGCCAGAACCCTCAGCCTGCATTAACAAATAAATATTGCTTGCTTGCTTGGACACAATTTGAAATTTTTTGGGATAGTTGTTCCAAATTCAATTCCACTTAGTTTGGGCTTGAACCTCGCCCTACAACAATTATAAAATCAAGGCACAGCATGCAGCAACACCAAACAATAGAATTCTACCTTGCATATCTACACCTTCATCAACCTCTTCAACCACAGTGGCCTGACTTGAAGATGCATCATTGGTTTGATGTTCCTCATTGCTCCATACTTCTTTGCTCAATTCATGCAGAGTTTTCGGACTTGATTTAGTCCCTTCTCTGTCTTGGACATCATTGACTTTGCTGGACTTGGTAGGTGTTGAAACAGATCTTTTTCTTTCCGAATTCAACTCCGTCTCTTCCGATGGCTTTTCCGCACCCTTCTCAACATTTTCTGCATCTTTGGTGACCTTTTCGGCTGTCAACGACTGTGTTGCACCGCTGCCTTCATCCTTTTCTTGCTCATCATCTTTTGATGCCTCTGTAATTGAACCCTCAGCATCACTTTCCTTCACCTCCCCTTCTGTCTCTTCTCCATCTATCAACTGGGTAAAAAATGCAGCAATTAACTCACAAATCAACATACAACATCCCCAGATTCAAAAATACTCCATAAAATATTAATACAAATAGTGGCTATTTCAAAATTGATCGCACAAAGTGTACTCCACAGACTGTACCATCTTTAGTAACTTCTCTCACACAACAAGCTTACCCCACGAGCTTCCATGCGTTGAAATATCACACATATCATCTGTGTTAGAGTTGCCTTTGCAGTCGTCTGGTTGATGAGATTTCTACTGGCCAAGTATATATTGTAGCATGTCCGCACAGCTTGTAATAGAGTGGCCTCATGCACTTCACATGTTGTTGATGTCACAGCAGTTAGCAAAGCCTGCAAGTGGAGCAAAATTAAGATTTATACAAAACTGAATTTTCTCTTCAATATACTATAAAAATTCGATTAAGCCAAGAGGGAAGGCCAAGCAAATTTTCGAGATTCAAGAGGGGGTAAATAGCACTGGTCATGAAGGACATGCAAGTTTGATGAATTTAATAGAAGGTATAAACAGGCCGAGATATGAGTATACCTTGATAATTTGAAGCTGGACACCTTCATCTGTTTGTGTTCCTTGAAAGCAGCCACATATCGTCTCTACAATTCTGTCAATAAGTTTTCTTCCAGGCTGTCTACTGTCTGGTGCATTTCCCACAATGTGACCATATGCTATCATTTTCTGCAAACAAAAACCAATTAGTCAATTGCCTCCCAATGTTCACCGATAAATACACACACAAGGACAGTTGCAGGCTTGACAGCTTAATTGATAAATGTTTTAAATCTATAAACATTATCAAGCAACTGCAACCACAGGATTTTCATTATTCAAAGCTCATCAATTTCACATCCTAGACAGTGACAACAGCTCATTAGTATTACTTAAAAAGAAATAAAATATATAAACTGCCTTGGAAAATGTACCTGGAGACAATCTAATGCATTTGTGACAATTTTGGGGCTTCCGGACTGACAGGCTAGCTCAAATGGTAGAAAATATTTATCAGCTTCAATGAACGATCTTTTGTCTTGTCCAGTGCCATCAGAATGTTCTGCATCACTGCTACAAGTTAATTGAAAATAAATTTTGCAATTGGAGCAATTTTTAAGAGGAAAATTAAGATTTTATGGATTTAACTGTTACCTGACAGGTTCGGTATCTGTTTTACTTGGAGAATCCTTGACTATCTCACCTTCAATTGAACAAATAATTTGGATTAAAACATGCACAATATGTCAAATTTTTGCTTTGCTAAATACTCAAGATAAGAGTTCTTGGAACATGCCTTTGCATTACTGGGGAAATTTTCAGATGTCAAAAGGGTGATGTGATTGTCATGAAAGTTCCAAACCCCATGAGAATTTCAGGACACACCCTTAATTTTTAGAGGGTTGAAACCAAGAGATTGCCCAGGATCTTTTAACTTGCTAACTCAATGCTTCCAAATTGTGTGCCCCACCCCATTAGGGGGCACACAATGGGATGGGGGGTTTTGCACAAATTTGGTTTCCTACCCTGCCCAATTCCTTGTAGCTTTTGCAATTTGTTCAAATAGCAAAAAACAAAATTTTCTATAGCATTATAAAACACTAAATTTTATCTTGAAATCACAGAATTCACTAAGAACGGGACATATTGCAGCAGTACAGATTTTTAGGCCAAGAGAATTAATTGCAAAACATGAAATCAAACTTTGAGCTTTCGCAACATACGTAAGGCAACTTCGCAAGCTTTCTTCAATTGGGCATGAAAAGTTCTTTTGGTTTCCTTTTCTGCAAGAATCTTTTCCAAAGCTCTTTTTAAAAACATATGCTTCGTTTTGACGCCTTTTTCAAACTGCATGTTGAAAACCCAGTCGTCCGTCAGCCAGGCAAAGGTTGTCTCGGAACGAAGATCTTCTCTCACGAATTCCGAAAAACTACGCACTTATCTTTGCAAGATTTTCTTCAAAAGTTTTCAGTTCGATAATTAATTGTTTCATTTTATTTGCTTTAAGCTCGCTAAGGTTGGAAATTTATCCTAATTTACACGTCAATTGAGCCAACATCATCATGGACAGTCATCCGCCATTTGTGATAAGGAAGGCCGCATCAAAATCCCGATCCCGAAATGCATTTTGGTTTCCACGCGTTGCGACTGACACTGACCAAAAGTCAGCGAACAGGGGGGAAGTCTAGGGGGGAAGTTAGCGTGCGGTCAGTCCATTCCAACATTCTTTATATTTCTCTTCTAATTTATTGGTAGAAATAGCCAAATATTTGAGCACTTAAAGGAAGGGGGTACATACAAAATTACAACAATACTGTATCACTTCCTTCACATTCTGTAATTTCTCCACAATGGAAATTTGATTGGGCCAGTACAAAGATCTTTATTGTGCATAAAGATATGTTCCCATTGATCCCAGCTGCTAAATAATTTATAATCCAATTCCCTTTCATCAATAAGATTTTTTAGGTCTTTTCCATCACCCTTCAAATATTGTGTGAGCAAGTCTCTTGGCATTTTATTCCTCGGATATGGCCGATGTTTGCTGTTAATCACAGCTATTTTGTAGTTTGCCATGCCCTGCTTATAAAGAAGTGCACGAGCTCTAAAGTTATTGAGTATACCTGTGGAAGAAAGCAAAAAGCAATGCTTTATATCCCCTCTACTATAGCTTTTTCAATGCTAATCATAACAATAAACTGAGGATTTACTGATTTCAGAATTCTTAGATTCAAGCTCACCTGACAGATGCCAGCTCAGATGATCAAACTTTGTAGTGTAAGGAAGCAAAATTGGGACAGCCTGTCTGTGATATGCAATAAAGAGTTCGTCAAAATACAAGGTGGACACGATTGACGGCATTTCTTTCCCAGGAGGACAAACTTCGTGCCAATGTTTACGCATTCTCATTCTTGATTCAAATCCATCAGGAAGTCTGATCAAATTCGGTACAGCAAATGCAGGACTGTTGATAATTAAATCGTCTTCAAATTCCCTCCAAGCTGATTTCTTATTTTCATCTCTGAAATAAATTGCTTCCTCGTAGCCATCCTTTGAACTTAAATATTTCTCAAATAGAGCTATATCTCCTTCTCTTTGAGAGTAAGTGTTCCTAAAATTATGCATATGCTTTGTATAAAAGGGAATAACATCATCATCCATGAAGATATGATAATAATATTGTTTCTTCAGTCCCTTCACATGGTTGTATAGCATATTTCTACCACTGGTCCATGTTGTATGCTGGTTGAATATGTAAGTTACATGTGAAGTATGTATCTGCTCACTGTCTGTACATCTTTCTTTGAACGAATTCACGTAGACGTCACATCTTTTTTCTGCTCCAAGGGCAATAAATTCCAACAAGTAAGCAGACAGACATTTTTCAGTTAAAATGTAGTAGGCAAATGCCTTGTCAATTCGTACCTAAAAACAATAACTATATGTTTAACTTTTCACAGTAATATGAATTATATTGTTATTAATGCATCATTGTATGCAAACAGTGTTGCTAATCTGAAAAATCCCGAGAACACTGTATGTAGTATAGCTGAGACATTTTGGAAACTTTTTGGCTCGGTCTCCAGGCAGGTCTCGGTCTTTTTGGACGGAAAAGCAAGACAAGACATTTTTACCTCTCCAAGATGATAAGAAGCGATATCCGATGTAATTCTTCTGGGCTCAGCTTCCTCAAAATTATATTTACAAGAGCTAAAATTATTAACGATAAAGATTAAGGTGGCAAGGCAAAAAATTAAAACTAAAATTTGCAACCTAGAGAGACGAAATTCATGAAAAGCCATCTTCATGATGTTTCACACAACACAAATCCTTGAACCCCTGTGCTCAATTTCAATTTCAATTTCATAATAATGACATGCTAGACTCATTACATTACGTCCCAGTGCCTCGCTCGCAACTCGCTCAACACAAGGGACTTATGGACTTACTGTTCAAAAACTGGAAAAAAATGTTGCGCCTCGCTCTGATGTAATGCTACAAGATTAAAACTTGGAATTTGGAAATTTGCTGGGGACGCGAAAATGTCAATATTTTGCTTTGTTGCCGTTTCTGAATAAGTTTTCATTTTCTTTGAAAAGAAATATGTATAAATGGTTGCATGTCGAAGGTTTTTTATTCGGAAGTATAGAAACAGGTAAGTTTCATTTTTCGTTTCCAATTTATTTCTTGTTGGATTTTGCAAATCACCGGCGGTTGCGGTTGTTTGATTTGATTTCAACTTTGATAAACATGTTTAGGCCTTTCACGAGCCGACCAATTAATTTTTGGGTTATTTTATGAACAATGAAAGGTAATTATTTTCATTGTTACATTCACAGATTAAATCCCAGATTCATGGTCAGCTGAAGGACGAAGAATAGTATTCAACATTAAATTAACAAACTTTAATGAACCTTAATTTCTAACTTTACCTTTGGTTACTGAATTGAAAGAAGAAACTTTGTTAGGTATATTCAATATTTGCTTTGAATTAACGAGAGAAATTGTTTTGAATTTTGACGTACATGTAACTAAAGAACAATTGTTTTTATTAATCAGATTATTGGGATAAAATATGATATGTAATAATACATGACATGCTTTTTTTAGTGCTGAATCCACGCAGGTTATCAAATTATGTGTTGTTTTTCATAATCATGAATACAACAAGTCCTAATGAAATGCGATTATCAAACGAAAAGCAGCTTTTACATTTACTTATACGCGACCCATATACAAAAACATACTATTGATGAAGACTTTGTTGTCAACATTTCTCGGAAAAGCACGAAAACTTATTGTGTTTTGATTCTTTTTAACTTTTCTCACAGCTTCGGCATTTTCCCGCCATTTGATGTTGAATTAAAAATTGACGCCACGCCACTTCTTATAGTCCAGATTGGTCCGTTAAATATCGAGTTAAACCTCATTTTTCTTGGCCTAAATTGTGGTTGAACGCGATTGGTCAAAGTAAACAATGGCTATTGTTTAAAACCTAAATACTGCAATCTGATTGGGGCGACAAAAATTTGTCGCCAGAGAAGATTTTTTCCACTTTTTGACCTGAAAGTCCATAAGTCCCTAGCCTGATTCACAGACCACTAAAGATTCACAGACCATTCTGCTCGTACAAAAACCCTTGTTTCTTCATTTACATCTTTTAGTTGTATCACCTTCGTAACAGGGAGAGGATCAGTTTGAGATTCTTGATCTCTTTTGAAAATACAGCTGGTGGTCTGACATGTCTTACCCTGTTTGATTGGTTTGACAGACATAATTTGCTGATTTGTTTCTGGTACCCATCTCTTTGAAGGACTTTTAATTTTCAAAGTAATACCTCTTTGGTGGCATCTGCTTCTGTAGTCAGAAAATAAATTACTTTCCAGCTCCTCCAAGTTGTGCTTCAAATTATTTCTCTTCTTTAAAAGGCCTAAGCATTTCCTACAAATGTACTTTGAAATCTCAGTTCGAACAACAAACGGCAAACTTTGTAACTGCTGACACACATTGAAATCACCTCTGCCAACAACAAGGTTTCGTTCATTCAATTTGTTTAATGACGAGAAACAAAATACGCAGCTTGGAGGTGGAGTTTGCTCCATCGTTATGCGCATAAATTTCCACCAAAATTGAGGATTTTTGATATTGTAAACGAGGCTCTGGACAAGAAATTGAGCAATATTTAACAGACCACTATTTCTCTTTAGTGGTCTGTGAATCAGGCTAATAAGTCCCTCAAACGAGCGAGTAAAAACGAGCGAGGCACAGGGACGCAATGTAGTGAGTCTAATGACATGCTACATATATTCAGAGCGTCGTCATGAATAAATATAAACTACGAAGCAAAACGAATTAAAACAACTAATCAACATAACATCGATGTAAACTAAGAAAAGAACATAGCATAGATGAAAGAGAAAGAGCTAAAACTAAGAAAGAACTAAAACTAAAGATTAGAAGATGCTAGAAAAGGGCAACTACTGCCAACTAAGTGTCGACTAAGTGTGATCAGGTGCTATTCGCATTGTGGACATTAGTCATCGTCCGTAACTCAAAAGCCTCTTTAAGAAAATTAGCTAATTGCTTCATACTTTGGAGGTGTTCATTTGACAACAGGTAAATGAATTTTTGGGTCGGAGTCATAATGGCGAAATTCATAACCTTTTTAGCATTGCTTTTTAGTTATTGAATCAAAAAGTTTACCGCGTAGATGATTGTACTTTGGGCAACATATCAGAAAGTGAAGTTCGTCTTCACAAGCCCCTTCGTCACACATCGGGCAAATCCGTTGCTCAGAAGATAAACCTTGTCTTCTACCTGTTTCTATCTTTAGATTATTGACATTCATCCTCTCAAAGACCCCGCTGATTACAAACATCTAAATTAGTATTATTTGGTATCTGAGACTTTAACAAGTCAAACTCCTTCTAAGAACTAATTCCATGACTTAAAATTTTATATTTAAATCGTCAATCGATGTGGTGTTAACTTGACTGCATATTTACATATTAGGAAACTAAATATTTCATGACCAGGGGAATTCCATGTAAGTGACTAAATTTTTGCCTAACCTCAACTTTTATTACTGATTCCTACTAAATCGACCCTGTAGATTTCAAATCCAAGATGGGTCACTTTCAATTTTGACCGGAAGTGTCTTAATTTTATGACGTCATAAAGCAACGATTTTCTCCATTCTACCTGCGATTTCTCGGTTTCCTTACACCCATTTTCAAAAATACTTGCATATTTAGATTCAGCGCAACGTGGGCTATCGACTGATATACATTTTATTAATATTTACCGATGTAGCTATTTTTAGAAATGACGTCATCATGGCCTAAAACGATGTTTTGCTTTGATTTTACTTATCTTTTGCTACCAACATGGTTTTTTCATTTTTTACTCCGCTGTTCATTACATTTATACATTCGCTGTTCATGTTCAACCAAACGCTGTGTGTTTCTTGCGTGAAACTGATAACTTTAACATGAAGATGTTGGTATTCGTGTGATCACAACATCAAGTACCTATCCGAGTTGCCTATTCATATAGTGCACCTATTTGTATACCTTATCGGATCAATTTCTTGTTTTGCTGTAGAAATGAGACGCTGACCATGGAACAAATTCTTTATTTCCTCATCTGATGCCCAACCAATTGCTGTCGTTGGCTGATATACTATTGGAATCGCACAGCTTTGCAAAGACCTTCAAAAACAGCTTTGATCAACGAACTCTTCTATGGAAAGCAGGTAAGCCCACATGCACACACGAGCATACACACTCTAAAGGTTCTCTCTCCTCTTTGTGACAACATAGAGAAGAGGTAAGTTAATCTGTTATATTGTTAAATGCCTCGGGTATATATATGTTCAGGATTAGCTAGAACTAGGGCAATTGTCCACCTTTCTGTTCGCAAAGAGCGTTATAAATACAAGGCCAATGCAGGTGCATGGCCAGCTAGCCTAGCCAGCACCTTGGTTCGTACGGGTAGTTTATTTGAACCACAAGAATATTAATCAAATTTATTTATTAAAATAAGCAGATGCACTGGCGTCTGGTATTTTTAAGAGCACACGAACCTGACGTTTTCTGAATTATCTCTTCCAGGTTTCATCAAAGGAAAATCTCGACCCAACCTTCTTAAGCAAGAAACCAGCAGTTTGGCTTGTGTATTCCGAATTCTATTTGCAATCTATACTGATCGCTCAAAGCAAGAATATTGGCAAGATATTGAATCTCGACTATTCAAGTAAGCCTCTTTACCCACTCTTACTGTGGCTGAATTATCCAATCAGCCGTTAATATTCCTGTCACACGGTCTAAATCATGTGACATGATTGGTGTATTCTAAAATTTACGCTTATCGATAAATCAATTAAGTGATAAACTAGTTAATTAAATGAAAGAGAGGCAGAGCTTAAAGAGAGACTGTGAAATTTGAGGCCTTTGAAAGCTCAACCGGACGTCTTAGTAAACATTTGTTCTCATGTTGGTGTTCCAATGTCCATCATATGTTCGTGTTCTGATGCATGACAATTCTGTTGCAGAATTTTAAAAGAAATAATGGGGTATTACATATCGCTTGAATCAGTGAAACACAGGGATGCTTGGACATCATTGTTGGTTTCTATTTTTACAAAACTTCTCAAACTTGACAACGAGAGGGTGAGTAGTTTCTTGAAACTGCATAATTCTGCCATGTACTGCTTTATTAAGCCCTCCTTGTGGGGCTTATTTAATTTTTGAGCTTCCATAGGGGGTTTAATAAATTTTCAAATAAACTTTAGAAAAATATTCGTGTAAAAAATTGGAAAATGACTTGTAGCTTTTATGGTTTAATCAATCATTCATTATGGTTTAGAATTTTAAAAGCAAGGGACAGCTGCTCAATTCAAAACCTCGTTCGAAAGGGGTGGCTTTTTAGAAATCTTCATATAGAAGGGGGGCTTAACAGAGCTTTTACAGCTTTCTTTATTGCACAGCTTCTTTATAGTAACTCTAGAATGATTCCATGATATTTTATTCTTTTTCAGTTCAAGAAGCATATTGGCATTCTTTATCTCTTCATATGTGAGATGGAAACATTCGATATTAAATTAGAACTGAGATCAGTACTGTACAAATTTTCAATTAGAATTGGTCACGTCTATGCAATATTTCCTGCAGTTGATTCAAAGAGCTAGGTAACTGTACTCTATCAATTAATATTTTATATGTTTAACCAGCCTTGCTGTAGCTAATTTGATTGTAAACTATTGTATATCGCTTAGATATCACTCAAAATTAAATGATGTTCAACATGGTCTTTGACATGTATAATCTGATATATAACGGTATAAGGTGGTATATTTCCATGAATACAATTTCAAGACATGGAATGAAACGACGAATAAAAGCCTTCACATTGGATAGTGTAAGTTTCATTTTGATTGTATTTAGTTTCTATTATACTTGTTTTTCTCATCTATTAGATCTTCCTTTACTCAATTAATTTCCAATTCGACTACCTTTCGTTTGGTTTAAGCTCGATAAAGAAAAGAGAAGACAGAAACATGAAGACATTTAAATCGGAAGAAGTAAAGCTGCCCAGAAAGAAAAGACTGAAGATTTTGGGTGAGTTTTCTTTGTGATTATTATTACTATTATTTTTAATGAGGCTGATGTACCGACGAAGGACGGAAGACTTTACATTTCTATTTTTTTTACCCTTTAATGTTATCATGCTGTGTCTTTGTTTCAGCGTAGGTGGGGGTTGGGGATTGGGATGGAGGATCATTCCCAATCCCTCCCCAATGGGAATAATTCCCCAGGGGGTACTATTCCCAAGGGAATTAGTATTCCCAAGGGAATTTGTATCCCCAAGGGAATTACTATTCCCATGAGAGTTTACTATTCCCATGGGAATTAGCATTCCCAAGGGAATAGGTATTCCACGGGGGGTACTATTCCCAAGGGAATAGGTATTAGTTACCCCTGGGGGGGTTGCAGTCCCAGAGGTATAGAGATAGCCGGGAACAACACCTATGCTATTAAATTCTGCTATTTTATCCTATTCTATCCCATCTCTTACTATTTTGTAAATATTATATGGAAATAAATAAATTTAACAGTTAAAATGTAAAGACGTCTTCCTCTTCGTTCTTCGCCATGTTAATTGTCAGCCACCAATAGAAATAATAATAAACAAAATATAACTCACCAAACCATTGGACGATAAAGTCTTGTCTTCATTATCTTTCTTCTTCTCGTCTTTCATCTGTCACTATTGAAGTCTTCCATCTAAAATAATAGGTCAATGATATAACATGATACTATGAACAACGAAGGAAGAAGATCAGTAAAATATATATTAAATGAGAAAATGTGTAATTGAAGAGAAAAATATGAAAGAGAGTATAAAATCAGCATATAACATGATACCATGAAGAACGAAAGGAGATAAGTAAAATATATATTAAGTAAGAAAATGTGTAGTTGAAGAGACAATTATGAAAGAGACTATAAAATCACCAATCAAACTCACCAATTTCTGATAAAATGAAGTCCTTAATATGTCCCTTCATTTGATCAAAATAGCTTCCTGTCTTATCTTTATATGAACATATATCCAGTTGCATGAATCTCCTACTGTCTTCATCACCCATGCATGGAAATATCAGATACACTTGAGTAATAACAATATGCTTGTGTTTTCCGGAATCAAATTGTATTGATAATCATTTATACAATTGCGTATCATATGAAATCTATTCGGGGATTCATGAAATTTCTTTATCACAATTTGGTCTTTGACGTCTCTCCATACCAAAAATATTCTTAGGTTGCTATAAAATTCATTTACAAAATCTACACATTAAATTATCTTGACATTACGTAACTTTAGCACGTTGGGGATTTTTATCTTCTCGAATTCTACCGCCGACGGCGTAAATGGAAAATTCACGGGGCTTGAAAATTGAATATTCATCATCAGGCTGCTGGGGTCTGGGCTCTGCTTCGTCGCTTTGGCAACCACAGCACGAATGACTTTGCTGGGCACTCTTGGCTCGTATTTATTGGCTGACGTGGTTAAAATCTTCTGAACCTAAGAGATAAACGAAAGAAAATGTGAAGCCAAATGTTTACAACACTCATGACTGCTATAGTAAAGCAGCAGGCTTGGTACAGTCAAGCCCGGCAAATAAGGAATAATTTATAAGAAACTTTCAGACTCATAATTTCAGAAGAACAATGGAAAAACAATAGATCTTTGTAAACAATAGGACTCAACCTGTTTCTCTATTGTGCTCTCAAACGGGCCCTGGCGAACCACCTTAGCTTCTTAAATTAACAAGCATTTTCATAGCAGGCCTCTATACAGGTTTCCATCGAGACATTGGAGCTAACTAGAAGGCTGTCATAACGAGGCACAAACCTGATGACATAAGCTGTGAGGCAGTTGCTGTTTGATTGAAAAAGGTCTAGCCAAGAAGGCCAAGAATTAAAATTATTGAAAAGCAATTAGTAGTAGTCACCTGTAATGGGTTCAGCGTCGAACAGACGCACAGTATTGAGTCGACATCGTCTAAAGATTTCTTATTTACTTGAAGTAATTGTGTTGCTTCTTTGATCGGGTCCAAATGTTTCGTTATTTCAACACTATCTAGTTGATTAGTGCGACACCACTCTTCAAGCTGAATCAAATTGCATCTGAAAGAGATTCACAGCGAGTTTCATTTAGATGAATGGACAAAGGCAATGGAAAACGATGGTAATACAATTATAATGTTATTCACGTGAATGAAGCAAGAGATGCATAAAGATAAAGGCGTTTGGAATGGATATGTTTGAAGATGGCTGCGCAAAGAAGATAGTCATACGAAGAAGATGTCACTGTAAGGAAAATAGTTACGAAAAGATCTGTGAAGAGGATAAAGAAGATAGTCATCGAAAGGGAACAATTTTGTAAAGAAGATAAAGAAGATAGTTGTGTAAAGAAGCTCATTATGTAAAGAATATAACCATGTGATGATGATGAATATTTCACTGCATACCTGATCTGCATGCCACGAGACCAATGACACATGTCTTTTCGTAGAAGCAAATTGTTCAGCATCGTTGCACAGATATAATAATTTATCTAGGGTAGACACAAATCAACAGTTAATCTGAGCATGACATAAGTCTACAAACATTCACAACAGATCTTGAAGGTTTTTAAAGAAAGAACACAAGAGAATCGTTGACTTACTTGAGTGAATATCTGTTTAATGACAACCATATCTACACAATGCGCATTCAAAACAGCGAGAATTGCAGAGAGCTAAAAGAAAATCGTATATAGTTCGAGTATAATGCCTTATGATATCGCATGTAGAACATTATTGGCTAGAGCAATCAGCAAGACCTCCGTGACTGAAGAGAATTTCTATTGAATACAAAGCATGAACATTATACGAATCAGGGGGTGATGTATACCTTGTTTGTGATATCTTTAACAGTAATTATGTCCTCCGTTTCTCTGGTGATCGATTTGCCCCTTGATTTTGCCCCTCTGCCAAAGGGTTTTGAGCTCAACACCCCAGGTATTGACTCGTACTCGAGCAAGCCAGGCACTACAATTACAAAATTAGGTCATTTACGAATGAGTTACAACACAGCTGCTTTGCAAGAGGTGCTTAACAGAATCAGTTGGAAATGAGAGGATCTCTGGGATTTGTGATAAAGGATAGAAGGACCTAAATACGGCCTAAATGAAAAGGCTTGTCCTGTAGAGTCTAAGAAGACTTTTTAAAGAAAGCCAGAAACGCTTGACTTACCAATGAGAGGAGATATTTTCTCTTGAATCGTCTTCAATAGTTCTTGATAAATATGCACGGCGACATCAGTTAAAACCTGACGATATTCAGTCAAATCAAAATTCTGTAAGCTCTGATTATTCTGCTCTGTTGTGTTATGCGTTTGGAAGGTCTAAAATAGAAGAAAGAAGCATTTCAGAAGACCTATTAGTACCACAGAAATATCAATGATTCTACACATAGCTGTTAGCCATAAAATTGAAATTATACTCTTGAGATGGTCTTACCTTGTCTCCACTGTATTGCTTCATATCGTAGAGGAGTCTACAGGTATTTGTCAACCAGAAAGCTTGCAACTCCATATTGCCTTGTCCGTGCTGTGAGAAGGAAAACATTAAATTTAACTTCAAGATAATTAGATAGTCAAACATTGAGTATAAAGAACAACAGCCACAAATATAAATAAAGACAATTGAGCGTTGGATGCAGATGCTATTAGATATTGGATATGAACACCACTAAGCATTGAATAGGACACCATTAGATATTGGATATAAAAGCCAAGGTGAAACCAATCGTCCAATCCCAAACCAACATCTCGTACGACACAAGAAAATATAGACGTCTTACCTTGACAGTCTTTCTTATTGCAGTGATTGCATTGGCCAGCAGGCTTTGCAGGCCTCTTTCATCATTCAACGCGTCAACGTATCGTATGGCCATAAAAATCAAATGGGCAGGTAAACCAGGCACTTCTTTTTCAACAGAAATTGGCTCCAATTGATTGACCAGTGCACCGATCAGCTCAGCCTCTTTACCAGGCTTGAATTCGAGGACGCCCTTTGGACGCTTAGTAGTGGGCTTCGGGGTTTCGTCTCTCGGACTTTCGTCTGGCGAAACAGCATCCTGGGGTTTAGATTCAAACGATGAAATAACGTCAATAGAGATACATACAATGAAGTAAGATCAATAGAGATTCATACAGTGAAGTAAGATCAAGAGAGATTCATCCAATAAAGCAGCATCAAATAAGCCTTAAAAAGTACTGGAATTAATAGAAGCACACCTGACTCGAGCTCTTTCGAAATAGACCTGCATACGTCATCACCTAAAAAGACATCAACAATTAACACCAAAGTAATAATAGACTCGTAAAGAATATAATGAATATTAATATAAATCATAAACATAATAGATAGTGAGGCTGTGAAATAGAATAGACTTAGAATATTAAACAGAGATCTGGAAAGTGAAGACAAATATAACCAAGGGCCTATCAAGCTTACAAGTTTTCCTGCATTTAATTCCTCGGAAAATTTCACGTCCGTTGTGTTTGCTCTTCTGCGCATTTGTCCTGAGCCGGGAGATAATTGTGAACCTGGGATAAAATGAGAAATTTATGAGCTTTCAAAGTCAAACAAGAGCATTAACACTGGCTATATTTACATCAGCAATCACCCTCTCCATCGACCGTTTTAGTAACGCCAAGAGCTTTTTTACCAGACGAAGATTCAAATCTCTGAATTATAGCCGAAACAGATGACCTAGCGGTATTTAATTCTGAATCCATTGAAATATCAATGACAAACAAAACAAAATTTCAGCCCAAAAACTCGTTTCATTGCTCGATTCAGGTCAATGACTTTAATTCCTTCACACATAAAGTTGTTTTTATAACCAAACCAATAGGTGAAAAACATGAGTAATACGCTGTGAAAACATTGTCCAACCATAGGCAAAGGAAGAAAGCGTTATGAAATGGAGCCAACGATAACAAACAATGCTATTAAAACACTGTGCCGGTTGACTGTGATAACTAACCTGACAATACAGTGATGGCTACAAGCAGCAATGCAAGTGATAGAGATTATAATATATAACCATACCCTTCCTCCCAGCTCTGGTTGTCGGCGGTGACGTCACACCATTAGTCTTCAACTCTTTGGCCTGTTTCTCCAGCAACTCGACCTTCTCCCTCAAATCCTGAATCGTAAAAGTAATAGGTCAGGTCAATGAGACAATAACCGAAAGCCATAGACAGATTAAAGAATAGTGGATTATCAGGTATGTATGGAATATACAGTACAACTAAGTGGATTCAGGTGTAGTTTGATAATGCTGTGGACAATTACCGTGTTCTCTTGGGTGGGCCTCGACATTTCTAACTGTGCTGAAGTCTCCATGATAGCGTGTTGTGCCACCTCTGGGACCTGAAAATAAAAATAAAACATTTACTAAAGCATCTATTATAAAGAAATGGCATATAGGCCAGCAATGAACGAGATAAACATACCTTCATATCTTGTATTCTAAGAAGATCTCGTTTGAACTTCTCTCTTTCAATTTTCATGTTATCAAGTTCTTTTTTCATGGCCGCGTTAGCCTTCTTCAACGACTCGGTTTCAACTGGCGATGCAACTGTATTACTGAAGTCTTTCATCGGTGATGTAGCTGCATGCTTCGGGTCGCCATAGGGCCTATCAAGGACTGTAAGTTTGCCATTTGACAAACGCTTGCTTAATTCTTCTTTCTCTTTTTCTGTCGTTTCCAGCTTTTCCATCAATTTCGACACAACAATCTCGCCACTTACATCATCGGGCATGTTGTCATTCTCTTCCCAAACCAACTGTTGCAGCCTGCTCATCTGAATATTCGTCTTTATCAACTGCTCGTTCTCGTTAATCAGACGAGATTTCTTGGCAATCAAGTCGTCTATGTTCGGCTCATCGTTAGAGTTAAAGTTCGTGACGTTCATTGAGCGTATAGGCAGTCGCATCTCTTTCTTAAATTCGGTTTTAACTCGTTCTAATTCGGTGGAACGCATGTCCCTTTCTCGTTGATTTTCAGCCAGTTCTATCTTCAGGTTTCGGATTTCTTCTTCTTCGGCAAACACGACGTCATTCACATCCGAGTTTTCTGAACGAAAAAAATAAATCACAGATAATTTATTTATTATTAAAAAATTAAAAACACTCACAAATAACAAAATTTTTCGTTCATGGAGGGAGTCGAACACAAGACCTTCGGGGTGAGGTTGTCAAGTATATAAAGAAACATGAAAAATGGGGTGGTGGTGGGCGAATAGAGCAGTGGATAAGTCGTTGCAATGCCGAAGCAATGAGGCGATCACTACAGGAGTTCGAGCACCAATGTTGTCAGACATAATGATGATAGCAAAGAGCAAAAATAATTTAGCGCCAGATATTGCCTCATTTTATTCAGCGATATTTTTAGACTATGGTTAACAAACAGTTCGCCAACAGCAAGACTCGAACTCACTCCTCCGCATAAAAACGTAGCTCAACTTTCAATTTTGCAATCACTCCTTCACAGTAGCAACATAAAAACATCAGCAACAAACAGATATTCACCTTGAAGCCAAAGTCAAGAAGTAAGATGTCAAATTTTTCGCCCATGGAGGGAGTTGAACACAAGACCTTCGGGGTGAGGTTGTCAAGTATATAAAGAAACATGAAAAATGGGGTGGTGGTGGGCAAATAGAGCAGTGGATAAGTTGTTGCAATGCCGAAGCAATGAGCCGATCAGTGCAAGAGTTCGAATGCCGCTCCAACCAAAAGCAAGACATACATAAACAGGAAAATAAAAATATTCGTAAATACTTCCAAAATTGCGCATTTTTGGGCGCGCATCTAACCACTACTGGAGAAATATGTTGTCCGCTCAAAAAAATATTCAAAATCAGGACTTTCAAGTTTGACAAGAAAGATTCCTTAAATTATTCTTTGATCATAGCCAGGCGCTATTCTAAAATCTTCGCGTCATCAAGCCGCATAAAGCTATCCAAGAGTTTCAGACAAAACACGTCTTTCCACAGCGGAATTCAACGCCCGTGTATCCACTATCAACAATTTAAACCAATATCAACAGCCAATAGTCCGACGGGGGGTTGTATGAAAAGATTAAGAAATTAATAACTGCGCACCGCCGTGAAGATCCGGGGCTGGCGCACCAGACACAGCCGTCGGGTGGTGCATGCCGACGGAACCAAATCCCGCCATGTGGCGTGGCTTGACGCCAGTACCAATCAATTGCGGCAATTCCAGGTGCGATATACACTGCAATGTCTGAATAAATGAGAAATAATAATCGTCACTCCTGGAATGAACATATGGTCTATTGATAAACAATACTCGTTGGCATCATTGCACGGGGGTAACGTTATATATTAGCTTACCTCAAACCACGAATGACCAAGATTATTTCCATCAGTATAGGCGACAGTGATAAGGGTTTTAATGGTGTCAATATTCTTGGCTTTCATCTCTGTGATTACAGCGTGAGCAGTAAGCAAGCTGAATTGACACAGGGCTTGAACAAAGGCGTCTCTTTCCAGCTGAAAATAAAACATAACCAGTCCATCATAACAGCGAAACTTTGCACATTAGTAACATGAATGTTATCATGCCTTGTCTTAATATCGTGGCCTGAAGTTGAAGAGATGTTAAGCGTAGGTATGAGTGACGTGGTTGAATCAATGACGTACTGTCCTTTGCTCTTACCTGCATTTGAAATATGCATGAGATTCTAATGGCACATCGTATACCATCAAGACAAAGGGATATGAAAATCGCATCATCGTTATCCTGCACGCCAACACTGAAAGCAGCCAGCATTGGAGTCCAAGCAACCTAAAGTGGCAATATAAAACACAATCATACCACTCAAACACTTATTCAAGGTATCAGTCATACCACGAGACATCCATTGAGAAGATATCTTCTATATAACTCCATATAACTCTATATGATTCTATATAACTCCATATAACTCTATATGATTCTATATAAGCTATAATGACTCTACAATTTATAGAACTCGAAATAAGGATTGCACAGAAAAGCACAGCTCTGGTTGCATCGCAAAAGGGTATCCCAACATAGCAACTCAACCCTTCCAGTATTGGCAACACTCTGGAATAATCAACTCGCGTTATTCACCAAGCAACCTGATACCCCCTGCGAGTCCAATGTACTCATATATAAATCAACAGTAAGTCATGTATAACTCAGGGTGTTTGTCCAATGTGCTTTTGTTTCCAGTCATAGAGGGTGAAGAGCAGTATCCAACTCGATTGCCAAGTAATTATTAAATGAGGTATTACGGAGTATGGGATACCTTGAACATAGGCCGCACGTGTTCAATATGCGTTGCGCGCACAAATCTCGTGTCAACATTCTGTACATCTTCCATTTTCGCCTTTGCTGTCTGCGCCATGTGTTCCATTTCTTGTAGATACACAGTCCTACGTTGCTTCTTAGTCTTCAAATCTACAAGCAAACAAATCCAATACAAAACGTAATTGTATACCCCCGTTCACCAGATAATCCGCATTAACTTTCACTGTAAATTCTTTAAACACACGGAGGTAGCATAATCAAGCAGTAACACCCCCGTGTTACTGTCGTATTAAATGGTCAAATCAAATGAACTTACACAGGCTGCCTGGTCTCTGGTATTCTTTAACCGGGTGTTTCATCTTGATACCATTCTGTGCGATTTCATCGTAGATTGTTTCCAAGTATTCTCGTGGCATGTCTTTGCTGTCGTTGATTCCTTTGTTCATTGATATGAACTGCTCTTTGGACATCTTGCGCTTCACCTGAAACAGTATACACCGTTGCTTAGATTCTCTGCTTACAAACTGCTCTTTGCTAAAATAGTGGACAAAAGTCCTGGGACACTGGCGACTTTTACGCGTATCTTTCACCCCCCGCCTCCTCCCCCAAACAATGTTGTCTCTGGAGACAGCCTTATGCAATATCGACAAAATTCATTTTGCATGATAATCTCACATGTCTGATTGATAAAGCAACATTTTTAGTTGCTTTATCAACTAAAAATTTGGTGGATTGAATAAAGTGCATGAAAAAAAAATTTACGGGTTGATAGCCCTTTTTCGCCACTTTAGACCACTATTATACATTTTAGGGATGGATTTATATACATTGATACAGTAACTATCCATTGGCTTTCAAATTTTTGACCTGATATGAAGATCAAACTTAATTCAAATTCACCAATGTTATGATATTCCAAGGGTTCATTACCATTTTACCACGAGAAGGTAAAAAGAACTCAACACCTTGGATGGCCTTACATGAAACGATTTACTGTTAACTGTCGCATGTGTATGACCTACGTGTGGCATGTGGATGACCTAGGTGTGGCATGTGGATGACCTACATGTAGATATATAACATACTTGTGAGCTGTGCAAGTCTGTTGTCAACATAATGATAGAGTAGGCCAAGACGTAGGCTGCATCAGCACTTGCAAAGATCTCTTCTCTAAAAACAAAATCACTCAGTGAGTTACACCAAATAAAAACTTTAATTTCAAAATCTCAATTGTGGTAATAGTCTGCAAATGTTTTAAAAAGATATAGACATATCAGATAAAATAATATCTAATCAATATGTGGAGCTCGTGACAAATGAGTCGGTAGGGAAAGAATTGGTGATGGCAAAAGAGATACGTAAGTTAGGGAGGACAATAACGTTTCCCGGTTTCAAAACAAAGAAAAGGTTCATGCATGAATGAGACCAATGAATAGAAAATACAATGCAAAACTAAATGGGTGTTCAAGGCAAGGAATGCCAATACATACGTTGAGTTACATTCACAGTATCTGCTGGCGAATTTCTCCGTGAGGCGATCAATTTTCTGGGCCTCTCCGGGAAGGCGGAAATTTTCAAGGAAAAGTCTGAGAGCTGGGACAAACTGTTTTCCCTCGAAGCTCAGCTGGTCCACATAGGCGTACATTATCTCCTTCGCATCCCTGAAACAGGAAACAATACGAACGTATTGCTAGAGAAATAAGCATACAAATGAATGGATGGATGAAAGAAATGTATAATAATACATATATAGAGTAAAGTGAACTAGGGAAACTTAGAGACATGGGTGAATACTTTAAGACTTACTCTGTGCAGTCTCCAAGAAGATTGCCAATCTCTGTCTAAAATATTAAAAATAAATACACATATAGCAAGAGCATACCAATAAGCTTCTTCTCTTGATTACATCAGTTCTACGATACTATTCCAGTCAGACAAGGATCATAGACCTTTCCAAGCAGATATTACATGCCTAACAATGCCATTTATTACTCTACAAAGATGCTCAAGTGTGAGACAACAAAGTGAATTAGCCTCATCAAAGTATAAATATCACCTTATCGAGTCTTGAGTCTGTGTAGAGAAACTTTGCTACGTCAACAGGCTTCTCTCCAACTAATCCTTTAGCTTGGAGATATCTGATTCCCTTCAAAGGCTTCTCATTGAATCTGGAGATACAAAACAAAACCAACATTGCCTACAGATATGAGCACAGACATCTTTCAGAATGCGACAAATTTTAACAGTGACAAATATAATACTAACTTCTTGATGCCTTCTTCCATCAACTCTTTCTTCTGCTTCGCAATCTCAATCATGTCCGGATGATCGGATGGGGCGGGAGTAGCCCCACTGCTATTCGTACTGGACACGGACACCATGGATGCCTGGCTGCTGGCATGCTTAATATCTCCGGCAGATGATGCGATTTCGCTTGTTTGCTCACTTGTAACTGAAATGCTTCCATGCACAGATTCACCCTCTATAATTAGAAACAAAAACACATTGAACAAACACCCCAAGTAATACACTGCGTGCTATTGACCTCTACGTGATTACATTAGCCTCACAGGGGGGTTATCAACTCGCCTGGTAAATAATACAGTTAATTGGAGTATTGTAAATACCTGAAGAATTGACTTGCGATGTGGGGTTGACGTAGAGCTCTTTGCTCCATTCTACCATGCATTTGAAGATCGACACGAGACACTCCACTCCTTTCAGGCGAATTTTCTTTTCCTGCACTGGCGTGGCTCCCAGCTCCATCGCGTGCCGACCCTGTGCAATCTTCGACAGGTCGTAGACGAGACGTTCGAAGATATTGGCAGAGTGCATGTCACAGTCGTAATTCACGTAGATGTCAACGACAGTTTGCGCATCTTAAAAATAACGAGATCGGTGATAAGAGTGGGAGGGAGACCGACTGAGATGGGCAGATAAAGCTTGCGAAACACAAAGTGAGATTTGTGAAAAGGTGTTACATACCGGAGCAAATCTTGGTCAGGGCTTGCATGACCAGCCATTTGTGCTGGAAGGAACTCGAAGATGTTTCGAGAATTCCAAGGAAAATTTCTTGAAAGAAAACCTGCAGAGCAACAAAAGAAAATTGTGAGACGACCTACGATCTTGACCTCTGCTGACCTTTAGCCTCTGATTTCCAACCTCTAACCTGACCCATCTTGAGTTGGCTTTGCTGACACAGCTGAGATCCGCTATCTCGACTACTCACTTTTCTATTTCCCCTCGCCTTGGTATAGCACAGTTGGGACATTTCACAATCCAGAGTTCACAATATACGGGCTCCTTGCACGCAATGAAACGTTGAAAGCTGAATACGATGCTTCACAGCACGTCATACAAACCTCTATCTGTTTCTTGAGGTGAGTCTTGAACTCCGACAGCAAGGTGATGAAAATTGCCAGCGATAACTCGAAGACTTGCGGCACCGATGACACGCCATTCTTTGACAATGCAACACAGAGATATTGCTTAATTGCACTGACAAACATCTCATTGGACTTGAACACACTGTCGGCATTTTGCAAACAAGATAGCAGTAGTTGAAGAGAGAGGATCTTCGAGCGCAGCTCATGAGACCTGTAAAAAGATCGCAGCCAATCAAATCACAGTCCTGTAAGATGCGAGCCAATCAAATCAAAATCCTGTAAGATGTGATAGATTGCAGCCAATCCAATCACACAGTCCTTAAAACATGTGATGTGATGTAATAAGCGGTGCATATAATAAATAGAAGTGTACAGCCAGCATCTACATAGAGACAATAGAAGAAACTATTCCATTGTTCAAAAACAATAGGCGCGTTGTTTTGTTAATAAGAGCGTACTGTGTTGCCTAATGAATGCAATACATACTTGAGGTCCTGTGGAGCATCTGTAAGATGTTTCATTGACAATTTACAAAGAGATCTGAAGACAAGGAAGGCATCCTTTTGCAACACGTGACGAAATACCCCTGCGTACGCAGAGCCTGTTGAAGAAAAAGCATTGGAGTCGAGCACGCCATCTTGTGAACTGATAGAATGCTGATCATCGGCCAAATGGTTTGAGGAAATCGGCCCAGCTCTCTTCCTTTGCTTCTTCAGATACATCTTCAATTGCCTCCTGTTTTTCATTGGAAGAATTTGCTGCTTCATGTTCCTTCTCTGTTCCATCACTAGTCTCCCCCATTGCTTCAACGTCATGTTTTTCTCCGTCTGATCCATCAACCTGATTCTGACATTGTTCTTGCTGCTTTCATCCTTTTCTTGTTCATCATCTTTTGATGCCTCTGTAATTGAACCCTCAGCATCACTTTCCTTCACCTCCGCTTCTGTCTCTTCTCCATCTATCAACTGAGTAAAAAATGCAGCAATTAACTCACACATCAACATACAATACCCCCAGATTCACAAATACTCCAAAAAATATCAATACACATGGTGGCTATTTCAAAACTGACGGTACAAAGTGTACTCCACAAACTGTACAATCTTTAGTAACTTCTCTCACATAACAAGCTTACCCCACGAGCTTCCATGCGTTGAAATATCACACATATCATCTGTGTTAGAGTTGCCTTTGCAGTCGTCTGGTTGATGAGATTTCTGCTGGCCAGGTATATATTGTAGCATGTCCGCACAGCTTGCAATAGAGTGGCCTCGTGCACTTCACATGTTGTTGATGTTACAGCAGTTAGCAAAGCCTGCAAGCGGAGCAAGACTAAGATTTATACCAAACTGAATTTGCCCGTTAATATACTATAAAAGCTTTATTAAGCCAAGAGGGAAGGCTAAGCTGATTTTTGAGATTAGAGAGGGGGCTAAACAGCGCTTTTACAGTAGTCAGGTTCGAAGGACATGAAACTTTGATGAATTTAGTAGAAGGTATAAATAGACCCAGATATGAGTATACCTTGATAATTTGAAGCTGGACACCTTCATCTGTTTGCGTTCCCTGAAAGCAGCCACATATCGTCTCTACAATTCTGTCAATAAGTTTTCTTCCAGGCTGTCTACTGTCTGGTGCATTTCCCACAATGTGACCATATGCTATCATTTTCTGCAAAACAAAAACCAATAGTCAATTGCCTGGCGATGTTCACTGGTAAATACAAACACAAGGAAAGTTGCAGGCTTGACAGCTTAATTGATAAATATTTAAAATCTGTAAACATTATCAAGCAACTACAACCACAGGACTTTCATTATTCAAAGCTCACTCTACTGCAGCTTAATTTCACATCCTAGACAGTGACAACAGTTCATTGGTTTTACTTATATAAAGAAATATAAAAAAATACAATATATAAACTGCCTTGGAAAAAGTACCTGGAGACAATCTAATGCATTTGTGACAATTTTGGGGCTTCCAGACTGACAGGCCAGCTCAAATGGTAGAAAATATTTATCAGCTTCAATGAACGATCTTTTGTCTTGGCCAGTGCCATCAGACTGTTCTGCATCACTACTACAAGGTAAGTGAAAATAAATTTTGCAACTGGAGCAATTTTTAAGAGGAAAATTGTCATGGAAGATGTTATGGATTAAACTGTTACCTGACAGGTTCGGTATCTGTTTTACTTGGAGAATCCTTGACTATCTCACCTTCAAGTGAATGAAAAATTTGGATTAAAACATGCAAAATATGTCTAATTTTTGCTTTGCTAAATACTCAAGATAAGAGTTCTTGGAACATGTCCTTGCATTACTGGGGAAATTTCAGATGTTAAAAGGGTGATATGATGGTCATGAAAGTTTCAAACCCCCTGAGAATTTCAGGCCACACCCTTAATTTTTAGAGGGTTGGAACCAAGAGATTGCCCAAGATGTTTTAACTTGCTAATGCTAACTCCCTGCTTCCAAATAGTGTGCCCCATCCCAACTGGGGCACACAATGGGATGGGGGTTTTGCCCACATTTGGTGGATGCGTTACCCTGCCCGTTTCCTTGTAGATTTTTCAATTTGTTCAAATAGAATAAAACAAAATTTTCTATAGTATGATAAAATACTAAATTTTAGCTTGAAATCACAAAATTCACTAAGAACGGGGCATATATTGCAACAGTACAGATTTTTAGGCCAATTAATATTAAAATATGAGGCACAAACGGAACACGAAACGAAACCTTGTAGTTTCAAGAGTATAATAAAAACACGTTCAGCGAGGATGACAATCAATACACGAGAGAGTAAGATCTAAAATTAGACTATAATCAAACATGTGATAAGGATTAATATATTAGCATAAATTATCATATTTCTAACACTTCCACTTGATAATTATGCTATGAAAGTTGTGTTCATCTAAAAATTAATCAAAAACAATTGTTAAAAGTCAGCATACACCAAGCAAGTTTCTCATTTTCTCGAATGAAGCTCGTGGTAGTCCTTTCGTCATGATGTCAGCTATCATGTTTTCTGTAGGACAATACCTCACATTGATTTCCTTTGAAACTACCTTTTCACGTACAAAATGATGGCAAATATCAATGTGCTTGGTACGATTATGGTATTTGGCATTCTTGGCAAGCTCTATAGCACCTTGGTTATCTTCGTAGATAACAGTAGATTCATCTACATTTCTTCCAAGATTCTTCATTAACTGCCGTAGCCAAATAGCTTCTTGTGTTGCAGAGCTCAGTGCAACGTACTCTGCTTCTGTTGATGATTTTGCGACAGTAACCTGCTTTCTGCTTGACCAACTTACTGTTCCATTCCCAATCTGAAACACATATCCAGATGTAGATCTGCGAGTATCTACATCTCCTGCCCAATCTGCGTCACTGTAACCTGTAATTGGTGGGTTACTTTCTTCAACACAAAATTTCAATCCGAAATTCAGAGTTCCTTTAAGATACCTTATGACACGTTTCACACCCATCCAGTGTTCTTTACTTGGGTTGGCCATATACTGTGAAAGAACACTTACACTAAAAGCGATATCAGGTCGTGTTGTGGTGGATAGATAGGTCAGACTTCCAATGGCTTGTTGGTAAGTTTGAACATCAAAAGGCTCATCATTTATGGATAGCTGTTGAAACTTCTTGCCTGATTCTAAGGGCGTTGACACAGGCTTGCAGTTCTTCATGCCAAACCTATCAAGTATCTTCTCTATATAGCATGGTTGATTGATAGTGAGTATTTTTGACTTTCTATCACGTTTGATGGTCATTCCCAGTAGATAATGAATATCCCCTTGATCAACCATTTCAAACCGTTTGCAAAGAGCAATCTTCTCCGTCTTAAGCATTCCAGCATCGTTTGAGACGGCAACAATATCATCAACATACACTCCAAAAATCACATAGTGGATACGTCCATTAACTTGCTTTTTTGACTTGACATACAAACATCCATCAGCTCCACATTTACGATATCCTGTCAACTTCAAGTGTTCATCAAGAGTGGTGTTCCAGCAGCGTGCTGATTGCTTCAGTCCATACAGAGACTTCTTTAGTTTACAGATATGATCTGGCTTACTAGAGTCTACGAACCCTTCTGGTTGTGACATGTAAATAGTACAGTCTAGTGTTCCATTTAAGTAAGCAGTCTTTACATCCATTTGATGTACATCTAGGTCATGTGCGCTTGCTAATGCGAGCAAAGAACGTATCGATGTATTTCTCGCAACTTCTTCGTAATCCACACCTTTCTTCTGTGAGTATCCTTGTGCGACCAACCTTGCTTTAAAGCGATCAACTTCTCCATCTTCATTCCGTTTCACTTTGAATACCCAGCGAGATCCAAGAACATTCACCCCTTCTGGGAGAGGTACCAGATCCCAAGTTTCATTATCCAATAATGACACGTGCTCTGCATTCATTGCTTCTTTCCATTGCTTTGACAAATCACCGCTTAAAGCTTCATCAACTGAATCGGGTTCATTGATATCCGTTATCAAAGATGTTACTGCTAAACATTCTTCATCTTCAAATCGTAATGGGGGCCTGCGTTCTCTAACAGGTCTCAAACTTTTAACTTCTTCCATAAACGATTCCTCGTAGGTTCTTCCCTTTGATCTTTCCTCGTTAGGTGCTGCTTGTGCTCCCACTGGTTCTTTATCTCCTTCAGTGGTAATCTCTGGCACAGCAATTTCTTCACTTCTTTCATCATCATAAAAGAAACTGTTCAAATCTGCTCCGTCAAAATCTCCAGATTTACTATCATCGACGAGATGATCAAATCGTGTTTCCAAGAATTTCACATTTCTGCTAATAATGAAGCACTTTCTCTCTATACCATAGACTTTGTACCCTTTAATTCCAGGAGGGTATCCAACGAAAATTGCTTTTCTGGCTTTAGCACCCAGCTTCCTTCGTTGACAACTTGGGACAAGCACATACGTCAAGCACCCAAACACTCGTAAGTGAGAAACATTTGGAAAATCAAGAGATAACTTGGCTTGGATCAGCATTGATCTAGCTGATTCTACAATGGTGCGGTTCAATCGTTCCGACACACCATTTTGTTCTGGACAATACGGATTCGTGCATTCTCTTGCAATACCTTTCTCTTTGCAGAATTCAGTATACTCGTTGGATGTATACTCTCCTCCATTATCGGTTCTCAGCACTTTAACAGGATAACCAATCTCCTTTTCCTTAGGCATAACTAGAGACTTAATCTTGCCTCCAAATTGCTTCTGAACGTAACTAACGTACTCTTTAAACTTGGTAAACACTTCACCTTTGCTTTTGATGAAGTATGTAGTGACAAATCTTGAATAGTCATCAGTAAACGTTAGCATGTATCTGCTTCCACCTTTCGACATGACTTGCATCGGGCCGCATACGTCACTGTGGATAATTTGAAAAGGCTTGGTTGCTTTGTGATTACTTTGCTTTGGTAAAGGCTTTTTCTGCATTTTTCCGAGGATGCGGGCTTCACATTGCTTGTTCGGTGTATCTTTGTTTGCTTCCAAATCCATGCCATGTACCATTTCTTTTCTTTTCATTTGGTCGATGTAGTTGTAGTTTACATGTCCAAATCTACAATGCCATAGCTCTTTTGATGGTTTGCATGATTCTGTTGATACATGAGCGTACTCAGAAATTGTATTCATCTTGTACAGCTTACTGCCTGCGAGAATTCCAATCATGTACTCCTTTCCATTCTTCTTCACGATACAGTTTCCTTTGTTAAATATAACTTCTGCACCCATCAATGTCATAGCGGGAACTGAAAGTAAGTTCTTCGTAAGTGCAGGGGCGTATAAAACTTTGTGCAGATTCAGGACAATTTTCGAGTTCATACATGAAGTTAGGTCGACTTTTCCTTCTCCAAAAGCAAGAGCAATGGTATCATATCCTAAGTAGATCTTCGTCGGTTTCTTGTATTCCACATAATCTTTAAATAAACTTCTGTCATTACTCATGTGCTTCGTGGCTGCAGAATCGATAAACCACGCATTGGTGTCTTGTGTAGCACTCGAAATCAGTGCCATCCCCCCGCGTTCATCTCCAGCTTTGCTGTCTTCAACTTCGTCATCTCCGCCTTCGGCAACGTTTGCCGATGAAGTGTGATAATTCTTGACGCGACAATTCCTCGCAATATGCCCAAATTGTTTGCATTTAAAGCATTGCACATTCTTCAGGTTATTCCTGTCATCACCTTTGCTATCTTGTCCAGGTTCACGTTGGTTTCTCCCTTCAAAAAACGAACCTTTTCCACGGTTGTTATAATGATTTCCTCGACTTTTTCTTTTTGCAAATAGTGCGTTCTCGGCTACTACTTTCTCATTCTTTTCTGCACGTTTCAAGGATTCTTCAATCAGTAGACCTTTGACATTATCCCAGTCCAATTCGTCAGCATTCCTTGCGTTGAGGCTTGTCAGGAAATTATCGTACGATTCTGGTAAACTACCAAGAATCACTGTGGCGAACTTCTTTGAAGAGATTTCTTCGTTCAACCCTCGTAGCTGCTCGGCATATAAAGTCATCCGAGTCAAATGTTGCATGAGATCGTCCCCTTCCTGTATGGTAGCCGCGTAGAATTTACGAGTAAGACGTACGATCTGCGTTACGGAAACAAATTCCAATTGCTTTTGCAACCGCTCCCATGCCACATACGGATCAGTTGTCGTAGAGATATGGATTTGCAGATCCTTTTCCACATTGAGCGGGATCAGAGAATGTGCCTTATCAGACCTTAAACGAAAGGCATTCTGTTGAGCAGCTGATTCAGTAGTTGCTGGTGGTGTTTCTTGACCTTGTTGTGTGAAGCCCCATAGTCCACGCTCCATCAAAACCAACTTGATGTTGTACTTCCATGACTGGTAATTCCTGCCGGACAGCTTCTCGATTTTCGTGATTTCGGCCATAACAAAATATATAACTAATAAAGTTTCAATGTCCTGGGCCCATAACCTATTAAAATATGAGGCACAAACGGAACACGAAACGAAACCTTGTAGTTTCAAGAGTATAATAAAAACACGTTCAGCAAGGATGACAATCAATACACGAGAGAGTAAGATCTAAAATTAGATAAATTATCATATTTCTAACAATTAATTGCAAAACATGAAATCAAACTTTGAGCTTTCGCAACATACGCAAAGCAACTTCGCAGGCTTTCTTCAACTGGGCATGATAAGCTCTTTTGGTTTCCTTTTCTGCAAGAATCTTTTCCAAAGCTCTTTTTAAAAACATATGCTTCGTTTTGACGCCTTTTTCAAACTGCATGTTGAAAACCCAGTCGTCTGTCAGCCAAGCCAGGCAAGGTTGTCTCAGAACGAAGATCTCCTCTCGCGCAAATTCCGAAAAACTACGCACTTATCTTTGCAAGTCTAAGCTCGCCAAGGTTGGAATTTTATCCTCATTTACACGTCAATTGAGCCAACATCATCATGGGCAGTCATCCGCCATTTGTGATAACAAGATAAAAAAATAGGCAGTCAAGGACTGCATGTGGCTACTGCACAAGCTTAAAATTAAGACCAGAATAGTGCTTTCTGAAAATTGTTGAGCATAATCGGGGGGACATGGGGGCATCATTGAAAAAAAAATGGGGTATCAAGGCTCTAACTATTTGACAAAAAGGAATGACAAATGAGATAAAAAGTGAATTTGATTAAAACGTTTTAAAGAAATTTCCGATCAAAGCATACAGATTAACAGCTGGGGGTAATTGCTAATTCTGATAAAAGGCAAAAGGGTCAAATTTTGCACAATTTCTAGCAAAGCTGCCCAAAATGCTGTTACAATCAATGAAATCAGCAAATTAAAGGGGGAGCTGACTGCCCAAAACGCAAGGAAACTTGAAAAGAATGATGGGAGTCCCCATTGTTCGGAGATATTATATTCCGCACCACGAGGGGAATGCCCCTTTCGTGATGATATTTCAACGATTTTTTTTTAACTACGAAAAACCACATATTTTCATGAAAATATAAATTTGTTACCAGTCACAGGATTAATAGTCCCTAATAAATAGTGATTCTGAATTTCTGATAAAATTTAAGCATCCTGAAACGAATTTTCGAATTTTTCGCTCGATGCGAAAATTTTCGCATATTACGATAAGCTGATAACAATTTAGGCCACCTCGATGAAATCTTTTGAAAAAAGTCTTGACAAAATCAAGAGAAACAAAAAATCGAAGACTGCTGCGGCTTTGACCTTGGTTATTTTCTGGTATCAAATAGAAAATTAATTGAGATTTCACGGCTTCGAAAAGGAATTCTTCCACCGTAAGCGTTTGGAAATTTGACTTGACGTTGACGATTCGGCAAGTCGGCCTTTTGTCGAGAGACACGATTTTCCTTGGCAGTGTCGATGAAAACGAGCAATCACCTAAATAAAGACTATTAACCATCAAATCATTATGTCTTTTTGCCTTATATTCTTTAAAGCAAACAATAATCGGAAAATAAACTAGAATAGGTAGTAATACACGATGACCTACCATGAACAAACACTGTCAATAGTTACCGAGAATCGTTAACGATGAAAAAACCGAGAATCCTCGTGATTAACGAATTTCTTTCACTCACTCACTCACTCACTCACTCAAGACGATAGCATAGTGGCCCTGCCTCTTCATCGAGGCAGTAGCCACAAAAATAGGCAGTCAAGGACTGCATGTGGCTACTGCACAAACTCAAACCTAACACAAGAATAGTGCTTTCTGAAAATTACAAGTTTTGAGCATAATCGGGGGGACATACATGGGGCATCATTGAAAAAGAAATGGGGTATCAAGGCTCTAACTATTTGACAAAAAGGAATGACAAATTAGATAAAAAGTGAATTTGATTAAAACGTTTTAAAAAAATTTCTGATCAAAGCATACAACTTAACAACTGGGTAATTGCTAATTCTGATGAAAGGCAAAAGGGTCAAATTTTCCAAATTTCTAGCAAAACTGCCCAAAATGCTGTTAAAATCAACGAAATCAGCAAATTCAAAGGGGGGGAGCTCACTGCCCAAAACGCAAAAAAACTTGAAAAGAATGATGGGAGTCTCCCATTGTTCGGAGATATTTTATTCTACACTTGTTTGCTTTTTGCAGAAACCACGAGGGGAATGCCCCTTTCGCAATGATTTTTCAACGATTTTCTTGTAACTACGAAAAGCCACATATCTTCATGAAAATGTAAATTTATTACCAGTCACAGGATTAATAGTCCCTAATAAATAGTGATTCTGAATTTCTGATAAAATTTAAGCATCCTGACACGAATTTTCGAAATTTTCGCATATTACGATAAGCTGATAACAACTTAGGCCCCTTCGATGAAATCTTTTGAAAAAAGTCTTGACAAAATCAAGAGAAACAAAAAACCGAAGACTGCTGCGGCTTTGACCTTGGTTATTTTCTAGTATCAAACAGAAAATTAATTGAGATTTCACGGCTCCGAGAAGGAATTCTTCCACCATAAGCGTTTGGAAATTTGACTTGACGTTGACGATTCGGCCAGTCGGCCTTTTGTCGGCCTTTTGTCGAGAGACACGATTTTCTAGACTATCAACCATCAAATCATTATGTCTTTTTGCTTTATATTCTTTAAAGCAAACAATAATCGGAAAATAAACTAGAATAGGTAGTAATAAATAAAACTAGAATACACGTATGACCTACCATGAACAAACAACACTGTCAATAGTTACCGAGAATCGTAACGATGAAAAAACCGAGAATCCTCGTGATTAACGAATTTCTTTCACTCACTCACTCACTCACTCACTCACTCAAGACGATAGCATAGTGGCTCCGCCTCTTCATCGAGGCAGTAGCCACAATAAGAGCTCTTATTTTATCTTGGTGATAAGGAAGGCCGCATCAAAATCCCGAAATGCATTTTGGTTTCCACGCGTTGCGACTGACACTGACCAAAAGTCAGCGAACAGGGGGGAAGTCTAGGGGGGGAGTTAGGGTGCGGTCAGTCCATTCCAAAATTCTTTATATTTCTCTTCTAATTTATTGGTAGAAGTAGCTAACTATTTGAACACCTAAATACTGACCGCAATCAGTAATGATTCAAATGGGGGTACATACAAAATTACAACAACACTGTATCACTTCCTTGACATTCTGTAATTTCTCCACAATGGAAATTTGATTGGGCCAGTGCAAAGATCTTTATTGTGCATAAAGATATGTTCCCATTGATCCCAGCTGCTAAATAATTTATAATCCAATTCCCTTTCATCAATAAGATTTTTTAGGTCTTTTCCATCGGCCTTCAAATATTGTGTGAGCAAGTCTCTTGGCATTTTATTCCTCGGATATGGCCGATGTTTGCTGTTAATCACAGCTATATTGTAGTTTGTCATGCCCTGCTTGTAAAGAAGTGCACGAGCTCTAAAGTTATTGAGTATACCTGTGGAAGAAAGCAAAAAGCAATGCTTTATATCTCCTCTACTATAGCTTTTTCAATGCTAATCATAACAATAAACTGAGGATTTACTAATTTCAGAATTCCTAGATTTAAGCTCACCTGACAGATGCCAGCTTAGATGATCAAACTTTGTAGTGTAAGGAAGCAAAATTGGGACAGCCTGTCTGTGATATGCAATAAAGAGTTCGTCAAAATACAAGGTGGACACGATTGACGGCATTTCTTTCCCAGGAGGACAAACTTCGTGCCAATGTTTACGCATTCTCATTCTTGATTCAAATCCATCAGGAAGTCTGATCAAATTCGGTACAGCAAATGCAGGACTGTTGATAATTAAATCGTCTTCAAATTCCCTCCATGCTGATTTCTTATTTTCATCTCTGAAATAAATTGCTTCCTCGTAGCCATCCTTTGAACTCAAATATTTCTCAAATAGAGCTATATCTCCTTCTCTTTGAGAGTAAGTGTTCCTAAAATTATGCATATGCTTTGTATAAAAGGGAATAACATCATCATCCATGAAGATATGATAATAATATTGTTTCTTCAGTCCCTTCACATGGTTGTATAGCATATTTCTACCACTGGTCCATGTTGTATGCTGGTTGAATATGTAAGTTACATGTGAAGTATGTATCTGCTCACTGTCTGTACATCTTTCTTTGAACGAATTCACGTAAACATCGCATCTTTTTTCTGCTCCAAGAGCAATAAACTCCAACAAGTAAGCAGATAGACATTTTTCAGTTAAAATGTAGTAGGCAAATGCTTTGTCAATTCGCACCTAAAAACAAAAACTATGTGTTTAACTTTTGACAGTAATATGAATTATATTGTTATTAATACATTACTGTATGCAAACATTGTTAGTAATATGAAGAATCCCGGGAACACTGTAGTATGGCTGAGCCAATTTTGAAACTTTTTGGCTCGGTCTCCAGGCTACTGGACGGAAAACCAAGACAAGACATTTTTACCTCTCCAAGATGATAAGAAGCGATATCCGATGTAATTCTTCTAGGCTCAGCTTCCTCAGAATTATATTTACAAGTGCTAAAATTTTGACCGATAAAGATTAAGGTGGCAAGGCAAAAAACTAAAATTAAAATCTGCAACCTGGAGAGACGAAATTCATGTGAAGCCATCTTCATGATGTTTCACACACAAGTCCTTGAGCCCCTGTGCTCCATGGACATTCTTCCTCTGAGAGACGTCACTGATTAAAACATCTAAATTAGTATGATTTGGTATCTGAGACTTTTAACAAGTAAAACTCCTTCTAAGAACTATTCCCAAGACTTAAAACTTTATATTGAAATTCACGATGGTGTTAACTTGACTGCATATTTACATATTAGGAAACTAAATATTTCATGACCAGGGACAAAACGACAAAACATATAAGAAATCTAAGAGAGAGTTGGCAATTTGTTGCTATATACTACGGATCCTGAATATACAAAGGCAAGATCGAATTGAAGCTGGCTGATAGTATCTGGTATTTTCATTACGTCCGACTCAAATTAACTCCTCGTGTCAAATAAAATGGCAAACTTTCGAATATGTTAATTTGGAGTCATTAATCACTTTTGCAGGTAGGCAGAAAGTAATTGACGGTAGTAATCGTCAATTCTCATTGGTTTGTGATTTTTAAATGATCTGTGAATATTATAAAACGAATTGCTTATTGTGGCTGCTTGCAGCTGCTATAGTTTGTTGTTCACAGTAATGAGATTGGAAGGAAAGAAATAATAATTCCCTCTGTGTGGTCATGGCCTTTTTCTTCTACAATGTCCTTGTCATTGTTTTCTTCATTCTACTATCAAATATTTCTGGTGGTAAGTGGCAATATTAATTATTTTTAAATATAATTAGCAGTTACCTATTCTGAAGTTCTTCTCTTAAACTTTCGTCTCAGTTTTCGGTGGCTTAAGAACCGAAAATTCAAACAAAAATTCAAAAGAAAATCCAGCGAATAAGTTTGTTTTCTGAACAGATTTGTAAATCTATGATTTCAAATTGTACTACTTTGCATATTTGCTGATACTCCGTTATTTTACAAGGATTTTGTGTACACTCCTTTATTAGAATACGAAGATTTTTTCCAAGCATCAAGATCTTCATTGTTATTGTTATATTTTCATTGTAATAATAACAATGAAACGCAATTCTGAACTTAATTTTGAGAGTTCTTATCAACAATATTCCTATAAAAAACAGGTTTCAAGTCAATCAACACATTTTGGTATGATGCCTTGATGCTCCCGATATAAACATACAGACAAATTTGAAGATTAATTTAATTTGAAACAAATTCTCCGTCCCTTTAAAGATCACTAAAACCAACCTTTATCAAACGAGCCTCCACAATTAAACAAGTGGATCTAGATCGCTTTATAAGGATGACAGCCTAATATACAGTCAATTAAACAGAGTTGACTGTACATTGGGCTATCATCATAAGCATGTAGTATACAACAGTATTAAATACTTGCAACCAGGGATGTAGCCCAGAAGGGGTACAGGGAAACCACGGCTCCCTGTTGTTGAAACAACAAATGCTCTTTTGCTTATTTAAGGCTTTCGATTCACTTCAAACCATATTTTGAGTAAACCAGGATTGATTGGACTTTTTTGAATGTATACTATCAAATTAGACCCTTTTGTGGATGGCTATCAACCATAACTCATGACGTGCGCAACATATGATGTTAAGTTGCGTTTGTGTTCGCTTTGTTTTGCCAACAGTGCGCGCCAGGTTTTCAGTTAAAACTAAAACGTGTCCTATTCACAAAGCAACCAGGTATATACAGGGCGTTCATTGAAGCGGAAAACAGTTTTCTCCGTACATGGAGCTGGGAATATCAAGCAAATGCTTCAGGTCATTCAGGTCGCTTCAATCAGCTTTACTTCGACAATAAGGCAGTTGGAATGCGACTATGACCAGTTTCCCAGTAAAGACTTAAAATAACATTGCAATTATACAGCTGTTGATTGGCTTCAGAATGATCGGTAAACTCCTGTGGACAAAAACCCTTCATTTTCATTGATTTTTCAAATGAATTATTAATCATCCACACCTTTGAATTCTCTCGCCAATCTCAGCGATTTTGTTTTCATGTATTTTAATATTTCATCTTCAGGTAATGATGTTAATATAATTTTATAATTTCATAATGAGATATATCATTGAAGTTAATTAATTAGTCAATGTCATGATCTCAGACTGAAAATGCCTAGATATCATGCTGTATTAGTATTAGATCTGCAAAATCATGATGATAATCTGGAATTGTCTCTTGCCAGTACTAATAATCCTCCAGGCCGTCTTCGTACAACGCAATGGGGCACTTCATAAGATATTATAACATTGCATTGCTTATTGCATAGTCCACATACAATGAGCTATTCTTAATTGCATTGCAAACGTGCCTGCAAGCAGGGCAAAAGCCCATAAAACATAATTAGGTTAACGAGCAGGAAAATGTCTTCAAACACGAGGACAGTTAATCATTTAACCTGCTAATATTGTTAACGTGTAAGAAACAAGCAGGAAAGTGTTTCGCTGTGGAAGAGTAATTAAGCCACAAAAGGAAATACATAATGAGCAAGCTCATGTCCTCCGGGGTATATTGTTCACTGGTCCTGAAGTGAAAGAAGGGTAACTGCTATATTAGCCACAAATAATCATCAACACGGTATAATTAAAGATTTATTGGGCTATAAACATATATTTAATAACTAGCTCAAGACCATGGCATGAAGCTAATATTTAATTTCGATCTGAATGCAATGCAAAGGGAACATTCACTCTCAAACTATGACGCAAAACGTTTTTATAATTGTTTTGATAATTGGTATTGATAATTGTTCTTCGTATATCTCTAGTATATGATAGCTTTACCTCGCTAAAATAGTCTATCTGTGTTATAAGCCAATAATTTTATTGACTCATCTTGAGCGGGGGAGGAGTGGCAAAGCTTGTTTCTGTGATATTCATGCACAAAAACATATGACCAAAATAACTGGCTATAACAGTGGATATTTTTAGAGAAAGCACAATATAACATAAGCTGTTTTATACCACAGAAAGCAAACGGCTGCCTGGGAAAGTCGACGTTTGCGTAGCCACGGCATTTGGGAGCAGATACTATGGAAAATCGACTGCCAGGGCATTGGAAATTGCGAGCATTCTCGCAGAAAGGATGAGCATCTCTTCAAGTACAACCAGAATCGCATTGATCACACTGGGACAAATAAATCATCATCATGGGTTTGGTTTCAATAAATGCGTGAACAGAGAATGCGTTTTGATGACTCTTAAAACAATAAGGTACGTGGCTATTACTACGAAAGCATTCTTGAAAACAAATCATGTAGGAAATAGTTAATCAAAATAGCCCAAACAAACGACAACTCCTTTCCGTGTATATCTCTGTAGGGTGGACCCTTCTTAATCAGACCTTCTTGCAATGGACAACTCCTTAGCTTTTTCTTTTTTAAAGAGGAACCTCCTTCATAGCGGGGACCTATTTTCTAACCCTAGCCTAATGTATGATAGGTAATGTATTTCAGTTGGGATAAGAGCTCGCCAGGGCCCAACTTTGGAAATATTTATGCTGGAACGCTGGGAATGGTCTCAAACTGATCAGAAGGTCCTAATTAGTAGGGTTCGACCCCTTGTGAGTGACATTTCGATCTATTTCCAAATTTGATTTTTCTAACCCTAGCTTAATGTATGGTAGGTAATGTATTTCAGTTGGTGTAAGAGCTCGCCGGGGGCCAACTTTGGAAATATTTATGCTAGAAAGCTGGGAATGGTCTCAAACTGATCAGAAGGTCCTAATTAGTAGGGTTCGACCCCTTGTGAGTGACATTTCGATCTATTTCCAAATTTGATTTTTCTAACCCTAGCTTAATGTATGGTAGGTAATGTAGCTATTTCAGTTGGTGTAAGAGCTCGCCGGGGGCCAACTTTGGAAATAATTATGCTAGAAGGCTGGGAATGGTCTCAAACTGATGGGAAGGTCCTAATTAGTAGGGTTCGACCCCTTGTGAGTGACATTTCGATCTATTTCCAAATTTAACTTTTCTAACCCTAGCTTAATGTATGATAGGTAATGTAGCTATTTCAGTTGGGATAAGAGCTCGCCAGGGCCCAACTTTGGAAATATTTATGCTAGAAAGCTGGGAATGGTCTCAAACTGATCAGATGGTCCTAATTAGTAGGATTAGACCCCTTGTGAGTGACATTTCGATCTATTTCCAAATTTGATTTTTCTAACCCTAGCTTAATGTATGATAGGTAATGTATTTTAGAAGGTTGTTTTTATGCGTGTGCAATATTTTTTTCTTTCCAGCAAAACCCGTCAAAGAACATTGACATCAAAGTCAAACCTCATTACGAATGCATTGCAGTCGGCATCGAAGCTATTCAGGCAACAGAAGAGATACGATGCAAAGAAATACATACTTCTCATAACGGATCCCTCGGCAATCAGGGCTGGACACTTCAGCTATGTTCTGCAGCGTCTAAAAAAACAAAATGTGGCAATTTACATTATTGTCGTATCAAGCATGGCTGCATTGGATAGTAAAGTGTATAAGAGACTCGACGTACTGACAAGCGGAAAATCAAAGCAACAAGTAATAATGTTGCTACTTCAAGGAAGCAATGCACAAATAGCAGTTAAGAAACTGCCATTTGCAAAGGGTACGTAGAAAGCACTTGGTCAGCAAGATTTATGTGTTGTTGTTGAATTTTCTGCTGACGAAGAGAAATTTTGTTCACATAAGAAAGACACATAGTATAAGCAATTCAATGTGTTGCAATGCTTATATCCTAGGATAGATCTGAACGTTTGCTATGTTTATTGTTTTAGTGTCCTACTCTGACTGTACAGGCAGCAATTACGTTTTTGATGAGTGTGAGCGTAGATGCACCTGCGTGAAGGGGAAACTCACTAAATGCCAAAGAGTGCGAAAAGAGTTCACAGAGATGTCAATCAAGGAGAGAATTCGATTTATCAATACGTACAAGAAACTCGCAACTTCACCAAAATACAAAGCAAAATACGCGAAATTCCTGACAATACACAAAGATCTATTTTACAAAGGCATTCACACTAGTGATTATTTTCTACCATGGCACAGATGGTACATATTAGCATTTGAAAACATGCTACGACTGGTTGATTGTAGAGTGACAATCCCTTACTGGGACTGGGCATTCTGGTCTAACAGCGCATGGCAGGAAAATATTCACATATGGAACGGCAAGGCCTATGGACTAGGAGGCGATGGTGACCCAAAGCGAGGCTACTGTGTTCAAGATGGACCATTCAAAGAAGGTTGGTATATATAAATCATATAGTGTTTTCAACGCTATCCCGTAGTGATATAAAGCATTATTGATGTCCACACATTCATGTGGCAGGGGACCCAAGACTTGACCCTGGACCTTGGACCCGGGACCTTGAACCATGGGTTCTCAAACTTGGAACGTAAACACTGCCTGGATCTTAGAACCTACTATGGAAATTTCAAATTGACTTTTTTGCTTGCTTGCTGAAGTTGCTTGCTTCATTACTACGCAATACATTATTGCGAGATTAGCAATTTTCAGAGCAATAGTGATGTAATTAGTTGAAACAAGGTTGTGTTAGAGAAGTTTATATTTGAACCGCTTTATACAAAGGTACATTCAACACACCCGAGTTTGACGATCCAAATGATGTTGTTGAATCAGCGAATGCTGTGAAGAATAGCAGAGTAGTTGCCAATTTGTACGGAACGCAGCGGAGATGCTTGCGCAGGAGCTTCAGTGGAAAACCTCTCGGCATACCAGCCATCAAGAGTGTTCTAGCCAATAAGGTGGCATCGTTTTCAACTTTTGAGACAGCCATTAGAATGAACTTGCACAATTCCATGCACAGTAATATCGGTAAGAAATGTGCTTTGATATTGTTCAATTAACTCTATACCGCAAGTCCTCAAATTTCCTCCTTCGAAAAAGCCCCCTCCCTCCCCAAATAAGCCCCCTCCGAAAATTAAAACTAAGCAAGTCTTCAGGGAGATAATTCGAGAACTTCTATGACTAAAAGACAAAATAGTGAACCAAACAAGAGTAGAGCTTCCTCGTGAAGTAATATTTATCTGTTATTACTGGTGGTACAGTCCCTCATAAGAAAACCTAGCCTGGACTTGGAAGATGGTGGTAGCACCTCCGACAATCATTAGATTAAAGCAAATACTCTTTCATAAAAAAGAGGTTCCTTGGCAATCACCATTGTTTATTCCAAGAAAACTTTCAAACCATAGTAACCAAGTATTACTTTGGCTCATTTTAGGTGGACATATGTCTTCCATTTATGCTAGCTTGGCTCCGGAGTTCTTTTTGCATCACACGTTTCTTGATAAACTTTGGCACACATGGCAGATGCATAGCTTGGCTTGCAAAAGGGTGCGGTTCTCGCATCAGCTGCACAAAATGAAAAAATTCAAATGCTCGAACAGTCCGAAAGATCTTATGGACTCGAACAACTTACCAGGACACATAAACGTTGCGTATACGGATTATTATTATGACGCAAGGAAAGCCAGCATGAAAAGGTTTGAGTATTCAAGCCCCAGCGACAAAAGACCATACGCCATAGGCAAAATGTATGCGAGCGACGAAGGTAATAACCATGGTGATGAGGATGAAGATGTTTATGAAAGCGAGGCTGGTAATTATGAATACGAGGTAGCAGCTGATGGCGGGAAACACTCGTTTGCTGATGAAGGCAATGACGAAGATGACTTAGGACAAGATAGTGATTTTAATAACAATGAAGAAATGTCGTCGGATAATTTTGAAGAAGATTCAAGGCTCTGGTGGCCTCCGTTTCCGAATAAAGATATAGAAATGAATTAATTATATAGGCATAAAAGAGCTGATTTGAAAGGTTTAAATAGTGTAAAGGTTAAAATAAAACACATGTAAATAAAATAGTATTATGGTCATGCATTGCATACTCTGGTTATTCAGAGCTTATGCAATCTAGAGAATATGATGTGTGGAAATTGTGAAAATTTTGGATAGTTTGATATTCAAAGGAAAAAAGTTGAAAACATTTCTCGTGGAGGCTTCCTCGTTAAAAACTAAACATAAAAGAAATTGATAGTCAACAGTTGTAAACTTACGGAGTACGTCTTGATTTAGCTTGTATTGCCAGTTATATACCATCGAGTATCCAAAAACAGCAACAATATAACACCCAGCCAACATGAAGATGATAATATATGATTGATATTCCTCTGTCTTGTTGTCGATTCTCTGATTAATTGGTTTTAGCAATGACTCCTCTCTCTCTCTGCTAATTTTGAGATGCATTGACAAATACAAAATCCTTCTCATAGCAAGCAAAACTCATTTGCTAGGAGCTCTTGCTTGCCACTGATTTATGCCTACTGCCTCAAGCAAAGCTTATAATGCAAAGCTCCACCTTACCACAGCTGGCAACAAGCAAGCATATAATCAAATGGCTTGATATACGTCTTTATATAATCCTCATTTCAGCCAAGAGAAAAGTAACAAAAGCAAACATTTGTCGAATGCATACTACTATTGAAAAGGATCTCTAAGTTTAAAACAAGCAAATAAGAATCAAGATTACTAACAACAAACCTTCAGTAGAAACCCACATCCCTGCAAGTTTTGTAACATGAGATTTTACAGCAATCATCAAGTTTAATTAACGTATTTACATGTTAAATAGTCCCTCATTTAACTGACGTCTTTTTTACAGAATAATAATAAGTTATGTAACATAGCAGAACATAGATGTCTATCTGATAGGAGTTTCTGATAAGTATGTGCAATAGCAGAGCATAGATCTCTAGTCTCATAAAGGTGCTTGTCTGAAGAGTTGGTGACTTTGGTTTACTTGAAAGAATAGGAAGGGTTTTGCGATGCACCACACCAACTACTGAGAAAATGCAACACGTCTTGGCATTCAGGACTGTGTGAGACCTAAATTAAAAATAAAAACATGGCTTAGACATGGTGAATATGTTTGCGTTTGTCCGTTCAGTAATTTAGACATACTTGACTTAGACACGCAGTAATATTTATAGAGCAATGGTCCACTGTTGGCGCTTCTCCCAGAAATCAGCCATAAGCCCCCCTCCCAAGAAACTTTTGTTCAGCTTGAATCTGGAAAGGTTTCTTGTAAGAGGATCCGACATATCCAATATACAACGCCCAAAACATACTAAGGATTCGCAATTGCATTGAATTGAATTGCAAGCATCCTTATGAAACAGCCATGAAGACATGGGAAGAATAAAAAAACTCACTTTTGTTGCCATAACGAATTTGTTCCAGTCCTCTTTGTTGGCAGCGCGGTTAGTTCGCTTGAATTCAAGTTTATTTCTCAGCACAGGGTATCCTGCGATAAATTGGAACAAAATGTAGACGCGTGGCATGAATAACAGCGTCAATACAGCTCACGATTGACTGAAAAACCAGCACAAGCCACAATGGGAGCTTACCAGTAATAACACAAGGCAATGATTTGATGTTTGTGTTGACTGCAACTAAGGATGCTTCGTATGTGTCTCTTTCGTCTTGCGACAAAACTTGCTCAATGTTTTGATCCAATGATTTAGCCAGAACCCAATCTCTAACGTCTTCTCTTCGTTCCTCCTTGAAAACAGGAAAGAAAAGGTTTGAACAATGATATTAAGCTAAACATGTAGATAGCAAGAGAAAGAGGAGGCAAGGAAGACACAGTCTTATATTACACAAGAAGCGTGGTTGTGTGGGCCACACACAATGAAGAAGATGAAACAGCTTAGAAGAAAAACATTAGATCTAGAACATCACGATGCAGCATTATAATGCAGTACATCACCCTTCTACAAAGAAATACGAATTATGCCAGTACATCACCCTTCTACAAAGAAATACGAATTATGCCAGTACATCACCCTTCTACAAAGAAATACGACTATAACGCTAAGAAATCTCTAGCTAATCAAGCAATACTTACAGGTAGATATTGGTTCTCTGGCACGGGAACTTCCAATGGAATATCAGTGTCGATGAAGTCACTGTTGTCTATTCTATCGAGGGTTCCGTCTTCAATTCCCTGAAAGGACGCCGAGAAAGAATGAACGCAAAGAAATCTAATGCAGAAAACAATTACCTGACAATTTTAGGTGATGCATATGGAATATGGTGAATAATCCAAACTCACTTCACTGAGATCAAGAAACCGGTTGAAGAAAACAAATGCCATGTTCGTCCATTTACCTCCCTGGTGGACTTGCTGTCAAATGAAGAATACTTATCAAAGCATGCAAGAGGACCAAGGCAAAGGAAGTAATAGATTAAGTGTGGAAAAGCGTTGTATTTGAATGAAAAGAGTCGCTTATACCTTGCAGGAAGCTCCAGCCTCGTAGAAAGCTTTGTCACAGGGAATGATATCGGAATATCTCAATAAAGATATTGATATTTTTGCAGCAATTGTGTCCTGAAAAAACGCAAGAAGTTGATGAGCAGAACAAGTGTGAAATAAAAAGGATAAAAACAAATTAAAGAATAGCAGAGAGAATTAAAGGAATAAAAGAAAAAAGAATAGTCTTACCAGTGTTTCATAGCTTTTAGATGCAGCTCTGATTGCATAGTAATGAGCTATCATTAACATGCGAGTAAACACGCTCAATGCTTCTGCCTCGTCAGGTTTGCGCTCGAGTCCTTCACACTGGAAAAAACGAACGATGAAAAGCGTTAATTAAGATAAAACGTGGATAAAGCTAACAGCTAACATCTCTGCTTTGGGGAAATTGGCTGCACACAATAGCAAAGGAGGGCAGCACAGTTCTACTCACAATATCGTAAAGCATATTTCTCAGATTCGCCCAGGTTCTGTATGAATCGGCTTCAGAATAACCAGGCAAAGCAAACATGTTCTCTGCAATTCGTTTGTAGATATTGAAATTCTGCAATGAATTGAGCATCATAAATCAATCCGAAACGTTAAAGCACACATGAAACTATAACTAAACGGCGTGGTATCTCAGAAGGTAATCACTATGGTCTACCTGTGGATTGGCCGGTGCTCCGTGCTTGTTAAACAAATCAATGGCTTTGATAGTCTCTCCTTCTCGAATTAGGCTGGCAGCGTACAGGGCAATGTACTTGTTCAAGACATCCGAGCTCTGAAAGAGATGAAGAAGACGATGATACATGCTTTGATTACTGCAGAAAATGTTAGAATGAATACAAAAAGGAGGCCATGAGTGTTGAACACAAGGTAAATGGATACAAAAGGTAACAACGATTCACGAAGCTGAAGGAAGAAGTTGAGGAAAAGCAGGCTCGAGGTTAGCAAGAGGTCTCTGATAACTGCACAATCCGGTTTGAGCATTGAACTAGCATGAACAGCAAAGAGGAGCAAGAAAAAAAAAACAGAGAAGGCTAATATGAAGAATACAGAGGAGCTAATATAAATAACAGAATAGCTGCGTGTAATACCTGTTGCTCTGCCTCTTCAATACATTTATCCCACTGACCTTGCTCCACGTACATATCTAATGCACCTATCACATCCACATCAATTAACTATGCCAAAGATAATAAAGATACAAGTCAGGTTAGACTTCAAATGTTTAATGATGATTAACTGAGCAAAGAAATAGTCTAAATATGTCTGTATATGCAGTGTTGTACTTAAAAGAGCAAATCGTATAGCTAAATCACAAAAGAGTTAGCTCTTCACCGAGAAAGCTGCAGCAACAAAGTGATGGCTGCATTAAAGTTGGTTATATTTACCTTATCCGGATTCTGCTGCGATTTCAAATGAGATATGTATTTCTCTTCGACATATTTCTCATATCTAAGATAAGAAATGAATGTTGCATTATTTTTCGTATTATACAAGAGCAGCCAACAAGCCTAGCCTTCTCACATGCAGAATACGAGCGGCGTATATCGTATATTGTTTTTACATGACTAAGTATCAATGCATACTTTGGTGCAAGATCAGCTGCCAATCGTTTGGCCAACGGCCATAGCTGACCATCTATGTAAACGTCTATCGCTTCTTTGTACATTTTTACCGATTGGTACATCTCAGCCGCCTACGGATTGAGAGAGATGAGATAGGATTAATGTGGATGGCAAGAGTAGATTAAGCGACGGATTAGATTAGATTAGATTAGATTAAGCAACGGATCGATGGATCGAAAAATAGATTAATCAGATGGGTTTAATGATAGATGGGTAAATATAGCAATACATAAATGGGTGAATACAAAGAAGAACATAGATAAGTTACATTAGATATTGAAATATAAGTGTAAGGGTGTTGGTGTACCTGTTCATAAGCTTCAATGTCACATAGTTTATTGCAAGCTTGTTCTGTGACGTCAACAGCTCTATCACGCACGAATTTCACTGCCAATTCAACGGCCTGAAACACGCAGAAATACGTAAAGAGTATGGTAATATTATGGCACTAATCATACTACACTCAATAAAAATAGCAACATGAAACTGCGTGCTAAAAGGTGGTCAACGAAAACTCCATTAAAGCCATTGTATAAAGAAGTGTAAATATAGGCTGACTATGTAACTGAGTAAGGCAAGAAGACTATCGAACGGAATGAGACTATAGTCGACTCTCACAATCTCGAACTCGCAGGAGAAACGAAAATTTGTTCGAAATAGCAGGAGTTCGAGATATCCGGACTAAATTCACCCAAATAGAGAACGAGGGGAAGTGGGAATCTGTTTGAGATAGCGAGTTGTTCGAGATAACAGAGTTCGAGATAGAGATAGCGAGATTCGACTGTACAACATTTCCTTACTGCGTGGAATTACATGCTGTGTAATCAAATGAGAGTGACAATCGATAAAGAGTCTACTCCCTCCCACCTTAGTCCATGCATCTTCCAATACGTCATGATTCTGTGTCATCGAAGTGCTTAGTTTGAGATAAATATCAATTGCCCTGCCGTATTCAGCGCGAGATTCCCAGTCTCGTGCTTGTGACAACAGCGACTCAAATCCCCTGAAGATGAAACAGATAATCAATGCAAACAAGACGTACATTACATGCAAGTCGCCAAGCGTGCATCAATTATATGGCATCCCAAATAGACAGTGTGAGAATTATTGCCAGCAGTAATTGAATAAAGCATGGCACTGTGATTAGTTTTGCTGATGAGTTGAATGAAAATGTGCATACTTATCATCTCTGTTTGCTTCTTGGTCGTACTCGTCTTGCAAAGCACCGAGTTTGTGTGGTGCATACTCTTTGGCAATTCTCATTGCATCAGCCCACATACCTTCATCCTGCGTGCGCAAAGAGGTAATAAACTCAGTCCCATTGTACGTTCACCTAACATGGTTCCATACAAATTCCTATATCGCTTAAAGCATCCACTTAACCCGCTTACTAAGCTTTGCAAAAGTCCGTTGTTTAGAACCCTCGGAGGCAATGCATCGCAGATGTGGTACGATACAATTAATTAGCAGTAAAATACCTTGTAATGCCTGATAGCAAGCTCGGGTCTGTGTGCTCGCAGGAAGAAAGATTCGCCTTTCTGGTATTCCTTCTTGGTAAAAGCAGCGCGTGCCTGCAGAAAGAGAAAATAGTCAACAACATATCAACAACTATTCATTCAAGCAAATATAATATATAAATATAAATAATAAATAAATATAATAAAATATATATGTATATATATAATAAATATATTTATATATAAATATATATAAATATATAATAAATAAATATAATAATTAGAATTAAATAGATCAGAAGCTTAATCATTTCATTAAAGAAAAAATATCAGATTTTTGCTTAAAACCGAATTCGCATATCAGATTTTTGCTTAAAACCGAATTCGTCCATATACTATCAAGTACTTATGCTGAGTGCGGAAAACTGCGATAGTTAAAAACACATTTTATGTAATGTAGCTGACTGCGGTAGAGTCTCTACTACTGCTAGTAAATGGTTGATTCATTAGGGGAGGGAGGTAGATGATTCTGCTTACTTGGCCTACAAGGACATCTGCAACGCTATCCGGTTCATAATCCTCTGCGATGCGCTGTGCGCTGTCCCAATCCTGTGTATGAACATACCTAATAGGAATGATAGATGATTTTCAGCAATAAGCTGGATACATGAGACAGATAGAGCTACAATAGTGGTTGTCAGTGGGGGCTCAACTCTATATGTCAATGGGGTAGGCTCGCTGTGTGCATACAAGCTAATAATGCGTTGCAATAGACTCACATGAGAACAGCTTCCTTTGGCTTGCCGGCTTTAATAAATTCCTCTTCTGCTTTTTTGAAATCCCCCTCATCCTCCCAGTACATCGCATACTTCAAATGCACATCTGATAGCTTGCCTTTCATTCCAGTTCTCGCCAACTCAAAGGCAAAATCATACGACCTAGTGTAAAAGCAAGAATATGACGCATAAGACACGTTGGAGAATTCAAGGCTTTGATAATAATATTGTCATCAACGTAAGTCTAGTGTTTCAGGCAGCCAGGTATAAACTACAAGCTAAACGTACCCGTTGTCTGCTGCATAATCTATGGCAGTTTCGAGCAGATTAAACTTAGTCAGCAATTTCACTGCCGAATCTCCGCCTGAGAAAAAAAAATACAATCACATGAAAAACACTTTAATCCAGGCTTTCTTTACCAGGCAAACATGATTGCCATGGTACAATGAAAGAAACTGCATTGGTTAGCTGTCTCTAAGTTTTTTGGTATTAATAACAGGCGCACTACTTACCAAGACTTCTGGCCCATAAATATGCTACTTGCTTGGCTGGCGTAACACCTCCGTGCTGTTTAGCCACCTAGAATACATATACATACAGATCAGGTGTAAATTCGAAAACCATTGCAATCGCAGGCATACATGTACCATGCCAAATACCTCACAATGTAATGGACAACTCTCGTGCTAAGTAATACATTTGACGGCAAAGAAAAAAGCAATTGACTAGAAAGATGACTAATTGTTCTTCAATCAGAAACATATAGAACAATATAGAAACTAAAAATATTGAAGACGACAAAGCTAAGAGACGATTGGAATAGAAGTAAGTCAGTGAAGACCTCATTAAAGCCAGAGTTGACAATTGAACAGGAAATGAAAAAACAGAAATGAAGAAGAGGTTTACCCTATATGCATCTTCCCAGAGATCGTTTTTCCTGTGCATGTTAACAGCTGCTTTCCAATCACGTGCTTCGATGTAGTGATGCTCAGCCTGGCTGTACTGACCTTCTACCTCCAGCTCCTATTCAAGTCAGAAGAATACTCATCGTAAGGGAGCTCAGATTCGCTTTGTGTTGATCAGGAGTTGTTCTCTTGAATCAGCGGAAAAGAAGTTGCGTCGCAAGGATAGCAACGAATGAAGATATTTTAAGTACCTTTGCCAAATGCAGATGTGTGTCTGTGAGGAGTTCGGGATGGTATTGGTTGACCAGTTTCATCATCTGGTCATACTTTGAAAGAAAAGAGAATGATGTTATTGTATATTGAATTTGATCATAGCTCGGGACATGACCAAAATTACTAAAGATCTGAAGCTAAAGATATGGCCAGGATAGCAGTTGGAGATCAAGCGTAACGAAAGATTGAAGATTGAAGAAGCAAGCGAAGAGCAATATTAAATACTCGCAGAAGTGAAAAACATGAAGAAAAAGTTGCAATAAATCTCCATGAAGATAAGATGGGTAAAGGTAGGTTATGATTTTAATCAGTTGATGATAGAATGTAAAATAAGCTCAGTTAGTTACCAGTTTCAGTGACTTGTACATGTTGATGGCCATATCCGGTTCTTGTATAGTGATGTACAACCTGAAAGAGAAAGCAACGAACCAGTTGTTACATGGATGCTTGGAGGGATATCTATATCATTTAACGCCATTCACCAACAGGCTAGCGGTTCAATATCATACGACATGAAATGAGAAGTGCTTACTTTTCTGCCTCTTTGTATCTTCCTTGCGATTCAAGCTGGCGTGCTTGGTTGATGTACAACGAAAGAACTTCATCGGCTGGCATACAGCGGACGGCAAGCTTGTTAATAAAAAAAGGAAATTAACAGACGACCAATGCAATAAAAATCACATTTTATCAGAACTTTCCAGTACGTTAAAATATAACTAGAATGGAACTTCCATTAACGGACACGTTTGATAGACAAATCTGAACACCGGACAAGATAGTTGTCTGTTATATGGAGGTTCTACTGAGTACCTCTGTGGCCTTTCTTTGGGGTTCACTTATTTCATATTATATCAATTATATACATCTAGCTTACTATAGTTTGATCTTATGTGAGCAAAGAGCTCATCTACATCTACATCTACCGAATACTGTCTTCCTTGTCAAAGAAGATTCTGACAGGGGTGAAAGCCGGAATGGAAAGTAAGTAAGAGAGCTACACATCCTATCCATCTCGTATGAGAGTGCAGGGAGAGATATTGCAAAGAGTTGTAAATATACTTTTAGAGACATGCAGAATAAATTTACCTTGTGTGCTGCTTCGTACATGTTGGCTCTTGTGTACATGTCAACAGCTTCTCTCGGTTCACCGGCACGGACGAAAAAGCGCTCTGCAATCTAAAAAAAGAGACAAAACTCATGGCGTATAGTGCATGCTTGAGCAAACTGAGACAAATGCTTGAGCAAATGGCGTGATGTCAAGTCATTGCTGCTAATGCACTCATATGCTTACCGAATAGTCTAGGACTTGTGCATAGTGTTGTGCCAAAACTCTGTAGTATCTAGAATATCAAAGAAAACAGTTGCTAAAGGAGGCTGTTCAGCTGATAAAACAAGGATGACTGGCTTAAGTAGTTCGCATACTTCTGGGCAATACTATCATCTTGGAGTTCGACAATAGAAACAGCTTTCTTCCATTGCCTCGCTTGTATTGCGGCCTCGATCGCCTTCACAGATGAGCCTGCCTCGATGAAATGATTAATTGCGGCGTCCAGTTGCTTCTGGGATACCAGGTAGTCGCCCCATTCCTCCTCTAAGCGGATGACGTCATTAGGGAAAGTGATACGCGCAAGCTCGACCGCTCTTCTGTACGTCTTTCCCTTTCTGAAAGCAGAAAGGGCGCGCTCTGTGTCTCCAACCTTCTCAAATAAATCTCCGGCCTTTAACAAGAAAAAATTTTACTATCAGCTTGGCATGGCCTACCTCATTGAATCTTAGAGAAGCTAAGCATAGTGCGTCTTAGAGAAGTCACCTTAGAGAAGAACGTAGACCAACGAAACCAACGCAGTACAGAAAGTCGTTGTAGGCCACAGCAAAACAATATAGACGGCAGCAAGACAACGCATATCAGAGAAAAGCGGAGGAAAGCAAAGAAAAGCAAGTTTCATTTACCCGCTCGTAAAATCCACCTTTCATTAAAGCCATTGCTATGCGTTCAAGCAGATCTCTGTTTGTCGCAAGTTCCTGAAAACAAACCAGAAAACACTTAGAAAAACCAACGGCAATAAACGAACTTGAATTGTATAGAATCATAAATCAAAATCTCCTATACTTACATCTATGCTGAGTGCAAGTCTTGCTGCCCTGGCAGGGAGCCCTGCTTTCATGTAGAGGTTGATGGCTTCTTGGTAGTCTCCTTGAGATTCCTTCACCTGAAATATCGAATGGCAATGGATTAACCTGTGTTCTGTGTGGCTTTGTAGTGAAGTAGACAGTTGAGCATCGATAGATCAACATAACAGCTGCAAACGTAAACAAAAGAGTGGAGAATATAGTTTACTTCGCCAGCTTTTTCTTCTTGACCTGACGTCATCAACCATTGAAGATAAGTACTTCTTAGGCTTGGAAGCTCCGGGTGACCCTATGAGACAATAAAGTCTATTAATCAAATCCAAAATCATTCAAAAACATCCATACAAGCAAAGCTTTCCAATTAACAGAAGTAGAACTGTTAGAAGTGGATGTTTACTAACTACTGCGACTCAGAACGACACACTCAATAGGCAGATATAATTTCTACCTTTCTCGCTGCAATTTCAAGCGATTCATCCCATTTGTGAAGTTCCTGGTACATTTCCATGGCCTGATCCACCATTCCTTGTTCCAGGTAAACGCCTTCGGCCAATTTGAGCTGTTTTTCCAGCACAGCAAGTTTGGCACGCACTATAGGATGGTTCTGACCGTCCGTTCCAGTTTTTGCAGAAGTTTCATCAACAATATCGTTGATTTGTTGAAAATAGCGAGCCTTTGAGACATCCCCCAAAGCGGCAAAACATCTGATAGCGAGCAACACACAAGAATTAAACAGCGTTATATAAAGAAACTATCAAAATCTACTTACTTTATCACTCTTCTTGGATTCTTATAACTGATACATTAGCTTCCTTGTCACGAGACTTCAACATAAACAATGTTGTTTAGATAGCCCCAATAAAAATAAAAGATCTTTAAAGATAAAGTCCAAACCTCTCTGCAACGTATAGTTTCCTATTGTCTAGAGCAATTTTACTCAAAGTCTTCCACATGGCCTCAGTTTCTGGTGTCATCTCTAACTTCTCCAAGAACGCTATTGCCCTGTGTGAGAACGAATGCGATACAGGTGGCCACAACAGATTAAATGACAATGGAAAAGTTGTTGAAAATAGAACAAAATTTGTAATAACCTTCCGTAGTCACAGTCATCAATAGCAGTACCAAATTCAATCAGACCTTCATCGAGAGTATAAGACACTGTTGAAACTCCTTCATTGACAATCACCTCAGTTTTTCCTTCAGATCTTTCCAGATCAACAATATCACCCTGAAAGAATAAAGTCGATAAATCAATATAGCAATACAACAAGTTGTTTTTTAGTATATGTAGCAGGTTGTCCTCTAGAGTTTTAGTGCGTTTGCATGTTTTGTGGAGTGGAGTAGTTCTTCTACCTTTAATGGAAACATTGTGACTCTTTCCGGCGAATCAATGTTGTACCAGATGCATAGATTGGCTCTGTCCTGAGCAACAACTACGTCACTTGATGGTACCCACCGAAAAAAGAATATAAATGTTAAAACTGAAGCAACATGGGCAATTCACGACGATTTGAAACCCTTGTTATCAGCTTTAATTACATTGAAGAGCATAGAAGATTATAATGACTACCTGAACATAAGTACAGTAGTTGAGGATCGTTGTCCTCTCTTGACTTGTAACATCTAACAGATGCAGCTGCAAAGTGATGCAAGGAATTTCAATAAAATCGTGAAGATGTCAATTGGACTAGATTGGAGAGATGATCGTCAAATGTCTCTGTGATCCAATGCATTACATAAGTATGCTATAGAAATATGCGGGTTTCCTTGAATGCAGAAATCGTAACATGCTACAGACCTTTAGCTTTTTGTCTCTGAATAGCAATTTCTTTCCAGTCTCACTGAGCTGTTTCGAAGAGAGAAAACAATTATTAGCATTAATAATTCTTGAAAACAATAGAGACAACGAAAGTGCAGAGATATACGTTGAAAGGATCAGCAAACCTCAAGCCAGTCTATCTTAGAATCGTGTGAAACATTTGCCAAAGTAAATCCAGTAGCCAAATCAACTAAAAAGTAATTCAAGCAATCCTTCAGTAAGGCGACGGTACATAATAAAACTATGATCCAGTATCTTTATGGCTAATTCAAAATTGATAATTTCTAAGATTGACTTACCAACACAGGCTGTTTTTAGATCAATGAGGTAGGCCATCTTTTTATTGTCTTCTTGGTCTTTGAGCTTTCTTTCGTTCAGGCGAACACTAAATAAACAGAGACAATTGTCGAGAAACTATTCACATCAGAAAACAATTCGTCCACAATTGGTGAATATAACAGCTCATAGAATAAACGGCCAATAGTTGCATAGGGGAGCAAGTACGTTTAAAGGCAGAATACAATAAGATGACACGCAAACTAACCTGATAAGATGAGGATTCATGAACTCTGTTCTTACAGTTGCAAGCACTTCGTTGTTACCATATTCAATCAAGGTCAGTTCGCCAGCATTGAATATCATACATACCTAAGTGAAAGTGAAAGACGGTAGAGTTAGAACTGTGGAAGAAGGTAGAGTTAGAGTTGTGGAGGGATTTGGAAGGGTCCTAGTTGACATTAAATCATCACCAAAATTCATGATTATTACGATCGTGCTTACATTTGCGTTTTCAAAAAAGAACTTCTCATTACCACCAGTAGCATGCCATGGCACCTATAAATAAGCAAATATTTAGAAGGCTACGAAAGAGACAGGTTCAAAAACACAATAGGTTCAAGTTTATGTAGGCATTAATGCAGTGTTGCTCTTACCTCGCTGAGTTTGTTCGTTTGCAAATCACCAAGGAGCACTGTGTCAGATGAATGTGCCACGAGATATCTGTCCTTACCCATGATGCTAACCTTATCAATCTGAAAGCAAATGAGTAATGTCAGAGTGATGATTCAATTAAGTCTTACAGAAATTTAAACGTATTACAGAAACGAGCTTGGACTTACCTCGTATCCATAATGAGACTTGAGTACGACTCTAGCTCCAGAAGATAGATTCTTTACTATAACCTGGAGAAAGCGCGAGATTTCTGTTAAACTCTTGGAGAATTATGAAAATGGGAATGCAACGCTGTTTCAAAAGGGCAAGCATGGAGTGGTACGAAAGGCATGCTTAATTTGGAGAATGAACGTGTTTGAATGAAAGGAGATAGACACTACATTTGAGAAATGAATATACAATGATATAGTGCAATAGTATACGATGATATAGTGCAATAGTTTTGTGCAGATGAAAACCAGTGTACTAACCTGACTCAGGCCAACGTAAGTCATTTCAAACTTGTTTTTATAAACAGTCCTCTTCAATGCGCAGTCGAACAACTCCACTCCACCGCAGAGGGTCCCCTAAAGAGGGAACAAATACACGCATATAACTTTCTAATGCACAAAAACTCGTCCCAATAGAGCTGGCAGCCAACATTAAGTAAAAGTTACGAATTGTCAATTGTTAAAGTCATGCGAGTTGAATTCCCTTACCGCGCATAGTCTCGAGCCATCGCGTTTCCAAGCCAGTGAACTTATTGTATATAGATTGAATATTTCTTTTGATTTGCCTTCTTCCCATGCTCCTCTGCGAGGTGTCCAGTTGAATATTCGTAGCCTGAACAAAAGAAAAACGTCACATTTAGATGATCGCGTTAATATCGTTTCAATCAATGTTATTTAGCTGACTCACAACTCATTTGAGAGTTTGGAGATAAAACCTTTACTGTAGGGAAAAAGTAAAGATTTAAAGTAAATATTTTATGATCAGCAAATATCCAAAGCTCAAAAACAAGATTCTCAGAGCTTAAATCGTTTTATAAACTCTGAAAAATTTCGATGTTGCTGCATTATAAACGGGTTGCTGTGATTAAAATGTCCGAGAGGATTATAAAGGCATTGTGAATGCTTCTTTATGATAATTGCTATTGATATGAAATGCTTCCAGTGGGTATTCTTACCGGTCAAAACTTCCAACAACAAATGATTGTCCACTTGGACTGCAAACAGCAACAGTGAATTCTTTTTCATCCTCCTTTGTGTAATCAAAATGCTGCAGTACACGACCTAACAGGAAAAATAAACAAAAATATAAAAATCTTGGAAAAATGGACGGATAGAGAATTTAAATTAAAACACGTGGATAAATATATTGCTCGCTAATCAAGGTTCAGAGATAAATAAAAGAAATAAGAAACTAATTAGGCGATAAACAAATAGCTAAGCTAATAAATAGATTATCGGGGAAACATAAGGCAAATTAAATGGAGATGGAAATTGATTATGAAATGATGCAAACAAACCATCATTGCTGTAGGCAGCAATTCGCTTGTCGCAGCCAGCGGCTACAATGGTAGAGCCCCAGCACAGAGCATAGGGTGCGCAGGAGTGGCGGACGAGCTGTCCCTGAAATCGAAACGAGACTGCATTAATTAATAGCCTCGTCATCAAAGCATTCGCATAAATTAATTTGTCAATTCAAATCAATATGCATCGTAAGTTTAGTTTATTCCAAGGAGTGTTAAGAAAAATCTTAGGAAATATAAGTTTTGCATTTCATTGAAGCTTGGATGCTAGGATAAAAGCAAAGTAAAGTGCTACTAATGTAAGATAGTTTGTGATATGAAATACCTGTGAGAGTCCAGTGCCTTCGTCATCAAAGAAATATCTCACAATTGCTCCGTCTATATGACCGGATAGGATACCTTTGCCCGACGGACTGTGAAGCATGAAAAAATATTATTTTCTGTTCTTGTTCATTTTATTTTTAGCGGAATAATCTTTTGGGAAATAGGATAATTATTTTATGAAGAGATATAATACTCAAGACCTACTTTGCACACAACGACGTTACGAAAACATCAGTTCCGTATAACGTTTGTGATTTGTTCGTCTTAAGATTAGCCAATCGGACCTATGTAGAAATAAGAAAAATTTTGAGTAGATTAGTTTGCAACTGCAGCATCTTTCGAACAAACTCACTGAAACTGCATCTTCTTTCATATCACTTCCATGCTTGAGCAACGTGCAATTTGACCATGTTTCACGCAAGTGTGTGGTTTTAAGCCACCAATTTTCCGCATTCTAACAGAAGTGCTGAACAAATAAGAATTATTTAGTATGAATCCTTACCTTTCCATCTGCAAGTCCAAATATGATGAATGGTTGCTCAGGAGGCCAAATCAAGCAGGTAACAGCACTCTATATGAATATGGTGCTGGATTAGTTGACATACACCCTAGCTCAGGGCTGCAATTTCCAAGGGGGAGCTAGGGGGACTGACTAGGGGAGTTGAAACCTCTAAAAGCGTTTTAAAACTAAAGTTTACATTTGAAGGACAGATAAAGTGGAAAAAATGTTAACACCAATGGCTACATTGCAGGTCGATCATGTAGCGCTTTGCACATTACATTGTCAATAAGTTTGAAAGAGTGTGAATCTGTTACCTGTTGAATAAACTTGTTGCAAATAACTTTCTTTTCGCCCCTGTAAAGTATCACATATACTTATAACAATAACAATAAAAATATGAATTACACCGTGGTGGCTAAAAAAAACAATAAAGCCTTCTTACCAATCTTCTCCTATTTTATACACAAAGACAATATTATCAGTTTGTCCAACTGCAATTTTCAGCCCATCTGGGGAGAAGGCAAGACCTTTAACAAGGTAGCCTTTCTTTCCGGTCTGAAGAAAAACAAACCAAATTATATAAGAATATGCCACAAATCTTTAAATAATCAGTCTCCAGGAACCTATTTGCAAAAATGAATTTTTAGGTGGGGTTTATTCAAAGGTGGGGGCTTATTCAAAGACTTATGGTATCTCGACTTTGGTTACTCAGTATTCTGTATGCTAATGCATCGGTCTTACATTTCCTCAGAGGAATGCTTGCAAACAAAAACATAATGCATTAATGAAATATTTGGATGTCGATTGAGACATGTGTGTGTACCTTTGGGTCACCAGGTTTGGTAGAGAACTTATCCCTTCTTTCCCCTGTCTCATCAAAAAGTATGACAACTCTGTCAGTAGTTACCACTGCAAATTTATTATTTGTAGGAGACCAAGCCATTGAAGTAACTTTAGCTGCTCCATCCTATAAAAAGTCAATTTGTATTCGGAACTATTTAACACACATTGGGTCTATGGTATAGAGACATTACAACTAGAATAACGCTTTATTTCTACTTTAGATAGATGCTTAGACTATAAAAACAAGATTTTATCAATATTTTGAATTTTTGCGATAGATACCTATACTTAAAATGGAGAAAGAAAAACAAGCTTTGCTTTACCTGTGGAGGCAGCAAAGACTTCATATATTTCAGCTGCATTTTGTATTATAATCCTCAAATAAGTCCAATTTATCGTAATAAAATCCGAGTATGATTATTTTCCTATCATTTGCAGCAAAATTAAGTAATATATGAGTTGAAATAATGATGATAGATATACTATTTAGCAGGCTTGCAAATAAAATACAAGCGACATTTGCAAAGTTTGGCTAGGCCTTTTCCATTGATGGCCTCTCATTCAGTTTGGTAGCCAAGGAGAGCAAAACAATGGTAAACAAGAAAAATTCACAAAAAATTGAAGAGAAGATTTTTTTTGAAAAAACATATCACGAACACATAATCTCGATAACAAACAATCAAGAGATGAAAACAGTTAAATTACCAAAAAGACTAAAAGTTTTTAATCTAAATCTCAGATAACTTAGTTTTTTACGTATTTATTACGTATAACGTATTTACGTATTCACAAAAACATTGTATACTATGCAAGATAAAGTATTAAGTTTTTATGTGCTCTGTCGTTCCAAAAAATCAATAAACTTTCCAATTTCCTGCAAAAAATAAAAAAGCTTATACTGGACTTGGAATTTAAAGAAGCCACGACAAGTAGTCAGATTATTTAGCTTTTAATAACAGCAGAAGATAAAAAATTGTATTAGCAATAGAGTAAACTAGAATCTCTGAAACTAAATATTAAATGCCTACCTTAACTACTATATGTTTGTCTTCTTCTTTTCTGTTCTTGTATATACAGCTACTAATGCTGAAATAAATGTCTTCCAATGACGTCACTGTCTCTGAATCCGTCACATCAACCAATCTGAATAACAAGCCTTCTAGTTCTTCTTTGAAATGCTTTTCATCTGCAACAAGGTTTCACACATCATAACAAGATACACATAACGCCATACAACACCTAGTGAAACCCAGCTGAAGGCTATTCCTTATGGTAGCGACCTCGAATAACCATTAAAGCATTGGAAAAATGCAAAAGAGTTAGGGAAATGCAAGGATGTCCTTCCACAATACCCTACCTTCTTGTATATTAATGCCATTGAAATTCAAACACTTTGACGCTTTGGAAACCTCTCGGTCTTCGCCACTTGTATCCATTGCTGTTGCAGCATCTACCACCTCTTCATTTCGTTCCTTTTGATCAGACACAGGTGAATTATCTGCATTGCCGTCGTCCATATTTCGGCCATCCATAAGATGGCTGTGAGTCTTAGCCAATGGACCATTATCGATTTCTTCTGGTCTTGCCTTCGAATTCCCACTCAAACCGTACTCTCTGCTTAAAAGTATGAAGCTCTCTTTTGAAACGCCTGAAAGAATAACTTCAATAGAATAACTACAACTAGAAGTAACCAGCCCCGTTAGTAAATGCGTGCATATCGTGTTAGGTTGCATCCAACATTAAAGATACTATTTCAGCTTATTCTTGGAGACATCGTAGGGTCTTGTAATTCTAAAGTATGGCCTTGGAAAATTGACAGTAATTTTATGCGTGATTTTATTTGTAATCTAAATAAAAAATTAAAAAAATATTTTGTGCTTATACAAAGTACGAATAAAAATATAAAAAAATGTTATGTAAGATGATATTTCAATATACATATCAATAGACAGTCTTCCTCCTACCTTCATCACCATCAGTTGTCTCCAACTCATCCTTGTATGCATCAGTATCTAACTTAACTTTAACATCTCTGAAATTGTCTGTACTTGGAGCATCTATAAACAAAGCGAGACAAAATGGCTTCCATCATTTCTGCTCACGCAAATGAGAAACTTCAAGAAATAGTCAAGCTCTTTGACTTTCCAGGAGATAGAAATGAATATTGTCCAGACAATTCTTGTTAGTAGACTAGGACTTTAAACTTTATTGTATACGAATCAATGTAAAATCAAGAATATGGATAAAATAAAAGAGCCAATAACACTGTAGCAAGTTCCGGGCGACAAGGTTATCAAGAAAGAAAAAAAAGAAGCAAATGTGAAGAGAAATAATCATCACTCTATATCCTGCCAAGAGCTCAACGTGACTATCTTCAAAAGAAATAAATCAGTAAATGTAGCAGGTGGGGATAAAATGCAATCGTCTCATACCATCATTGGCTGCTGGTTCTGTTTTGCTACTACTTCGTGTACGCCTGGTTTTCTTCTCAGCTGAGCGTATGACGTTTTCAATTGGAGAGGAAAGCAAAGGAACATCGACTGTATTTTCTCCTCTCAATCTTCGACTGTGCCGCGTGGCTCCTTCGTTGTAAGGCATTGGGCGCTTCGAAGACGCTCCCGCATCCTCTGCGGTGGCTGGATCTGGCGCTGGTTTAGCATCAGCTACGGAGGCGGACGATCGTACAGGACATAGGTTCTTCTTAAGAACGCGAATGTACGATGGGGCAAAAACGTCTTCAGCTTCATCTATCGGATAAAAAATTGTTCATGCAGTCTAATATAACGGGCAATTACATAACAATACCAATATAATAAATAAAGATTAAAGAAGTAATAGGGTTTGAAGCAGCAAGTGGACTACAAAGACAATGGATGGACTATAGAGGCAGTAGATGGACTATAGAGGCAATGGATGGACTATAGAGGCAATAGATGCACTATATAGGCAGTAGATGGACTATAGAGACAATAGATGGACTATGGAGGCAATAGGTGGACTATAAAGGCAGTAGATGGACAATAGAAGCAATAGATGGACTATAAAGGCAATAGATGGACTATAAAGGCAGGATGGACTATAAAGGCAGTAGATAGATTTTATAAAAACAACAAAAGCATCAAACGACTTACTTCTCTCGAGCCTCGATTTGGCGATTTCTTCGCACATTTTCTCGAACTCTGGATCGAGGTCAGCGGAAATCATTGCATGGGCAGTATCTCTCAATTCACAGACACGATTTCTCAGCAGACGGTCGTAGGTGTCTTTGTCCGGGTTATACTCCAAGCAGTTGTTTGTTATGAGGTCGACATCCTTGAGAAAATGGGCACACGTATGATACTGATGCGAGTTGATCTTTGTCATTATGGTGGACAGATCCATCGGCTCTTTTACTACGTTAAGATAATCTGGAACCTGCAAATGAATAGACAAACATACGTGTATATCGAAAGGTACAATGCTATACCGAAGAAATACAATGATATACCAAACAATAAGATACAATGATACAATGATATACAGTGAAATACAATGATATACCAAAGTGACTAGTCTTGAAAAGACTATTAACTCCTTCGCTATATCAAGAGCTTGTAAAACCCGGCGTGAATCATACTAAATGCTTTATAGCCCGATAGACCAGATGCTCAGCTCAATGTTGTTTTAATTTTCATGTTCGTTTTAACGGAGATTGCACAGTCCTGCATAAGTACAGCATGTCCCCGTATACAAAAAAAAGATTTTGGTGAAGCCTATTGTTTTTTAACAAAAGACCATTGTCCTGCCTATTGTTCTCTGCAAACCATACCCATAGAGGGATACAGGATCGTACTAAGAAACCCCCGTGCAATAAAGTAATCCGTAATGATTAACCCTGGAAAGCCAACAACAAACCGGGGGTGTGGTAAAAATCTCACCTCTTCTAAATCAACAGGTTTTACGAATTCTTTGAATTTGCGATCGGCCATCAACTTCCACACAATCTGCCTGAGAAAAAGTCGCAACTCTCTCAAAACATTCTGCTCTTCTTCTCGGAGGTTCTTCAGTTCCTTTTCTGACAGCTGTCTCTTCTCTGGAGCAGGAGCAACCGGCAAAACCTCCAATGCTCCACGTGTTTCTACGAAGCAGAATAAACTGTTCACTCGAGAACTCGCAAGGCTTGAAAGCAGACACTGTGTCTGAAACTACCATGGCTTAATCGCTATGCAGCAAACACTCGAATATAAGAGCCATTACATTAAGAACCTTTCAGGGTAATATTTCTGCCCAAAATAATAATGAAACAATAATCCATTGCATTTGAATAATAGACTAATACAAAATTAAAAGGTTCTTATAAAAGGGTGCTGAAAAACAAGCCATGGGACGCAGTATGAAAGAGTGGGGCGCAGTAGACTGGTATAATACTCAATTGAGGTGATAGTATACTTTTGGGCTTTGGCTTTAAAGCTGGCTCAAGTGCATGGCGCAGCAATAAATCGCTGAAGAACTTTCTCCTTTGCTTTTCATTTGGCTGTCCTATTTCATAGACCTGTTTAAATCAAAGATGCGATACATAATTCATTCTTCCAGTAATTTCACTGAGTAATTTAAGAGCCTCTGCCAATGAAAGAATCGCATATCAATTGTATAAACCTACCTGGTCGTAAGAGAACGTGCATTTTATTTCCTCCGGTAATTCTGCCATGGTGGTATTACTTGTAGAGATCAATATGATTGATAGCGAAGCAGGGAGATCATCCAGAAGTTGTCGAAATGTGCATTTGCAAGTCTCGCTTATATTACTCCACAGGGCGTCAATATTAGACAGGTATATAACACAGGGTGCATTCCTTCGAGCTTCAGTGAAGATCTGAGGAGGAAAAGGGCCGAGTTAAGCAATAACAAGAAAAGGTAAACAAGAAGAAAAGCGAAATGATAATATTAACTTATCTCTAAGCTTATCTGAAGTAGAGATAAGCCTCTGTATCTACTTCACTACCTCTACACAGCTACTTCTACCTCTATACCTATCTTTGCCTTAAATTCTGGCAAATATGTTTGAATTTGAAACATTTTGAAGATCAATCAGAGCTATCAGTGACTATGCATCAACGATTAAGTGATTACAAATCATCAACGATTAAGTGATTACAAATGATCTTCTGATACCTGAGAGCATGCTTCTTCGGGAGCCCTGGCAGATACACCGAACAGCGATGGAAAGTCAATCACATGGACCTTTAGATGCTCCATGTTATACAACACAGCAGGGGCAATGTGGGTTGATTGCCCCATGTCCTTTTCGCCGGTGATGAGAAACCGGGCTCGATGGGAAACCAAGTTTGTGTTGGAGTTATTCGACATAAAGTGGCTTGGGGCTGGCGGCGGGCTCGTCGTACGCTGAGTGGTTCGCGTTGAGCGGCCGTAGGACAGCGGCTCGTATATGCTCGGTTGATCGTCATCATCATAATCATCATCAGAAAAATCAGCCTCAACGTCAGCAAACGTCGACTGGGTTTTGGATGAAACGTTTGATGAATCAGTGTCGTGATCTGTAAAAATAAGAGTTATTTAAATATAGTTGACATTCGCTTACTCGAACAAATTTCGATTTCCATTCAGAGTTCGAGTAAGATGCTCCCCGGACGTCAACTGTACAATGCTTCCAGAGAAAAACATTGACAAGTAGCAAAGGTAAATGAAATGCAGCAAAGTTAACAATTACCTTTAACAGCTTTGGCGGCTGGAAATAACACCCTGATCTTTTCTAGAATGTTCTCGAGAGTAGATTCAAAAAGAGGCTTAACAATACGAGCCAGTGCTCGCCCAGGCGAAGCCACCGACCTCTGCGAGGCCGGCACAATTTTCTTCATCGCGTACTGAAAATCTTTGGCAGCGATCTTGATGTCATCGGTGTTCAGGACAAGTTTCTTGTTCGTACCGTATATCTGAGGGTACCTCCTTCGCAGGGCGACGAGTGCTGCCTCAGTGCATAGTGCTTTGATGTCTGCTCCGCAGTAGCCAACACACTGATCAGCCAACTCTTCACAGAATGCTTTCGATATTCTAGGCTGCCATTCCTTTGTGTGGATTTCTAGAATTCGCCGTCTAGACTGTAGAAAAATACATCGCGAAATTACGAAACTTGTCTTAAAGGAATTGCGCCAACAAGCACAAAGAACAGTGTACTTCTAGAAAGTAAACTATATTGAAGAGCCCGATAATTTTAGAACGCCAAGGCTTAGTAAATAACTAACAATGGACCAGTACAGATATAAACTTCTTAAGAGGTAGGCAACAACGACAATAGCAAAAAAAATAATAATATAGCCCAAAATGAAGCAAACGAAAAAGTACATGTTAGCCACAAACAAAAGCACTGAAAGACAAATTCCTAAGAAAAACAAATGAAGAACAAACAAACTAACAAACAAACAAACAAACTAACAAACAAACTAACAAATAAATGATTTTACTGTATCAATAAATACAAACAAATCTCAGCTCACCACTCTGTTTGGTAGTGTAAATAAAAATTCTCTGTCAAATCGTCCAGGTCTGCGAAGTGCAGGATCAATAGAATCGATTCTATTCGTTGCGCCAATGACGATGACTTCACCGCGTGAATCTAGCCCATCCATCAAAGCAAGTAGAGTGGATACGATTGAGCTGTGAATTTGATCTTGGCGAGTCGACCTCACCGGCGCAAGACCATCGATTTCGTCGAAGAATATTATCGAAGGTCTCATTGTGTATGCCTGAAAATATACAAGATATAATAGGGTTAGAAAACACAAGAAAATACCATATGTTTAGAGATGGATGGAAAGAAATGGATGTCAACAGATAATGGTATGGATGGAGGCATAAAGATAGATGTGTATGATAGAGGTATAGAAACAGATGCGTGAGGTATAGAGATAGATGTGTATGGTTAAAGAGCGAAGATAAAGTGATAGTTTGCAAGAGTAATAGCTTTGTAGTTTGAATAAATTACCTGGTCAAATAGAAGCCTAAGTTGTCTCTCTGATTCTCCCACCCACTTGCTTAAGCAGTCGGCTCCTTTTCTCATGAAGAATGAGACCTTATGCTGTTCGTTGCTGCATTCGTTTGCAAGCGCTCTGGCTACTAGTGTCTTCCCAGTACCTAGTGAAGAACATAATGCTTTCAAGCTCCAAGAGTTCATATTGTCACGGAGCAAGCATCAATAAATCTAGCAGGGAGTTATCTGATAAACCTTCTGGTGAGAGAAGGCTATCTCTCAAAGCGTCGCACTCATAAACACTCATAACTGTTCATAACATGATAAAATTCTCTTGTTATTATGACAATCACTGAGCACACAAACATATTTACGATCTGAGGCTTTGCGAAAAAAAACTCCACGACGTAGCAATGTCACAACTCTATGTCTATCTATAACAAGGCATTCGTGATACTTCAAGCAGTAAATATTGCACATAGACGCATCCAGTTAGCATTAAAAACGATGCCCGTACAATAGCTTATACGAAATCCCACCTGGTGGTCCGTAAAATAGCACGCCTCTCGGTGGCGCAATGTGAAACTTTTCAAAGAATTCAGGATACAACAGTGGAAAGACTACCATCTCCTTCAACGATCTGATGTGCTTTCAAGCCCTCCGACATTTTCAAACGTCACCTGATAAAAAGGAACAAAGTAAAACAAGTGTTTATTAAGCAGGCAGGCTAAATAGACTGTCCCAGAAGATCCAATAAAGATGATAAAACACGGGCATGGCAAAAAAAGTAGCCTGCCTGAGGGTAGACCTTACAAGTGACCGCGCAGAAGGAAATTAAAGAAAATTGCACAGTCTGCGCATCAGCGTCGATTCTTGAGTGCTCCAGATCTGAAACGCTCCTGCGAAATGGTTCCAAATCTTGCGCAAAAAATCGACTCCGCTTTGACTCCACCGAAACTTAATATCTCGATGAAGTCATTCAAAACATCCTCCTGCGCAGTCCCCCGTAAAGTCTGCACACAGGCTATGAATCAATCACCTTGTTATCGACACTCATAGGGTCGACGTCAGCTAAGCTTGTTCCAATGACATTGCGCTCTCGAGCCCTCTCTCTGTCCTTCAATACACCGATAATATCAGTCGGTTTGAGGTTCATCGGTAAACAACGGGCTCTAGCTTGCGCCATGCTCTTCGCCTTTCTACGCTCAAATCTGCGCTCATCATCAGAGTCTGGATAAACAATAACAACAACAGGAAATATAAAACAGTAAGAACCCGGATGTAAGAGCCCGGATGTGAAAGCGTACTTTTATAAAAGCATTCAACTCAAAATCCGCGTAGCTGTCAATATTTCCAATATAAATACCAGGTTGTCATTTCAGCGAAACGTTATGTGATTTTTACTGGTTTTGTCGTAATATACTTATTTTAATTTAACGGATTTGTCAATTGGAATTGTCAACTGGAACTACTGAAATTTGTCGCTTTTATCATCATGTCTCTTTTGGTCGTTGTTTACATTTTAAAATTTCTGTCAATATTTGTATGCACACGAAGTATTTTTTATACTAACCTGATGATGAAGTAGATGATCCATAATGCTTTCTTCTACGCATGCTATCGGGGGCAGAATGCTGGGGCATTCTATGATGCCTCTTTCGGTGCATGGGGCTGTGGGGAATGACGTTATAGAATGCTTCTCTTTTCCTTGATTTACCTGAAAATGGAAATACTTTATGAATGAAAGCATTGCAATATTTTATCGCATATAACACGGTCTTTAATCAAAGCTCTGATTGATAAGAGCATACTTTGCATGTTGAAGAAGTTACCCTGTGTAAACACTGTCATTACAGTGCAGCTCCCAAATAACAGATACCAATGGGACCGATAATATTTGTGTACATTTTAAAATAGAGATTGCATTCGCAACGAGATGACCAATTTAAAAATACTTTGGGACATAAACATTAGCCTGTTGCATAAAGGTGTTCGATCCACTGTATTATAATTATAATATATACAGAAGGCATCTATATTGCACCATTTATCCACGTGGCTCAAAGGAGCATTACAACAATTGATACCTGACATTGGTGGAGCACAATATCTTCTTGTGGCCACTCGTTTTTCACGAAAGGAGTATGGTCTTTCTTGGCCACTTTGCTCTTCAACCTCTTCTTCCTCCTCACTTCCGTCTTCTTCTTCACTCCCGTCTTCTTCTTCATCATCACTGTTACTTTCCTCATCTTCTCCTGACTTTCTCTGCTCTTTGAAGCCATACAACGGATTCTCTTCGTTCTGGAATGCAAATTCAATGCTTGATACAATGAGAAACATTCACAAAACAAGCCAAAGAATTACCTGGTTAACACCAAAAGTATTACCTCTTCTTCTTCGTCATCTTTTTGTTTTTCGTCGACAAGTTTTCTTACCATCAAGGTTTCGTTCAAAGTTCCAAAGACCTCTCGTCGTTGCCTTGCACTTCGTCTGGGCTCAGAAAAAGAATCAGCTAATTTTCGCAGTTCTTCAGAATCTGATCTTCTTTCCTGACTCACTCTTGGAGTACCTGCGTGTAATGTATGGTAGCAATTTTATAAATCTAGTAGATTTAAATTCAAAGAATACCAGAACATGATAAAGATGGTAGAGTGTGGTTGAGAAATAAATTTGACAGATGTACTATATTTTTCACCTTTTAGCTTCTCTGAAGGGGGCAGCTGATCACAGCCATGAGATCTGTGAGACAAGTGTGAGACATATTTTTAGATGTCCCTTTTTACTATAGCCATAGGAACATGAAAAAGAATTTCAATAGAAAATGCTCTTGGCCTGGTGCAAATTAGCTAGAATACCTGGAGGACCGTGAGGATGGTTGAGAATGCCTTGACGGATAGTCATGATAAGAAATAGATACATCTGAGTAGATCTTTCTTTTTTTTGTTGGCCGCTCATCTTCTCTCTGTGAGGACCTTGTTCCATTTAAAAATGCCTTTGATTGAATGAAAAAAATGAATATTAAGCTCAGCATATAACATTTGTCTCAAGGTATTAAGTACCAGCTGACACAATGCATAGTACGCATGAACAATAAGAGCCAATTTCTATTGCTCTGTGTGCCTCTATTGTTCTATTGTTGAAGTTCCAAAATGTACACTTGAACATATGATGATTTTGGGCCAAAAATCTTCATTTGTTAGGGAAATTCACATTAGAATACCTTCATGGGGAGATATAGGCTGTTGAATTAACTTAGTAAATGAAATAAAAACTAGTTAATCGGTTCGCTATTAACTCTGCCAGATTTGGACATAGTATTGCTACTGTGCACCTTGTGTTGTGGGATATTAAATACCTAGCATTTTAGAGATTTTACATACAGAAAAAAATAGGCAAATTACCGCTTGATTGGAGATTTCATGTCTTCTTGATGCTCTTTGTCGACTTGAAATTTCCTCCCTTTTCAACCGTAAAGATTGAGCAAAGGAATGCCGTGTGTGAACCATTTTTAAACTATGTATTATTGTCAGTATGGAAATCCGCCATTGGGACTTGCTTGCTTGCTTTCAAGTTTCAATTCAAAAGGTTGAGCAGCGCACGCGCGAATTTTCTTTCGCGCGTGAAGCCTGGAGGCCATCTTGTTTCTGTCTCACTTTGATGCTTTGCTTTGTTCCCAATACAATGTCATCCATCATCAAAGTTAGAATAAATTTTAAGTTTGGTATAGTTGATAAGAAAAGAGAAATGAAATTAAGCAATTGGACATTCAAACAAATCATAGTACAGAAGTTTCCACCAAACCTAAATCAAAGATAATGGGATTAATACTGAATACAGGGCTTCACGTACAGGGCTTCACGTATGAATACAGGGCTACTTTATTTAAGAATAGATATTATATTAGATTTAAAGAAGAGAATTTATTAAGCATAGCTAATAGAGGAACACTTTACATTTTCTCCATCAACTATGATAATAACAATTTGCGTAGGCAGCAACAACATTGTCAATTCATTTCACATGACTTGTTTTGTATTTAATTGTGTCGTAGTGTGGCTCACTCAAGCAGAAAATGGCTTAAAATTCTCAGTATAATGTTAAGGACATTTTCTACGATTTAGAACGTCATGGACCTTTTTTACTATTCACTAAAATCCAAGAAAGAATGTATTCAGAAACCACTAATCTTTTTGTGGCTGCCCCCACAAGGCACACAACAAAAATTATTGCCAGGTGAGACAATTCAGTTATTTGATCTGCTTTGAGTAGCGAAGTAAATCCAAAAACAGATAAGTTGTTTAAAAACCTCAAGTGGAGCACATTAGAGCCATTTGTACTTGACGGCGTTAGGTGACGGTGAAGCGAATTCAAAGGTAAGTCTGTTGCTCCTGAAGATCAAGAGCCCAAGTCTGGCTCATAGAATAGAATACGTTTATAAATATCCCTCTTCAATTCTTCTTTCCTTGCCTTATCCAACATTTTTAGACGGTCTGGAGTAACACAATGAATTAAAGTGACCATTACTCATCCGATTAACAAATAATGCGTCTGTTACAATTTTTAGGTTCATTCTCTGCTACTCTCTGTTAAGATTTGTTAGGTATATACAGGTTGGTTTGGTACACGACTCCAAAAGCAACGATGAAGATGCTACTTATGCTGGCACTGACTTTTGCAGTTTTGCTCATTCAACAAGACTTGGCACAAGCTAGAATGCACAAGTATGACAAGAGAGGAATGAGTATTTTGATTTACAAAGGTTTGTGTTGCAACTTGGGTTGTATTTTGCCATCATAAACAGAAGTAAAGCAAGAGAATCGCTTGCAATACTCAATGACCCTCAACACCACTCGATAATAGAAGTCATTCAAAGCATTCTCGTGACACACAGGCTGAACTGACTCATTGCTGTTTAGGCGCCAAGAAATTAAAATAAGCAAACTCAATATATAAAACTACCATTTTCCATTAGCTACGCTCTCTGGTCTACATACACTTCAAGGCCAACTGCAACAAAAACGTCGCCTTTATGTTCTTTAACTAAAAATGTTCCATCTTTATATTATAATGACTTTATGTCGCGAAAAATATCAAATTCAAAAATCGGGCGCGACATGCTATGACGTCATAACCAGACACAGGAACATATTCAAAATCAATAGTAACCTAAAAAGATAGCCAAAAAAGGACTACTGTGGGTGACCCTGGTCTTTATCGCCAAATTGTTTTTTAGGGAACCAAATTGTTGACTAAAATACTTGAACTTGCAGGGACAAAGTATTGTGGTAAAGGAGACATAGCGAAGAACTACAATGATCTTGGAAAGTACAGGCTGACAGACATGTGCTGCAGAGCTCATGATCTCAAGTGCCCTATTCGTATCAATTCCTTTGGGAAGAAGTACGGCACACGAAACTATAGCTGGAAGGTTAAATCTGATTGCAGATGCGAGAAGAGATTCATGGATTGTCTTTTAAAGGTTCGTTTACTTCTCATTGCTTGTATTGATAGTTTGCAATTAAATACCCGGCATAGCTCCAAGAATGTGCTGAAACATGGCTCCAAAGGTATGCACGTAGATATGGCTCCCTCCGAACATATAGCATTTTCTTACAGCGTTTAATTGTAAATTTCATATCTTCCAGGCTAATACAGTAGCGTCGTTGGGACTGTATCAAATTTACTTCAACATGATCAAGCCAGACTGCATTAAACTCAAAACAGTGAAAACTAAAGTGTGCAAGAAGCACAAATGGTTTACGTGCGTGAAATATACTTACAAGTACTCGAAGAAGGCTTATTTTTACAATTTACACAAAGCACTGGGCATCAAGTTTTAAAAGCCACTTCATACATTTGATACTTGACTTTACATCAAGCTAACCGTGTGGTATTTTTAGATATTAGATACATTTACACAGGCAATCAATGTTTTGGAAAATAGAGTTGATTACTGATTTTAAACTTCAACCTATCATGTCTATTCAATCGTAAGTTTTTCATTGGATAATAAAATACTTTTGCTGCAACTTTATATGCACAGTCATTGTTCCAATTCTACGGCCTCTAAATGTTAAATGTTCCGTTTTGAGCGTTGTTAATGTTACGCATAGGCAACAGAAAAAATGTGAAAATTAAAAGGCCTACGACAAGTGTTAGTCAGAGCGCAGAATGCAAATTACAATCGAGAGTGAGCAAATCATATTATCATATTTGCATTGCAATGAGAAAAGAGCTTATAGTTCCATTCAGAAATTTGCCCTTGGGCAATTTTTTTCGCGCTTGGAGGGAGAAGAGGGCGCCGTCTTGTTTCTGCCTCACGTTCAAACCTTATAATTTGTTAAGCTAAATGAAAAACCCTTGGAGCGCAAAAATGAGGAGCCTCTTCAGCTGAACAGGTCATTGGGGACACAACACGGCAGCCTGGGCCATACAGTCATTCTGTTCTTAATATTATACAATGAATCAAAGCATTGCTCTTTGGCTCATATTGAATATCTTCTACGATTTAGATTGACATAAATCCATCATCATCAACCTATAATGCAATAAAATATGTCTTTGGAGACGACTAATGTTCATCCATTTATTTTGATAAACAATTCAAGGGTAACCATCCGAAAGACACCAATTGCACAAAAGTGTAAAGTGAAGCACAATATCACAACGCCCTCCTTTGTCCATTCCTTGCTATATACTTCATTTTTCCGTATCAATATTATGCTTCAATTAATGTCACATGCATTTGTTTTCTTTCTTTCCATTCTCATATGACTAAATGTGATATTATATATATATCTTTTCACATTCTAAACTCTATTCTAGCTTAGTTGGGTCAATATGAAAGGTCAGGTTTTACGTATGTCTTAAATCCGTTCGTAGCCATAAAAGCATATATTCAACCATTCTTATTCTTAATTTCCATTAGTTCTTTAATCAAGTTGCGTCAATTGCGTCAAGCAGCTCTTTTATCAAGTTAGTTCTGCTAACAATTCGCAAAAATTTCGTTGTGTCCTCCGTTAACCGGTTTACCATCACAATATACAACAGGACAACGAGATTAATCAGAATCTGGATGAAATGGAAGAGAATCTGCAAAAGATAAAAGAAGTTCCAGGAACTAACCACCCGAAACTATCTTTTGAACCAACTGTCCTAGAAAGCTGAAACATGGCTCAAAGTGATTAGAATCCTCAAATTAGCCTAATTCGACCACTTCACATCCATATTTCATTCAATTTCAAATTTTGAAAATTCATTGCAGCCTATTCATGATGGATAGCTACATAAAGTTATTCACTACTCGCGAGCATTTGAAATTTTTAACTTTTGAACCAAGTGTCCTAGAAGGCTGAGAATTGTATCAACGTGATCAGAAGGCCCTAAATAGTATGTTTTGATCATTTGTGAGCCAAATTTTAATCAATTTTGATTTTTGATTTCGCGACTTTAGGCTTTCATGATGGACAGATAAAGCTATTCACTAGTCGCGAGCATTTGAAATTTTTAACTTTTTAACCAAGTGTCCTAGAAAGTTGAAAATTGTTTCAATGTGATCAGAAGGCCCTAAATAGTATGTTTTGATCATTTGTGAGCCAAATTTTAATCAATTTTGATTTTTGATTTCGCGACTTTAGGCTTTCATGATGGGTAGATAAAGCTATTCACTAGTCGCGAGCATTTGAAATTTTTAACTTTTGAACCAAGTGTCCTAGAAAGCTGAAAATTGTTTCAACGTGATCAGAAGGCCCTAAATAGTATGTTTTGATCATTTGTGAGCCAAATTTTAATCAATTTTGATTTTTGATTTCGCGACTTTGGGCTTTCATGATGGATAGATAAAGCTATTCACTAGTCGCGAGCATTTGAAATTTTTAACTTTTGAACCAAGTGTCCTAGAAAGCTGAAAATTGCTTCAACGTGATCAGAAGGCCCTAAATAGTATGTTTTGATCATTTGTGAGCCAAATTTTAATCAATTTTGATTTTTCATTTCTCCATTTTAGGTTTTCATGATGGATAGCTAAAGTTATTCACTACTCGCGAGAATTTGAAATTTTTAACTTTTGAATCAAGTGCCCTAGAAAGCTGAAAGTTGTTTTAACGTGATCCGAAGGCCCTAAATAGTATGTTTTGATCATTTGTGAGCCAAATTTCAATCAATTTCGATTTTTGATTTCTCGACTTTAGGCTTTCATGATGGATACATAGAGTTATTCAATACTCGCGAGAATTTGAAATTTTTAACTTCTGAACCAAGTGTCATAGAAAGTTGAAAATTGTTTCAACGTGATCCGAAGGCCCTAAATAGTATGCTTTGATCATTTGTGAGCCCAATTTCAATAAATTTCGATTTTTGATTTCCCCACTTTAGCCTTTCATGATGGATAGATAAAGTTATTCACTACTTGCCAGCATTTGAAATTTTTAACTTTTGAACCAGGTGTCCTAGAAAGCTGAAGTGGTACATAATGCAATTATTTTTTGATCCAAATGGTCCAAAACGTTTGACACTGGAAACATTGAAGAGTAGAGCACAAGTGGTTTATGTACGTGAATTATAGGTTCAAGTATACGAAAAAGGCTCACTTTTACAGTTTACACAAAAAACTCGGCATCAAGTTTTAAAAGCCACTCCATACATTTGATACTTGACTTTATATCATGCTAACCTTGCGGCATTTGGCGATATTAGATACATTTACATAGGCAATCAATGTTTTAGAAAATATAGCTGATCACTGATCTTAAACTTCAAACTATAATGTCTGTTCAAACGTAAGATTTTCATTGAATAATAAAATACTTGTGCTGCAACTTTATATATACAATCTCTGTTCCTATTGCAGCGCTTAATTAAATGTTAAGTGTCCTGTACCATAACGTTGCCAATGTTACGCATAACGCACCGAAGAAACGCGAAAATAAACAGGCCTACTACAGAGTGTTAGTGAAAACACAGATACCAAGAATACAATTAGGGGTAATAAAGAAATAATCTAAATCGTCACAGTAAAACAAAGGTTATCTCAGCTGTTAGACGCACACATAAGTGACGTCGCAGGGAAGCGCTGTATCTCTGCGGCTTTCTAACTACACATCAGTAGCTGAGTTGCCTCTGTGTTTGCCGCGGCCGCTCACAATTGCCCCATTCTGCGTGTGATATGAAGCTTGTACGCTAGAATAGTACGGTACGCCGGTTTCATCGCGACGCGGTGCCATGAAACTGCCGCGGTATTTCTTCCTGAACCGGTGTATGACTAAACCAAGCGTAAGTATGAGAATGACCGCGCCTATCACAATACCAGCCGTGATCCAAGCAACACTGCTCTTCTTCAACTTCTTGCTAGTTCGCTTGTCGAGGTTTGGTTGTTGTTGCTGTTTAGAAAGTTCAGAATTGCAATGAGAAAGAGCTGAACACGACGCTTTAGGCCGAGACAATGTTACATTTTCAAATGATAATTCTAATTTGAGCCAATTTTATGAGCAACATTCTTGTTTCTGGCACCAATGCTCAAACCAATTTACAATTATCTGCGCTTTTTTAGAAATAAATCTCATTGCAAATTGAAAAGAATCAACCTAAATGGTCAGAGAACCTTAATTAAAATGTTTCGGCTCTTTTTTCTTAGTAATATTCAGTTCATTGAAGCATTTCGATATTTAAGGCCGTGCAGCCAATGTAGCAGACAGCAAATGTTTTTAACCTCTAATTTTCGAACCAACTTCCTAAAGGATTGGGAATTGAGTTCCCAACCCTTGAATTTGTAAGGGCTAGAAAAAGTGACTCAATTTAGTAGAAATTGACCATTGGTGAGTCGTACCACTGCGAACGACTCGCCTATAAATGTAACAAATGTTCCAACATAAATAAAATGTGTACTACTGGGGCAGTCTTCGGCGAACCATCTGTTCTAAGCTGCTGGAACGCGTCTCCAATTGATGAAAAAGCCCTTAATTAACAGGTTTCTTGCCATATTTTATTTTGTTTCAAAGTTTGTGTTGAAGACATATCTAGATATAGCATCAACAACAGCAAAGGAATTTATAGAGCGAAGTAAAATTAAATACTTACACCGCTTGAAATTGGATTTGAATTCTCTCTTTTTGTTGGCTGAGCCACAAAGTTTGGTAACTCCGTTGTCTTTTGGACAGTTTTTGGATCTGGTCTTCGGCGCGGTTTCCTCTCTATGGAAAATAGACAACATAAAATATTTTAAAGCATTCTTCTAAATGGGAGAGGGGGCCGGCCTTAGACAAGAATATCTCTATACTTAACTCTTTACTCTATTATCTGTGTAATTTAGTTTGTGAGAACCATACGGGTTTTTATAATAGTTTTTCTGCAAATTAATCCAATATTAATAAGAAAACTGAACCGTCACTCAGATCGAAGGTTCTTTGAAGAAATTACTTCGAGTGAGTTCGATTCGAGTGGATTTGATTCGACTTGAGAGGGTTCTATTGGATTCGATTTGAGTGAATTCGATTTAAGTGGGTTCGATTCGATTTGAGAGAATTCTATTCGATTTCAAAGAATTCGATTTGAGAAAAGTCTTTACCTGAAGGTGGCCGCTCAGTGACATCGCAAACAATATTAACCTTTCCGTCGATCTCATAGTCTGTTAAAATCGTTAAGTTATATTTGATTTTCTCGATTATATCTTCGATAATGTTTCCATCCTGACAAAGGAGAGAAAATCAAGAGTCAAGTTATGATGTATAACAATATATCATCTTCCAATCTGGTGCAGTGTGCATTGAAAGCAAAGATCTTCTGAAGGAACTTTTAGCAAGTTTTGACTAACCTCGTAGTATTGAAACTGTTGGAGGCATCCAACAAAGCCTTGCTTACTGGTCGAACCGAATGCTGTTATCGGATTAAAATGTCCACCGAGATAAACTATATCATTGCCTCCGCAGCCTGCCTCCGCATGACCAAACGGACTCTTCTTGGTTTCTTCAAATCTGAAAGAGAAGCGGAGAACGATGAAAGACAAAGATCTGCTAATCCTGTCGACAGATAACCATCGAAGCAGGTGTACACGTTGTATGAATACTACTGAAAACTGATAGCGTGAAATGGAAATGTATTTGAATAGATTGGGAATATTGTCATATTCTATCCCAACCTTGAGATTATTCGATCATCGACTATCATTGTGAAGGATGCAGTGTGTTGTTTAATCTGTACGTCATGCCAAAGTCCATCATCCAACTCATGAGAGCTCATGATAACAACTTTTCCTGTGTGGTATAATGCATTGAAATGGAATTAATGTGATCAGGCAAGACAAGGGCAAACACCAGCGAGGGAAGAGCCAGGAAAGCAGATACAGCGAGAAAGCAGAACAAAAGACGTTTAGCATGTACTTAGCTTGGGTAAAGCAATGGATGCAAGTACTGTATGCAATACAAAATGCTCACGAGACAATGAAGCAATACATAGCTGAAACCAAGGACAAGACAAGTACAGGACAAGTACAGGACAAGTACAAAACAAGTACAAGACAAGTACACGACAAGAACAAGACATGTACAGGACGACAAAGACAAGACAAGAGGGATACAAAAATAAGACATGGAACAAGTCATTTACCTGCTCCAACATTTGTTTCCAATCTGACACGGCCTAAAAACAATTCTAATGTGAGGTATATGTTTGAATTTCCAAGTGTGACAAGAATTCCATTCTGCTGTCTCGTTTTGAACCTCAGTCGGATCTTGTTGAATTTTCTGTTGCTCAGGGCAACGACTTTCATTGAAATAAAATCCATGTTAGAACGAAGAGATATGACTGGAGAATCTATAGAGAGAAAGTCACGTTCTATTATTCGTCCCCCCTCGATTTTGTTCCCCCATCCAAGGAAGAGGCCCCCTCCAAGACCATCGAAAATCGAGCGGTTTTAAGAGAAAGTGGGGTAAGCATTTTCATAGTACTTTACACTTATGCATACCCACCTTTACCCCTATCAAATTTCTACTGCTGCTGTTATTTGCAAGCACACCTATACCTTCACCTTAAGCCTTAGTGAGTGGTAGCTTAGCATAGATACCTGTCATACCATTACACCTATTCAACATCCACATCTACCGCCTACCTTTGAGCGCATAAGCAAACAATCGAAGTTACATGTGTGTAACGTCTATGAAGTTGTAGCGAGAGGGAGTCAGCACTCGACTACATTCTGTTCTAAACTGTATCTTGACTGATTCAATATCGCTCTACATTATAACTTATTACATAACGCAACATGCTGTGCACGCCGTGTGCACGTGAGGTATTGCATGAATACTACAATGTGCTTACCTTTGTAGCAGTGCAAGCCTTTCTTTCCAGTGGCAAAGCAATCGCAAACACAACTACTCACACTGCTGATATATCTTCCACCATTGCAGCTGATCTTCGTACGCTCGTCATTGCAATAGTTGCGGCAAGCGTATGATGTCTTGGAGCCTTTGGCGCTCTGAGATTTCTTCTTCATTTCCTGATAGCCCTGCGCGAATCTCATATCCTTGATGCAGCCAATGAATCTACGACAGGAAACACAGGGAGTCAGTTTGCAGAATAGGGCTTCAATACGTAGATATCTACCACTCCGGCCATCTAACGCTGCTAAATTCATGGACAATTCAGGAGATGTAATTGCAGGAAGTAATACATGCGAGTAATCAGGAGCAACGCGGTGATGTTACACCCGGATAAACTGATGCTATTCATGGATATTAGCTATATAATACTACAAGAAACGGGGGTATAGCATAGCCAAATTGTAATTGTACAAAAGGTACTCACCCTCTTCTACTTTCAATCACTTTTTCAAACGAATCAACAAAATTACCAACATAAACATTTTCAGTTACATCAAGTACTTTCTCCCAATGCACATTCGATATCAACTGCTGTGCTCCATCGAGTTCAAATACGGTTGCCCTGTGATTTCTCGTTATGGTAACATTGTGCCACAGCAAGTCGTTGAGATCAGTACCGAGTTCCTTTTCTGCATTCTCCTCCGCAGAATACGAGACGGCCAGTGCCAAATTTCCATTGTGAAGGCGCAGTTTTAGATAGGTGTTCTGCTTTTTGCCAGGAATGTGAACCAGGTTTCCCTGTGAATTGTTCGTCTTGAACTGAAAGTTTAGCGTGGCTTTTTCTCGAAGGTTCCATTTTCTATAGACAGCCCAAGAGTCTGGTCCACCGAGAAATGTCAGTTCGTCTGATTTGATTACAATTACTCGACTCAAGAACATAAGAACGAATGCCACTACAGTATTCTTCATTGCGATCACCTTTGGTTGTCTTCAGGCGACTCGGTCAATACATCTATGAAGACACTGAATAGGTATTAAAACCTGGAAATAATATAATGTGACTGACAACCAATGCCATATAAGCAACACATGGTATTGCAAGTGAGCAAGTAAACATAAGACAACATCAGGGAGAAAACAACGCAAGAAAGGACACGCGAAAATACCCAACACGACACGACACAACAAAAGAAAATAATGAATGAGGAAGATAAAACACAATGCTACGAGCTTTGGCTAACATTATTTTCTTCATTCATTCGTGGAATAAAAGTCAAAAGCTAACGCCCACACATACACACCCATTAGAGGTAGAGGTTATGAGATTGGTGACATTGCCTTGACACATACACTGCTAAGTGTATAATCTCCTTGAAGAACGCCACTTACATCTCTGATGTTAAGCCATCTAAGCAGGGCCGTGGCCGTGAATAAAACTCCACACAAAAACACAGCTAAGACAGTTAGCTGTAATGAACAACACACAGACGACAGAAAAGAACTTTAATCAATGCTGATAACGATGACAAACTGGCATTGTACTCACTGATGCGATTTTCAGTTAACGTTTTGCGCAAATCGAAAAACAGCATGTCTTGATCACAGTATTATTATGTTACGTGGATAGAATTAGCCCATTGGGCGGTGGGTTTGAATGCAAAAATGACGTTCGTATTATTAATCAGAGGTAGCTAATTCCATATGTGTCATTTTGCATGGAAATTAGATTGGGTAGTACCTGTTTGCGAGTGAGCAGGTGTAAACACAGTATGCTTTTGCATCGATTCTCACAAATAATGCGTATTGCCTTTTAGGAGATCTCAGTCAAGGGTGTGTATGGCTTTTCAAAAGGCATAACAGTTCGTCATAGAGCTATACTAATAATCATAGAAGCAAGTGTTTACTAACATTTTTGCGATACTTCATGTTCGATACAGTATAGCTTAGTGGCTATCGCTTTGACATATAATAAGCATTGGTCAATGTATTTTTATCAAATGCATTCACCAATTCTCCGTCTGTGGTTGTAGCTATTTGTTAGGATAAAGTGGCTTTAAAAGTGCGCAAATCTGATATCTCTCGAGGTATTCAAGAAGAAATGATTTGAAATGAAATTTGAAATCTCACAGCGCAACAATTTTCTTATCAAACACTTTCTTGCATAGGGACCAGTAAAGTAGAAAAATAAAATTCCATGACATGGATACAAAACATAATACTCGATAGCAATGTATGAATATTCCGGCAATAACAATCCTGGGCAGCTAAGCAAACTATGTAATTAAAGGCAGGTGCTGCGATAGGAAATGTAGAAAAATTAATCTTTTGACTTTCACAACTTGAATAATTATTCAAAAGCCTGAGATATTCGTGAATGACAGTGTACGACGGGATATTGGTGAATAAAATTTCAATGAGAAATATCGTTGAAAAAATACAACTTTAAAAAATCAGATGAGTTCTTTACACTGGAATATAGTTTAAAGCGATTCTTTGTTGGCACAAAATCTCTGTCTAGTAGTGCTTCTATCAAATCTTATCAATCTATAAATCACGATTCGATCTTGATAAATCAAACTGTCCCTACTGGTCATAACTGGACAAAATTTATAACTGTCCTTGATGTCACTGATAACCAAATACACTTGGCACATTTGGAGGAAAAGGAGGGGGGAATAAAAGGGTCAACAAGAGAGGATGGTAATTGGTAAAAGTCTCTAAATAGAGCCATAAGATCAAACAGACCTACCTTAGAAACTGAATGAAAATATATAAAAAATAAGCATGATGAACATTATTCAACCTAGTATCAGCATCATCAAAGATAAAGATGATGCAATTACCAATACAACTGTTAGAGTGACACTGGCAAGCGATACAAACATCCCGAGATTTATAACGAAGACTGATATAGCTGAATGAGAGCAAACTCGCTTACCACAGTAGTTGTCCCGTGCTTTGCAGCAGCAATAGCGTCTTCAACTAGCAGCAACACAGAGTGATAGATGACTTTGTTATGCTTGTTTTGAAACTTGTTGATCACTTCAGCGGATATGTATGCTTCTAAAGGATGTTCTCTTTCTCCAAGACAGCAAGCTACGAATCTGCAAAAGACAAAGGCAATAAGTTAGTATCTCTTATCAGCAGAAGTTTGTTTTGTTCACGGTGATTGTGTCTCATGAATATTTCAGATCGAATAGGAAGCCTTTCACAGCCACCTTTGTAACCCTAATGCAGTCATTTATAAAGACATTACATAGCTGTGCATCCCATACACAGCTGATATGCTTGCATGACAGTACCAAGCTTGGAGCTACGTTGGAAGCCTTTACACATTAGCAGGAAACCCATACAAAGCAATACTCCAAAGAAACCTGTACAAAGCAGTGTGATGCCCTCGGGCAATCGTTGAATTTAAGAATCCTTTGCAAAGCAGTGAAACCCTTGCAAAACTTATATTTTTACAGCAATCATATGTATAAGCCTGTTTTGCTCTCACGTATGCGAGTCCTTATCTTATTAAAGGCTTTGACAAAAAGAGATACCTGTCAAAATATTCTAAGTTTTCTACTTTCGAGCATAGTTCTTGGTGAAGCCAAAGTAAAGGTGAAGAGACGAAGCCAAATCGCTCAAAATCTCAGTAAAATGCAACGAAGTCGGTCTGCGATGATGTCAGCAGCAATGCTTGAATGCTTGACCCAGAATACGGATGTCTTGAAATGCGAACAAACACTGTGCCTATTATTTTCTTTGATAAGAGCAGAGCGTGCCTTTATGAAAATTATTTTCTTTTCTGTATCATCCGCGAGCATAAAGGGATTTATCAATGACTGAAGCTCGAAACCTTAGAAATTCTCTTGGAAAACATCTGTCGCTTAAATACATAGATTTCTTCTATTGAAATCACTGTCAATAACAACAAACGCCTTAACACTCACGTCTTTAAGTAAGGGCAAGCATTACGCATGCTTCGCTCTATTTCATGTATAACAATTTTCATTCTCGCAGAAGACACCTAAATCAATATCGGTAGCAATTTCGCATAAAATCATATTTGCGCAAAAATGAATTTATTCGTGAATATTCCAATTCGTGTGTACGGGCAGATAAAGCGCCTGAGTTGATTAAATTACTCAAAGACATAATTATCGAAAATCGTATAATTAATTTTCCTAGAGATAAAATTGGAGAAGAAAGAAAGATAGAGAGAGAACGGTCGCACCTGCGGCAGAAATAAAGAAGGGAAAGGAAAGGTTCAAGTGACTGCGCATTTCAATTCCTCCTCCGTTGAGGACACATAAATAACGTCAGAAAATATTGATAGATTGAACATGATAGATTAGGCAGACGGTGCATTCAGTTTGCAATCAAAGCAGTTTGCTACATGATTCTTTTACTGTTTATTTCTATTCAGTTGAGGGAAACTGATAAAGGTTAATTAATTGGGAAAACAGCAAACTGCCTTAGGACAGTTTTAATTCCATCTGGAGTGCTGGGAATTTTACTACGTTTCATAGTTTTGGGCGACTGAAAATGCCAGTGTAGCCTTCAAACTGATACGGGATAGATAAAAAATTGATAACATTAAGCAAAATTGATTGCATCACACAAATTCCTTGTGTATGAAGACATGTTTGTTTTCTAACAGAAGATCTGTCGTTACAGTTCTATAGAAGATCAGATTTGCATTCTTATAAAGAGCCTTGTAGATTCATAAGAATAGTTACATGCCATAGCATTTTCATAGAACTGTAACGACTTCTCCCCTTCTTCATCTCTAGATATAAGAACGTTTTCATATTAATTTTTCTGATATTGTTAAATAGAATCAGCAAAACTATTGATGACCACTGCCCTGCATACCACTTCCATGAGCAGCTTATGATGTAGATGCGAGGCAGCCTCGTATCGACGAGTATCAACATGTTTTGGTAAAGAGAATCATATGTAAACTTGTTAAAAATCATGAAAAGCCTCGATATAAAACGTTGCTAATTATTTATGCAGCTTGAGAAGAGATTACAAAACGAGGCTCAACTTTAGACATTCGAAATGTTCAGAAAACGCATAATATAAAGATGACGCTTTAATTGCAAACTCTGATGATTCAATGATTCAATTTCGTGAACATTTTCAAAAAGACATTTCGATCCACATTGATCACCATTGGAGCTAAACTGATGACGATCAATGTTGACTGAAACAAGTCTGGATATAAAAATATTCACCATGTTGAAAGGTGTACAATAATGATGGTAATGAAGCGCCGATATCTGCCAATGATTATGTACCTCAGACATTGTATAACAGTACTGTAAGCTGAATTAAATTCAGTCATGCATATGTATGTATGTATGTATGTATGTATGTATGTATGTATGTATGTATATGTGTGTATGTATGTATGTGTGTATGTATACATACAGCACAGCTTATGTTATGCATATTATTATACACAGTAGACTAAGACAGCCGTTAATATGTATGGAGCAGACGCATCCATGTCCAGCTATCCTTATTAATAAACATAAGTATTAGAATCTGTTTGACTCTAAGGAGGTCTGGCCTCTGCAGACCACACGTGAGCCAAAGCAACAAAGCAAGGACAGCGATCGAATCATAAACGGACAATAGACGTTGCAGGTACTATGTCAATATAAGTGACGAACAGTCGCATACGCAATGGAAACATAACTGGTCAAAGTATTATGACAATGCGGGTTGTATTTAAGTCACAGTCAAACGAATTAGAAATGTGTATTTGATGTTTAATAAATCACATGATATCACGAAGCAACTGCTGTTGAATTTTATACACAAGACTATAGGGTGCACGAAAAACAAACTTTTCAAATGCAATTATGTTATTATCTGCATTCGTTAGTAACATGACTATTGATAAAACTCGGAACATCTTGGAGAAAGGAACCGAGGAAGATGGTTAAGCCTTGTGGACCTGCTCTATCTTTTTGCTATTGTTTGATTTTACCCTTGCGAAGTAGAAGACAAATATCTTTCTTTCTTTAATCTGTCATTGTTCTTTTCTTTCTCTCCTCCTTCACAAAGAAAAACTAGAGTAACAGCCAAAAGACGGACTTGTTAGCAAGTCCATCTTTCGGCCCTGTTAATGAGTATATCAGTTCAGTTGGAATATATGACTATATATTTCAATAATTACAGCCCAACAACTCGCTATCTGAAACAGATTCCCATTTCCCCTCGTTTTCTCTTTGGCTGAACTTTGTCCGGATATCTCAAAATCCCGCCATGTCAAACAAATATTCATTTCCCGTGCAAGTTCGTTTGAGAACTCTACTGCACTGCAATGTCACACACCATAGCACATGCCACCCATGATTTCAATGCATGATTGTATCAATTGAAAGTTGAATGGATTCTATGTATAAAGCACAAGGTTGTTCTTTTCCGTCTATTACACATTCCGAATTTTAGCACATGCTGTATTATGCATGTCTTATTTACAACCACAAACTTCTCACGCCACCAGAAAATTATTATCCGCTATCGTTTCTGTATTTGAATAATTGAAAAGCTATGCGGTTTACATTTCTACAAAACGATTCAAAAAGTCTACTTGTATGGTTTTATCATTCAAAATTGATGTATTGTACTTGAGATTTGAAAAGGTTCATTGGATGCGTCAGAGCTGAAGAGCTTACGACAAAGCAAATGCTATTTGATTATCGAAAAATTACATTTGCTGGCTCGAAAAGTTGATTTACAAGGCTGCTAAGATCGGCTTCACATAGGCACTGGGGTAGCCACGATGCTCCGCTAAAGATTTACAGGGATATTTTCACGTCACGTATATCGCAGTGGATGTTAACAGCAGAAAGGTTTTCATAAATTCGTAAGTATGTAAATACATTATTAATTATCCTACTTTCCTGCTTTCCTGTTCTTCGTGGAGATAAAAGAAGTTAGATTAGTGAAAAGGAGAGATTATAATTTACAGGCTCAGCTTCTTGGATAAAACAAAAACATTTCGTAAATTCCATCTTGTTTTAGCTTTTATAAGTATATTCAAAAGAGCTGTAAAGAAGCTAAAAGTAAAATTATAGTTAAAGAACGAGTCAGAGATGTTCATTGAATTGACAATGTTCCCCTTGGAAAAACAGTTTTACTAATTTAAAACCATATTACCCAACACGATTCATCATAACATATAAGACAAAACTAGACAAACTGAACTATATGCTACATACACTATGTCATTTCATATACTGTGCTACACTATGCCCATCATACTATGCTATACTATACTAAACTGTAATGTAAATATTATACTCTTGATGTTAGTTGGGAGAGGCAGTCAACACCAACTACAACATATCATTATGACGATATCTTGTGTGATTGCATAAACTTAAATTACAATAAAACGATTCAGGTTACTTGATATTGGGACGTGATCTATTGCACAACAACTGCATATACTATACCATGCCATACCGTGATAGCTACATTCATGCGCGAACAATTTGTGCGCATTGTTAGTGCAATGATAGACCACATGAGAGATGCATTTGATTGTAATTGAAAAAACAATGGCAGGTTGTTTTTTGTAAACAAATTACATTTGATAGCAACAAAAACACTTCTCCACAAACGCGATAGTTTGGGTAAACAAAAGTGTAAAAAAAGGCCGACTATCGAGCTGAGACATAAACAAGACAATGTTTGAAATTTCTTGAATCAGGTAATAAGATTATAGGAGAGGACATTTGTCTGTGGCATCATAATATGATACCGCGCAGTTCAAATGGTTGCCTTTGGTGCACGGCATAAGTATGTAGCAACAGATGCAACTGAACGACTGCTGCTATAAATCGCAATATGTTCAAGCAGTGACGCTTGAAAAGTGGGGTGTACAACGATACAATAGCACTTTAACTATAGCCATTGTTAGTTAAAATGTTTGACCGTATTGTAGGGCACTTTCCCTATACATTAGCCCATAATACGTGCCTCTAATAACCTCCTTGTTCATATGTCCCTATGCTTATGTTTATAACCCTGGTAACTCTCTAAGGGCTAATGCCCCAGCAAGACTATACGCTGATAAGACTATGCCTTAGTAGGACAGCCCTGATAAAGACTATGCCCTAGTGGGACAGCCCTTGTAGGACTATGCCCTAGTAGGACAGCCCTGGTAGGACTATGTCCTGAGGACTATGCCGCAGCTCACGTCTGCGCTACATTTGCACAACAGCAAAATACACATGCTTTACCGCTCTGCTCTGTGGGGCCACCCAATACAAGTGCTCTGTGCTCTGTGGGGCCACCCAATACAAGTATAGACAACGTTTGAATCTACTGTATACATATCACAGGAGGCGAATTCAAGCCTTCTTCGCAGCCTATTGACAACAATGAGAATAAATTAATGATTCCATATAAATTTTGAAAGAAGATAACACAATCGTAAAACAACCCTAGCCACAAGCAGCAAAGAACCGAGCAATCAGGCGTAAGAAGTTGAACAGAAAGAGTAAACAGAAATGTCCCGTTGGCTAATCCTTAATCCAATACATCGATTCATGTGAATGGATAATGGGATTGAGGGTAAAAGACACCGATTCTAAACTACTCTATAACAGCCAGTAAGATTCGGATTAGATTATAGCAGCATGGATTGAATCGGCTTAGAGATTGGCTGTAAATATGGAAGAGGTACGTAATCGGAACACGGTAGAAATGAGATACAGGACTTGGGATTAAGGGACTTTAAATGGTAGTTGTTTGCCATTGAAAGTTAAAAATAATATGAATTAACACAGATTTGTTACGGGTTTGAGACTGTGCAATGCATTGACTGTGCAACCATAAACTGAAGTCCTGACAACACGATATTCGTCCGGTTTAACATTTATAACCAACTGAGATTCAGTTCTATAACCTTAATCCGAGCCACTGACGGAAATTACTTTTATTCGAAGTTAACTGGATAATAAATGTATTATGTGAATCTTTACTTGAAAATAAAGGCTTGGGTCTTTTTAATAAACCACTGTTAAATTTAATTAGGAAATTCTAGTTACTTTGTGCGTGGCTCAAATTCTGTCTAATTTAGCCTCATATGTGCAAGACTTGTCTTGTCATGTTATTATGCATCGGCGGGTTGTTCATACTCGCACAAATATTCCTTGTATATGCTACTTCCTTGCAATGCAACATCATTTAGCTAACTGCGCTATGCTCAGACAGAGATTCATTTGTTTTGCCCATGATATCCAACCACATTCACAGATTCAACAATATACCATTCGAATCTCGATTCATCTCTTCTCCAAACCATCTAATATTTATTAGCCAAAACAACTTAGTATGGAGCTCGTTGCCAGTCAGCATCGGACAAACTGATATTGAATAATTTAATCGATATAACATGAGAAGATGGGTGGGTGAACCTTCAATTCAAAATAAGACAAGATCATCTAAAGAGTCTTAGACTAACCTAACACTCTTGGGGATATCATGACATTCAGTCTCTTTTTTTTATCAAGCCAATCAAAGTTCTAGCTCCAGGTTAAGCTTGCGCTTATATAGTTCACTATGCTCTCCATTGCCGTTTGCAAATTCAGAACGACTTTCACAAAGATGTAGTTGATTTTATCTTAAGCATATTAGCTCAATCAACGTTCTTACTTATGCTTGGCGGAACATTTATTAGCTTCTTAGATGAAAGAAATGATTACTACTCATAACAGAGCAAAGATATTCTTGCCATCAAAGCTAACTTTGAATTATCTGTAGTGGAATCATACTCTTACAGATATTTTTTATCTTTCCCTTCAATTTTCAGCTTTGAACCTCGGTTGAAAACATTTATTGCAAAACGTTCAACAATATCGCAAGCCTAATCTTAAGCTCATTTAGTTGATTAGAATAGTGAAACAATATGGCCCATCCTAATTCTGCGCAAAAATTTTTTCGTGTAACGGGGGATGGTGTGCGCTGGCGACTTTCAATTCAAATAGACAGCTTGCAACTACTTGAATTATCTCAAGCACAACACTTTATATCCGATAACCAAACATTTCTGCAAACATTGTACAGCTAAATATTATCAAGTAACTTTAAATTCCGGATTATTGCCCACGGTATTGGTTCAAATGTAGAGAATCTTGGGCTCGAGTCTTCAGAACCCCTATAGATACAGTAAATTCCTACATATAAGAGTTTGAACATTTTTTATCAAACCTATTGTTCAAGAATGATTGGGCTTTGTTTTATCTATTGTTTTGAGCGAAAATAATAGCCTTGGGGTTCTTAATCCATTTATTTTTATATGCGGGTATTTACTGCGAATCAGGATACCACCCATACTGTACTCTACAAGGACTCATTGCACACAGCCAATATAGGACACAGGTGTATCGTACATGTAGTATTGTTCGATGTAGAAGGCATTAGTTCGAGCCCAATTCTATCAGAGCCCAATGCAAATACCACAACCAAACATCTTTAATTAAAAAGATGCATTAAAGACATTGTCCTGGAACTGATTTCAACATCAATTCATAATAAAGCCATTGATTAGCAGACAGTTACTTGAATGACATAAATGATTCATTGCTAAGACGATTTTTGTTTACTCTTAAGCAGCCTTAAGAGCCATTGATTCACAAACATCGACAAATCTTCCGTACCTATGTAATAATATGATAGACAATTTGATTCAGCCAGCTTTGTAGGAAATATATGACCCAGAAAAGCCATTAATATTTTCCATATAATTTCAAATACATTCTATTTATTCAATACTTTCAATAGTTCTGAAGCTGTTTTCTGTAAAGGTACTTGAGATTCGAATTTCCCTCAAGATGTAAACAGCGTGAAATAAAAAACAATCGTCTGTTACCCTCGAGCCCATGCAGATTATTTCCTTGCATTAAAACAACCTCTGCAGGTCGCACATTATTATTGGCTCCAATTGTACCGCCTCTACCTCAAGCTCTACCCAGCATGCTTCAGCTTTTATGGCCAATTAACAGCTGTTTCGACACAGCACGACCGTTGGACCAGCTCACAATGGCATTATATCAGCATTTTCGATTAAAATCAGCAACGTAATCTTATTTCAACGAGAATAGTTTGATTTGAAAGGCAGGAGCACATTCTAAGCATCTCTTTGAGCATCACAACGTTGTTTTGTTAGCAAGAAGATCGCTTGCTGTTTGCACAGCAAGAATCGATCACCCATAACACATACATGTAATAAGGCATTTTGTCAATCTGAAGCTACGCATTGGAATTATGACTAATGCTTTAAAAAGTCAAATATCAAACATAAAATAGCAAGAAGAAGAAACTAAATTGGGATATCGGAGTTTAATGTTGAAAGTACCTTAAACCGGCTACCCTTAGTGTCTTTCGTTCAATTCTCGATTCCATTATCCGTTTCATTTCAAGTCATGTAGATGCCAATGATGTCATGAACACAATCCAAGCATACCCCCCTTGTCGGTCTAAGGATCTGCAAATAAAATCAGCAAACATAATGATTGGATACCTTTAATGATGAAATTTCTTAATTGGGGAATTTCATTGACTATACATGACAGTTGATTATTAATTTTAATTAGAACTAAGAGTGAAAAAATTCTTCATAGTCAATCAGCCAGGAAGCATTTTCGACATTTAGAGAAATGGACAGAAAACTGAGATTGAATATGGTGTGTTTTTCAACAAGAGTCTCGCACGTTCATTCAGCATTTGTTGAATGAATCGTATCATAACAGGCTAAGCAGTAGATAAATCAGTTGGAGAGTAATGTCAGAGTAATTTTTTCTCTCTGGCATAGCTTGCTCGACACGATTTACTAGTATCATCTCATACATTGAAAACAAGAACATCCCACGTATAGCAAGCTTGGAAAATTTTACTGTATGGGTTTAAGTGGTGGGTTTTTTCAACGTGACCACGCACTATCTGTTAGTTTTACGACACGTTCATATGGTCTATTCTCACTAACTTGAGCTCTAACAGGCTAAAAGTTCCTTGAATGATTCCAAAATTTGTGAAAGGCATCAATAAATGTGTCCATGGCATAAAATATGTATACGGCGTGGTTTCTTCACCCTTTAGAGAGCTTGGCTGGGCAACTATGTAGTGAGAAGGTGAGGTCAACTGGTGCAAATGTGGGCAAAACAAGACCACCACACATTAACAGGGATCTATGTGTCTGGTAAACTGATGATAAGAATCATTGATAATCAATAGGGGTAGAGACGAGTCAGATAGAGAAATGATAGTACTTATAATAACATAAGGCACACACAGACTCATCGAAACGTATTTGAAGCATACGGATTAATCTGTAGTACATAAATATGCATTCATAAGGTTATTCACAACTTGACTGGATTATTTCTTATAGGGTCGAAAAATTGGTGTATGCAAATGACACGAAGCGACAGATTTAGATTTCTGGGGCAACCCCCCGTGATCAATATTAATCAGATTCTGGAATGAGTTAGGGCTTTCGAGCAGATTAGCTTTCGTCTGCATTGCACACATGTAAACACTGACGGACAAATGTAATCGATAAGAGACATATATTTCCTCGCACAAAGTGTACCTGACAATACCTTGTGTGAATACAGCAAGCGTACTACATATACACGAATGCCATTCGAGTTATCGCATAGCTTGGAAGAGCTTGAATGGGCAGGAATACAGGATACATAACGATGCTATTCTTTACATGGGCTTTACACGAAGTGTAGTACATCTATAAATGGCGAGGTACGTACATTTGCATCGAATATACTATACTCTACGCAAGGCATTCTAGTCTTAGAAATAGATTTGATGTGTCGACTTTGATGCTGTGTTTTAGAGCAGGATAGATACGTATGCTAGAAACCAGACGTAGATATAACTTCGCGCGGGAATTTTTTCGACCGAATAACTTTGGCTTTCTTGGAACTTAGAGACTCCCCGATGGCTTGATTACACGTGAAAAATGTGTCTAAAGAAGAAAAGTTGTATTCTTACCTTGTCAGCCATTCTGATAAGTTGAGATTAATGTTTCCATATGAATTGTTGCATCGTGCATTATGTATTTTATCCTAAAACACGGAATATAAGATGTATGCAAAAAATTATATTTACTAACATCACATTAAACATATTCATGTATACATATATATGTATATATACATGTATATATATTATATATATATATAATAGTAAAAAACAGTGGAATCCTTGATAGCACATCTAATAATTTCAAGGTCCTTTAATAAGATCCTTGGGAAAATCCTTGAAATCCATGAAATCTTACCACAATCCCTATTGTGAATAGCTGATGGCCAGCGTCCAACCACGAAGAAAAATTTCACATAGAAAACACTTTGAAAGATAAAGGGAATTATGAGTGCTCTATTGATTGAAAGAACAAAGATTTATTATAGAAAGAACAAGCTTGAGCACAGAAGGGAAGCACTTTAAATAGCATCGACCATAGGGAAGCACTTTTATTCTCATCTCAAAGTCAGTCCAAAATTTTAAAATTTGTGCGAGCTTTCATCATACAAAATTTATAAAAAATAGATTTATAATTAATAGTGACTTTAGAATGAGATTAATAATGAATTGCTTCGTGTTTATCTAATGGTTGCGAAGATTTTGAAGTGGTACAGATAGAGTCGAAAGAACCCAAGAAACTCAAAGCGGATTACATGCTTGCAAAACAATGGATCCAAAAATTAACTGGTTCAAATATGAAACTTAAGATCTACTTAAACCAAGATTATGGATAAAAAACACAGTATGTAAAACTATATTGTGTGGAAAAGTATAAACTCTGATTAACTATTTGCAAAACTCTGATTAACTATTTGTAATGCGAATACGAGGTTAAATGAACTGGAGCGAGGTTGGTTAAATTGAATTTGAAAGAAGCAACGAACAAGTGAAGTGGACTTAGAGTAGTATAGCACGTAGGGGTAATATGGATTTAGTATAGCATAGAACGCAATAATAAGATTGATGTAGTATAGTATAACCACATAAATCAATTGACGTGTTACATCTCGATGATGTATGACTGCACATATTAAAATGATAAAATTTTATAACTTAATAAACCTTGATTAAATAAGAAGCGAATCAAGAACTAATGAAGGTTTTCAACCTCAACCAGCTCATGGTGATTTGATAGAACATTGTCACAGTTTAAAATAGAATTTGCAACATTTGATAATCCTGTTCTCTAGAAAAGATCAGTGGTGGTGAAATTTGATTAATAAAATCTTGTTTCGTCTTGTTTCGGACTTTGCAGTCTCGATGTTCCATATAAAATTTGTAATTACTCTTAACTTCATCAGTATTAAAATCGATGTTTTATCAGAAGAATCTTATTAACTTATAAGGGGAATAATAATTCAATTTTTATTTCAAAGTTTCAAATAGGTTACTTTTTCATTGGGGAGTAAAACCTTATGATTTTCTCTAAATGTCATTAAACAGTTTGATATGAGAGAGAGAATTAGAATTAGTGCATAAAGACAATTATGTAATTAAAATGACTGTGCCATATATAGTTTTGAGGTGCAATTATCGGAGCAAGCATACATAAGAGAAAGAGAGCAATTGATTCTATTATGTCAATTTGAGTCCAATTTGACTCTGGAAACTCTTGAAAAGCCGTGTTGTTTAAGTTGTTCGCAAACTTAAATGCATGTATAATTTTCTTTACTTCATGTCTAACGAGTCCTGCTACTTCAATCAACATGTTCGCAACATGCACGTATACAACATGCTTCGTCAGCACACATAATAATATATGTAGCTATAATAATGCTTAAAACATATACCACGTACAAATCATATATAATGCACAAATGATCGCATGCATTTGGCTACTCCTCACCTGCAACCGTCTGGTTAAAACTAAACTTGATTTATCACAACAAATTACTTTGTCGCGTGGTACCTCTGACTCATACCAACATAATTCAGTAGCTTTTATTTGTCCATCTAATCCTAAGCGTGTAAAGGGTTCTAGCAACGTCTGGTATCTAATTCGATATACCGCGTCAGAGATCAGGAAGCATTACATGTAAGATGCAATTTCGGTTTTCATCTTCAATGCAGCGGACGATTTGTTGCTAATCTCTGCAAAATAGCTTAGAATGTCTGCTACTAAATTGTCATAGTCAATATAATAGCATAACGAAGCCTCAATGAGCCCAGACGCATGTATGTATGCGAGCTGTAACTCGTATACATATACATACATGCACATAAAGAAGCTTGCTTGAAAATGGAAGGAAGCTATAAAAGATATGGCGCCAGTCTGTTGAACTGATGCAAAGTATTAAGTCCCACACGAAATTTATACTATTATGAAGGAGATAAGAACATACTCCCTCCCCCCCTTTTTAAAGCTGCAAACATTTCAAACGTAAACAGCCACTTTCAGGTCAGGTCTGCAAAACAATTATAAACAACTTTCTATTACAGATAGGCATTCCAAGGTGCATAAGCGGATAACAGGATCATAATGATTCCGCTGCCAACGGAAAGCTCAAGGTTGCAGGGTAAAACTGGGCATAGGTTAACACACAAAGCGGTATAAATGAGACAATAGCGGATCGGTGATAAATGAGAACCAGCGCGTGGCATTTTACATTAACAGCGTCATGCATTGGGATGATTAAACAGACAGAGCAAAGTAAAGCAGACTTTATAGGTGGGGGAATTTTCTGCGCATGCTTGCTAAACCGAATCACGGTTAATCCATTCATAGAAGGAAAAGAGGATGCTTTACTAATCCCATAATTAAATATAAAACCAAAGCGTGTACAATGTTTGAGTGATTCCGATTTAACTCAATTACTTGCATTGAAGAGTGTATGTAACTGGATTTCTGACCTATACACACGTACTTCGATTATCTCATGAAAACGTATACGACTGTCGTGCGACTTGTCGTATCAATAAGACAGTACTGTGATGCAACAAATGAATGCCTGAGACGTTTGTCGAAAGCGCCTAGGTTTTCAACGGGACGTCTAAAGTTGGAGTATGACGGTTGCCTCAACGGAGGCAAAGATTGCTTGATTATGTAGTGATCACCCCGGTAGATCACTGCATGACCATTCATTGGCAGTGAGCAAGGACATCGTACCAGGGGGTCAATTAAGTGATTGTCTCTTTAAACAAGGAATGTAAAGAACTGCTAAATACCAAGCGTTGCGAGGATATGATTACGGATCAATTAATTCACGGAAGCACGAGTGACTGTTCTCTCCATTATTGGGCGCTGTTTGTCCTCAAGAATAGGGATTAGAGGACCCAGCTGATGTATGCCCAAGAAGTTAAGCTGATTTTCTTGTTTTTTACAGGACACAATGAAATTCCACAGTTTGATGTAAAAAGGTATCTCGAGATTTTAGGCATCATAAATTAAAGCTTGGATTTGGCGAACCATCGCGAAAAGAGTTTGATCGATTTTTGCATTTAACAACGGATGGTAGAGCTGCAAAGAACAGTGGTTGGAACTCAAGCAATCGAATGAAGGTATAGATTAAGTTCGATTCCAGTAACTGAACAGTAAATTTATATTGGATATAAATTGTCGAGGATATTGAATATAAATTTGTGGAAGAAATAGAGAATTGTATTCAGAGAAAATATAGATCGAAGCATTGTCTAACGCAATAGTCGAAGCAAAACTTTTGGAACATTTCTCAAAGATATTGACAGGATTATTGGGGGTACGGAACATAAAAAGAGAGTATATGCATTCATGGTGCTAGAAACAACCCATAACTGGAGAAGTACCAGCATTTTTGTTTGTCGGTGACTTCACTATACAAAGGAGATTGAAATCAATATAATTTGATGCGACTTAAAGTAGAAAAACATCCAGCCTGAACATGCGGCAAAGGACTTATAACATCAAAACCTATAACACAAAACTTATAACATCGATACTGCTGATCTCATCAATGATACTGGATAGATGTAACAGTATAACACTGTTAAGCAGATCATCTTCATACGCTGTTTATCCACCATGGCCAGCCAATGTAACGGGGAGACTAGAATTCCGATTCAAAACATCAAACCCGAACTCGTTACTGTTGTACATTGAAGAGGAGAATAATGAGAAGGATAGGGATGATAAAAGCTATCTACAAGTGAGCTTACAACAAGGTGCCATTAAACTCGAGGTACAAATGGGTGGAACTGATTTCTGGAGCAAAAAGCATCGGGTTTTCGGTTTGGATTTAAATGATTTAGAATGGCATTCTGTTGAGATTAAGAGAAAACGAAGGTCGACGACATTGAAAATAGATCAATGGAGCTTTAACATTATAAACACTGGTATGGCTAGTACACTACCGATTAATTCAAGTGTCTATGTTGGTGGCTTGCCAAATCAGCTTCGAAGAAAAGTTGTGAATGGCAGGGTATTCTATACTCCGAGGTAAATCTGAATAATGACTCTTCATTTAATTTGCAAGCTACTATGTAAAGTAGATCATCTAATCTACTTGCTAAATATCCAACATTCTGCTTATTCTGTATACCCTTTACGCTGTATGTTGTCTACTCTTGGCGTTGTCAATCTTATTGTCTACCTTCATTAATGTTAATCGACAAATTGTCTTCACGCATTCTTGTCTACCCGACATGGTTTCTACTCTTGGCGTTGTCAATCTTATTGTCTACCTTCATTAATGTTAGTCCACACAGCATGGTGTCTACTCGTCTATCTTAGCTGGCGTTGTCTACCTCATTGTCTAACTTCCATCTCTCCTACATTGCATCATTTTTGTCTCCTCTGCATGATATTTGTGCCACTCTCTATCGTGATGTCTACATTGCATACTACCGTCTGCGAGCCCTCGAGCATTGCATTGCACCTGTGATCCATTTGAGTGATCTCCTTGCTTCACTGTTCTAGATTTGTAGGCTGCATTGACGATTTAGCTTACTCTGTTGGCGACAAACCGGTCAAACCCTACCATGTGATCAGAGCAGAGAAGGTCACAAGAGATTGCGTGGATGCATGTAAAACACACAAGAACAGGAATTGTGCCAATGGAGGGAAATGCAAAAATAGATTCTCAACTATTGTTTGCGACTGTCTTGGCACGGGCTTCGAAGGCAGAAACTGCACAACACGTAAGTTTAAAAACTAATCTGTTATCTGTAATCTAGTGGAAAAACCATGAAATCAATAATCTGCAGTGGATAATCCGCTATCTTAATCCATGTAATAAAACATCTAATCCATATATAATCTAGGAGAATTTGTCTTTAAGCCACGACCCTTAATCCATAATCCATAATCATAGCAATCGTAATCAATCTATCCTCTTCGATTCCTATTCATCGAGCTGTGATTTATTGTATAGCATCACCGAGTGCGTATTTTCGTGGAGTTGAGTACCTGGCCTGGACTCCAGCAAGGTCACAGTCAACGCCAAGCCATCACATTGTTATGCGATTTAAGACTTACATGGAAAATGGCATCCTCTTCAGTACAGTAAGCAAAAAAGATTTCCTCATAATTGAACTTCACGATGGAGAAATACGAATCGTCATAGACCTTGGTGGAGGTAAGTGATGCATGTTAAACACCTCTGGCCCATGTGTGACAATATGTCTCTTAACAGCAAGTGCTCCAGAGTCCTGTCAAGGACATAAAAACACATGCTGGCAAGAGGCATGTGCCCCAGTACAGTATTACCCCACCACTGAGAAACTGACTTATAAGAAACTTGAGTCTGGTATTTTTCTGGAAGCAATAGATAGAACAATAGCCCATTGTTTTTAAACAATACCCTGGTCTCAAAAAACCAATTTCTAAGTGGCGGGGTAATACTGTATTGAAAATATTAATCCTCAAAAACGTTGTAATAACTGTCTTTTGTGTGCTCCCTCCCACCCATATCATATCTGCGCTTCCATTAATTTTGCAATGCATACGATTTTAGGTCCATTAGAAATGAAAGTTGGTCACAGAAAACTTAACGATCAACGCTGGCACAAGCTTGAGATTAAGAGAACCAGAACGTTCATGGTCACCAACGTAGATGATATGTGAGTAATAGCTAGCACACAACAATAGCATTATGATACCACAGAAAAACCAGTATTGAATATTGCATCATAAGCATGTTGAAGGCTTCTGAAAACCGATCAACGAACTATTTCTACTTCAGATCGATAAAAAATGGAACAACACCAGGACGGAATAGCAACTTTGATATTCCCTATTACGAAAGTATGTACTTTGGAGGATACAGAAATCCAAGGCAGTTGCAAAGATCGAAATCAAAGCAGAACTTTGCAGGATGCATGCAGCATGTGACGTACAACAATGTAAATAACGCATGAATTATAATGTATTATAATGCATTATAATGCATTATAATACATTATCGTAGCTTTTACTGCTAACTTACTCTATGAAGAACGCTATGCAATCTCGAGGATTTCAACCTTAAGAAAATGACCCTAGAAGTAGCTACTGTGTAATAATGAAAAATTGTATTCATTCGTAGGTGGATATTCTGTTTAAAAAGTTTGAAACGTTGAGCACACAGATAGTTTCGTCAGGATACGTGCAGAAAGGTTGTCCAGTGTCAACTTCAACTGTACCACTTACTTCGACTATCCAGTTTACTACTTTGAAGGGTAAATAGTTATATGATGCTTTCTTATATCAAATCACTTGATACTTGGGAATAAAACTTGTCGACTGTTTAAAATATTTAAGATGCAGCCTGCATTCACTTTAGTTCGGTCTCTGAATAGGTAATCTATTTCAGTTGAGGTAAAAACTCGCCAGGGGTCAACTTTTGAAATATTTATGCTAGAAGGCTGGGAATGATCTCAAACTGATCAGAGGGTCCTAATTAGTAGGATTCGACCACTTGTGAGTGACATTTCGATTTATTTCCAAATTTGATTTTTCTAACCCTAGCTTAATGTATGATAGGTAATGTAGCTATTTCAGTTGGGGTAGGAGCTCGCCAGGAGTCAACTTTTGAAATATTTATGCTAGAAGGCTGGGAATGGTCGCAAACTGATCAGAGGGTCCTAATTAGTAGGATTCGACTCGACCACTTGTGAGTGACATTTCGATCTATTTCCAAATTTGATTTTTCTAACCATAGCTTAATGTATGATAAGTCTCTGGTGCCATTTGTGCCTCAAAATACTAAGTTAAAACATGCGAAGTACCAAGGGAACCATGCGTACATTCTCTAACATCTCCAAAGGTACCGTGAGTAGTACCTCTAATACCTCTAGATTACCACGAGTAGTACCTCTAATACTACTCATGGTGCTTCTCAGAGCACAATTCTTATAGTTTTCCTCTTCTTTGGAAACTGTAGATTCGACAACACACGGCTCAACATCGACCAAAGAAAAATCAACAAAAAAGCCAATTTCATCAAACAAAGTGGTTACGAATGGCAATCCGTCACCAACGAATTCTAACAATGTGGTATGATCTTGCTTCTAATTCTCTTCATTTTCTCACAAAATCCTTTGACTGACTTGGTTTAAACTTAATTAATTGCATTAAGAAATGCATGTAACTGGATGTCTGTCTGACCCAGATACGTACTTCGATTTCAACGTGAAAACGCATACGACTGTCGTACGCTTTTCGAATCAATAAAAACAGTACCGTAGTTCTGCCAACAAACGCCTGGGATGCTAATTTAACGTATACGACTGTCGTACGACTTGTCGTATCAATAAAGACAGTACCGTAATTCTGCCAACAAACGTCTGGGTTGTTTATTAAACACAAGTCCTGTGAACCTTTATAGACCTTGTGTAGTATTATGCGTAGCATATACAATGATGTTAACATTGTGATGTATTGTCTTGTAGTATGGTAAGCAGAATGGATCAGCCTATCGAAAAGCCTCGCTCAGCAAGAGCCAAATAGCATGGATTACTTCAGGGATCATAGTTGGCGCCCTGTTTCTTGTTTTCACAACAGCCTGCCTGTTTCATAAATGCAAAAAGAGATACGACGGATTCTTACTCAGCAGTACGATGAAAAACAAAGACACTCAACTCAGACCTAGTCAAAGGTACAAAGGAGAACGGGTTGTGTTTCTTGAAAATGCAACTAAAGAAAAACTCGATAAAATAACTGTCTTTTAGTCGGTTTACTTGACCAGGCGACATCATACGCTGCGCGAATCGACAATAAATGCAGGTGGGAAAAGCAAAATGATACACAAATTGTGAACATTGTCGGAGTCCAGTGAAGTCAAGCATAAATCGAAGCATTCAAATGACATAGCTCGTATTTTGCACCATGCTATATCTTCGCAGCCTGCTTTAGGAAAGCAAATTCCCCAATTCGGGACAATGGGAACAACCTCGTTCAGACACCCCCTGGATGTATCATATATATGTATAAATAAGTATTGCTGAGGACAGCCTCAACTCGAGATAAATAATATAAGACATGGAGTAATACTTTTATTTTCAATATGAAGTATTATCCAAAGTTAAGAATATTATGATAAATAGATGTTTCACAATAGTTGCTGTTGATTTAAAAATTGCAAAAATGATGTAAAATTTTTAGTTATGAGTTTGGAAGTATTTCTACAACATAGCACAGGCGAATCTTGTGTTCAAAGTTTTCTTTTCTCGTAGCTATCATAACATAAGTTTATATTTAGGCTTCAACTATCCTAGCATCTACATATGTATCTTGCGCGGACTATGTTAGTTTTCCATGTCCGTTATGCATAAATCAATTCCTTAATAATTTATTATAATTTATTTCAAAATAAATCAAGAATTACACATATTTGTGATTTAAGCTAAACTAAGTGTCTAGTTCTCGGTCTGGACGCCAAAATTCTCAAAAAAATTTTTTGAGAATTTTGGCGACAACATTTTTCTGTGAGGTTCGGGGAGAAAAACTGCCAGATCTTCCTAGGGTAAATTGTTGGAAAAGAACTCTAAAATATTGCACTTGCAGCAATTGTTAATGAACAAATGAACAGTGAGCAGATGACAGCGCGTCTAGTTCTTGGTCTGGACGCCAGAGTTTCTAAGTACGTAGAAATATTTTTTTATATTCCTGTTCATCTTAGGTTCAGGAACGGTAAAAGAACTGTCAGATGTTCCTAGCATAAACATTTGGAGCAGAATTCTTAAATAAAAGCAAGCGAAACATTCATTGATGTAACAATCTACCGTGAATTTACGAGCAAGGCTCCATTCCTTGGTGTAGAGGCCTCAGTTTTGAGAAACTTTACAATATTCTTTGATTATCCTGTTCACTTGTGGGCCACAGTAAGCCACAAGTTGTGGCTTATGAAGTATAACGGTAATACCCTGAATAGTAAGGACAGATAATAGTTACAGCTAGGATGTGAAGCGCCAGACAACAAGGATTGCTAGAGCACTTACAGCATGCATATAGTGTTATGTCACATAGCATATGAATAATGTATTCAGGGAATTAGGACATTCTTACGTGAAGTCATGGGCATGTGGTTGACTTATATGATTTGATAACCTGTTGGTGAAGATTATTTTCAAGTTATCTTTATGCTAATAGATGATATGACTGATCCAATACAGAACATATGTTCACGAACATCTTTCAATTAGGCCAGTGTATTTCAAAAGCGAAAATTCAATGAAGAATAGTTGGAAAACAAAATTATGAGCAGATATCGCTTGGTATATAAGATATGCTAGTGCTAAGCGCATTGTATTCATCCACGGCTACATGTTACCATCAGAGAGAGCTGGGACAGAGTCGAGTATGATAAGCGATTTGGGAACATTGTCAACTTGTTCGAAGACATTTGAAGGAAGGCTGGTTGAGATAATTACGTCACACCATATGCTCATGACAGTTGAATAATTAAAGAGTTCTGGTTTTAGAAAACGAATGATTCCAAGAGAGGAAAACGTTATGAGAAACAATGAATTAATGTGCATAAGCAGAAGATAGATCCGTGTTTACAGCAAAGTCGTGTCTGAATGACTCATTCTTTTGCATGGGAAACAATTAATGCATGCAATTTCATCATTCACTAACAGTTTCCAGTGGTTTAGCTTACCAGATATTGCCGATAGAGCTTGAACACACATTGTAAGCATTGGGAAATAGTATGGAAATATGCGACAAGCATTAGTTGTATACAGACTATATTGAAAGCGGGCATTAAAGGAGTCTGAGTTCAGAGACAATCTAGTTCTTATTTTTATCGAATAAAAGCATTGAAAGGCTGGTAAATCTTCAAGGTATGTTAGCTTAAGGTGTTTTGAATTTATAAGAGCGAAATGTGCTTTGGATTTCCTTGCTTTATATGCCGTGCTGCTTGACCTAAGGCGATTTTATAATCTTGATCGTTTTAGCCAGCGAGTTAGTCAACTAGCAATATGGTGAGCAAAACACGTTTTCATTGCCAGCGATTTCAAAGCATGAATTGTTTATCAATTCGCCTTCAAATTAAAAATAACAAATGGCTTTTGAAATGCCATCTTTTAACCTAATAGACAACTAATAAAAATGTCATAATATGGATCATAATAAACTTATCCAAATTCATTCAAGTTATATAAGATTCAGTTGAACATAGAAGTTAGCTACTTTGCGAAGTTTTTCAATAATGAATTCAACCTATCTTCATCGACACTAGGCAATGAACTAGTTGCAACGCGCATTACGTAACTATTAAGCTCGCTGTAGCAATAACAAATTGGACTATGATCTAATTACTTGATACGCAAGTGAATGAAAATGGAAAATTATTATTGCGTTGTGTTATAAACAACATGGTTATGTTGGGGCTATCGCGATTCTCTGCAAAAACTTAGACAGACTGAAGCATCGGCAAATAGGTAATTCGGATATAGGCGAATTTCAAATTATGGAAATGATAACGCATCAAGCTGAGAAATGAATAAAAAACTATTTTATCAAATGAAAGCTTTATGACCATATGCTTAGCTGACTGTGCCTATTGTACAAAGAGCATATGACGAAAAATGATAACATTAAAATCAAAATTAAAAGCTGTCACCCCCGTGAATTTCTACATCTCCCAAGCAATTGCTATAGAAATCAATGTGTCGTTGGGGTGTACCATTTGAAGATGATTAGTGATTAACTGGACTGTAAACCCAATCATTCACGCTGTCGCATCAGATAAACCTTCATTTGTTTTACAAAGCCAGAAGTAGGAGGAACCGAGCTTCCACAAGGATCTTAACAATCCGCTTATCCAACAAGGGTTTTTCAAGAAATTGTAAATGACTCAAATCGTATCATTTCTGATTTTCAGTTTTCGAAGCATACTGGTATAAGCTGGTTTCGTGACGTAATTCCATTGGAAATGAATACCAAAACATTCTGCGTAGTACTTCATGTAATCATATGGATCTGTGGATCATGTGACGCTTACGATGACGTCATTACATATCTGGGAAGAAGCAGGGAAAGGCAATCGTGTTACACGAAGTACTCACCATGGAACTCGCGCGAAAAAGGCATCATTGAGTTCAGTTTTATAACGAGCAACTCAGACGGACTATTACTTCATGTAGGGGACAGTGATAAACTACACTGGACTAGGAACTACTTGGAACTGCGCGTGAAGCATGGAATGTTGAACTTGATATCGAGGGTAAAGAATGGAAGCAATGTTATGAAATGGAAAAGGATATGGTTCACAAAAGATGTTGACGATTTGAGATGGCATAAAATTACATTGAGGAGGGCGCGGATGAGTGCGCATATTGAATTGGATGATGAAAAAAAGAGGGTTGATTTTGGGGTGCGTGGAATGACCCCAGTCAATCTAAAAGGGGTGGTATATATTGGGGGCTTTTCAGGTGGCGAGTCATCTACTTGTGGAAGCATTTCAAGATCTAATCAGTGAGTAGTTGCAGAAAACATTATTGTAATTACGTGAATAATCGCCCATGGCGTTTACAGAAATTTCGGGGCTTTTAGCGAGGCCTTTACATGAGGAGTCAAATCCTGTTTAAATGAGAAGCCTTGAATAGAATTTTACTGAAATCAAAGGCGTCTAAAAGAAAAAATGTTTATGCAGTATTACAGTTTATTGTTGGTCTCCTTTGAAAAACTTTTTGCTTGACTTTTTGAAGATGAATAAAAACAACTCCACTTCTAGTATACGTCATTCCTCAAGGGAAATAATTTAAAGTGATTGCTAAAAATCAAAGGAAGTAAATCCGAGAAAAAACTTGAAAACTAATTTTTGTTTTCAATTTCAATCCGAAGGTTTGTTGGTGCCATAAAAAATCTCGAATACAGCCCATTAAAAGATACGACAAGTGTAAAGCTTCTTGGTGGACAGGGCATAATATATGGCTACGAAGATCATTGTAGAAACCGAAAAACCAGATATTTCATGTGCCAAAATAGAGGAGTTTGTATCAACAAATTCAATGATTACAGATGCAACTGCCTTGGAACTGGGTTTGAGGGACGAAAGTGTCAAATAAGTGAGTAACTCTTTAAGATATTTTGGCTTAGACTTTGCTCACGACATACTAAATATGAATAAATAAATTTATATATATCAAATTATGAGCAAGCATGTTGAATGTGAATATGAACTCAAAGAAATATGGAAACGCCCCCTTCCTTTGGGCCTATGCTAACACGTGTTGAAAAAATTTCCTGTGGGAACTACACTTGCGAAGTTATATACCTCTTACGCTCAAAATACATTCAAGAAACGGGTAATTACAATATAAACAAGTTTAGAAAAGAAAATACTCCTACCTTTTATGCTGACTTAGGATTGCAGTGAGCTGTATATGTATCAGAAAAAATTGTTATGTGGTCGTTCTCGCTAGCGTCTGCTTTGGTCACGCAATACGAAATTTCAGTCAAGCGCCTGCGTCGCGCCAAATTTAACTTGCAGTGAGAATACACACTCCCACCTTTACTTTTTATTATGTTACCAAGCTGATATCTTCCAATTTTCTAGAATCCACAGCTCTGCAACTTAAAGGGCTTGACTATTTGGAATGGAAACCGATGCGACACCAGCATTCTACGCAAGCAAACAACTTAGCAGTGCGTTTTAAAACACTCGAACCCAACGGCATTCTGTTTTACATTGGTAACTCAACAAAGTACCTCACGGTTGAGCTGTATAATGGACACTTGATAGTTGGAATATGTCTTAATAACGGTAAACTTGTGAGCTTCATACAGATATACTATACATATGATATAATACAGTTTTTAAATACGGAGTTAAATGTTTGTTTACAGAGAGAATAACAATAAATGGTAGTGCTAGGGCATTGAATGATGACAAGTGGCACCTTGTAGAAGTTTCAAGAAGAGAGATGAATATTAAAATCACGATAAACAGAACGTAAGTTACTAAAATCTCGCTTTCCTCATCTGGAAAGAAGATCTTAAGAAATTAAGGGTCCACAAACACTTCTTAGACTATTACGTCTTTTTCTCACAAAAGCCTCGTATGTTCAAGTCACTGCATGTATAGCTTTCTCACTGTCAAGTCTGAGTTATATTACATTTCTATGCATCAAACGTGCTTGTAATGGCATTATTTCTTCAACCAGGCACACAATTCAACGACTCATACCAGGCAGACACAGCAACCGCATTTTGAATGACAAATCTGTGTTCATTGGAGGACAGAATTACTTAGAGTCGTTACATGGAACAATTTCAAAGCAATACTTCATGGGCTGTTTACAACAAGTTTACTACAATGGGGTATGTATTGTATAAAGAGGCATTGGCCTTGTACCTACCTTTTAATATGCAGTTATTCTGTTGCATACATATATATATCTGTATTTAGTAGAAAATACAGTCTGCCTGATAAGTGCTCTAGCACAAAACTCGGAGTTACATTAAATCAGTCTCTTTCTTTCTGTACTTCTGTTATCAACGCTCTGTACTTTGTACATCGAACATTTTACGCCGCTGTAGATAGTACATTTTGCATAATATAAACATATCTATATGTAAGTCTATATATATCAACTTTGCTTAGAAACGTTGCAGGTGTAGCACCATGAAAAATCGATAAGATTGAAACGCATGTTTTCTGATCACTTTCACAGGGAAACATTGTGAATAACTTTCTACCATCAAGCATCCTTCGAGGTAGAGTGTATGGAAACATTGTCTTTGGCTGCCCAATCAGAGCAACGGATGTTCCATTGACAAGAAGGGCCAGGAGTAAATGTAAGTGGCTTGAACACGAAGCACGTATGCTTGCGTAGAATAACCATGGTGTAGCATGGTGTAGTTGATGATATAAACTATATAGTCAAAGATAATTCTAATTTTCAGATTACAGACCCACGCCATTGAAAAACACATTGTACGAAACGAAAAAGGCGAAGACCCAACCGGTATGTTACATTGTTTGATTCACGCATGCTGCCAACAATCAAGCAGCATCCATGTGTGGCCTAGCAGTGCTATACAATACCTATGCTTCGCTGGCTGTGGAGGAGGACATATTGGCCACTAAGTGGTTGTTGTTGTTGAGAGTGACACAACACATGTGTAGCAAGTCTTATCTATTTCTACCGAATGTATGCTCAATTGCTGGGCACATTTTCTAGCGAGCTACCGCTGTTCAATCAAACAGCATACGTCATCAAACAACCACCAGAGCAACCTCGAACCCAGGGCCCTTCTAGCTTCGCCAACATGGCTTCGCTACAACTTTGCTGCAACTTTCCTGACTTTGCTACAACTGTTTACATTGTAGCCCTGGGTTCGATGTTGCCACTAGAGTTCACGCTAGAGGTTCCTCTCTATCTCTACCTCTTTCTTTGCATATAAGCCCATTATATGATATAGATGTGTACACAATAGCTGTCTCTTTTTTCAGCCTCTGACTCCAGTTTCTAGAGGAAGGATCGACAGTAAATCAAAGACATTTCTTGTTGTCGGTTTGGTACTTGGAGGCATCGTTCTACTTATTATTATCTGTGCTACAATACACTATCTAAGGCACAGATATAAAAGAGAAATCGTCCTCACTGCAGTGTACTCAAAACAACAAGTGAAGCAAGGTGATGATGGAAGAGAAGGTAGTGCTTCGACATCAGTCTTCATCTCTCCTTCTTCGTCTGCAGGAACAAACTCTTACAAAAGCAACTATTTCAACAAATAAATTAAAGTGTGAAGTACCATTGTTATTATGGTAGCCATTTTGGTGATAGATGGCAGTGAGTGACAGTGGTTTGAATTGGTAAGCCTCAAAATGCAAGCCTTATCGTGATAATCATCATAATCGTCGTCATCATTATTACCATCGCTGTTATCATCGTCGCCAGTGTTGTATCTTTACACGGCTCTGAAATCTTACGTAATTTCGAGTGAAACGCGAACTGAAGAGAGCTATACCGTAAGATTATGCTAATGAAAACAATACATTTATGGAGCATCACAGATTAATTAACTATACTTGTTGTACATTGGTTGCTATATTTTGTAATTAAGCACAACTTTGTTGAATCATTGTTAAAATGAGAATCCTTTATCACATAAAAGTATTCTTATCTAATGTGGTACAAAGATATAAGGCCCTAAATATACGCCCCGGGCGCTCTAAACTCGACTTCTAAGCAAGGACATTGGTTGGGACACGTGGTGAAGGCGAGAAAATACCTCATAAGAGGAGTGGAAGTTATATTAATTATAGAGACGTTAATACAAAGTTATAATGAATAAATAGCAATTCAAATTCGTATATTTTCAATGTTGTGAATTGCAATTAAATTCTATATATTCAAACACACGTATAACGTAATATAAATAGATATAATCTTGATACATGTAAACGCTGCATTGCTATAACAACAATCATTCGCTTTGTTTATTGCTGGCAAGTTGTCCGCATCAAGGCCACGAAAAAACTGGTAAAATCAGGCGGTTATAAATACTTTCTACTTCGTGCATGCGGCATCCAAACAATAACGTGACCTGCGTGTACCGCCTTTGTGATAACCGTACTTCAATACATCAACCTGTAATAAATGGTAATCAAAGACCAAATTAACCACCTATGGTATATGTAATAAGACATGTGTATACGCATCCAGCTGCATAGTGTTGTTTCGACGGCACTTTTTACGCGGTTAACCGCAGTGAATACAGGCACGAATAGGGTTTTCAAGCACAGCAGTAGTGCGGGTAATTGGAACTAAGAAACCGCGCACATACCCCGTTGTAGTAGACCTGTCTTAAACACCCACAGAACTTGATCTGCGTAAAACCTGGGAATATCTTATCAGTATTCCAAGCTCCGCCAACATAAACACTGTCTTTGATCTCGTTGTTGTCATCCTCTGATTCAAGCACCAACGATCTTTCAACTCTAAAAGTGAATAAATAAAGTGAATAGAAAAAGTGTTCATTTGTGGATGTTTAGCAGTTAAAGATGCATTTATCGAAAAAGTTTAATAACCACCTTCTGTCAAGCTTCAGCCTGATTTCCTGCTCCCTGCGAACAATTGAAATGTAATGCCATTGGTTGTTATTCACACGGGCGTCTTGCAACGAAAGGCTGTGTTTCCTTCCTGGAAAACAATATTCAACAATATCACGACCCCCGGTTTTACTGCATAGCTTCATTGATATCAAACAGTCATTCTAATTTTACCAGGGTGACATGTATAGCGAATATTTCCCTACCTGCTTTGAGCTTGACACTGACTTTAATGACCCCGTTTACGAGTTCCAAAACGATGTAGCTTGTTGAGTCCCCGGCGCCAAAAACAAATCCCTGTCTTGCTGTGGTTCGAATGTTAAGACCAATGTCAGAAATGGTCGCATTGGATCTATTGACAGATTGAACGTAGCTAAGACCAGAAAGGGTCACAACCGTAGACCCTAAAAGTCAACAATGTTATTACAGATATGAGGGATTAAGCTAAAGGTTAAATGCCATAATGCAACCTTTGTAGAGGTCATAAACCAAGTCACAAATCATAAAAGGTCAATTGTTTCAAATGAAACAGCCTCAGTAACAAAGGATGTCCTACGTTTTTCACAGTGCCTTCCTTCGAAGCCAGTTCCAGAGCAATCACACTTGTATTCAAAAAAGTAATTCTTGCATGCTCCTCCGTTGAAGCATCTGCGGATGGCTCCGCTGCACGCATCAAGGCACATCTCTCTTCTGTCAACATCTTCAGAAAATACCAGTCTACGTGCTCGAACATAGTTGCCCTCACCATAGACCAGACCCTTGATGCAACCAATGAACCTATTCAATGCGAAGTATCAATACGTTTTGTAATATGTTGATGGTTGTGTTATACTATGTAGCATGGAAAACTCAATTGATACAAACATTCAGTAAAAACCCGCATATAAGAACCAATGGATGAAGAACCCTTCAGGCTGATACATTTGCTCAACACAATAAAAGAAACAATTGCCTTTTGTTTTTAACAATAGGCCGGTGCAAAGCTTGCTGGTTCTTATATATGAGTTTATGTAAGTAAACATGTTTGAGACACAATGGCATATCCATACCTTGGCATCTCCTTTGCAAATGCAATACATCCATGCTCCGTGTATATGGATGGTATGCCACCGATGTAGAGATCGGACTTTACTTGTAGATTACTGATTCGGTCAGCTAGCTGCAGGGTTGACGAATACGTGTCGACTTTCACGATGGTAAGAGCTTGTTTTCTTTCGACAACAACGCCATGCCACTTTCCGTCGTTCAGATCATGGCCGATCTTTGTGCGTTCCTCGATCTTGTTCTCCTCGTGTAAGTCCGTGAAATAATGAACCTAGGCGGGAAACAATCGTCAGAAAGCTTATTCATTGAATAGATAGAGTAGAGTAGCTACCTCATGAAACTATGCGTAAACGCTTCAACGAACGAATGCTAATGACGCAAGAATGCTAAGTAACGGTACCATAAATGTTAAATCATTTGCCTTATAGTTGAACTTCTATTAGTGGACAGTTTTGTATGACGGACACTTTCATACAACAAACAAATAATTTTGTCCCAAAATTCATAAAATGTCCACTTTTCAAAAGCAGTATCGTCAAAATAGATACCCCTTTACAAAGGCCATTGGTTGATATCGTAGCTACTTGTTAGAAGCTTTTATTCACCTGTGTTACTAAAACTATCTGTCCCCATTCCAACTTCAAATACATGTAATTTCCAGCTTTGCTGGGGTCATTATTATCTCCAACGTAGAACAAAAGTCCGTCAGGACTAATTGTTTTGAAGTTGAATTTCAGCGTTCCAGTTCTTGCAGCACGCCATGGTTCGTAGACGGCAACAGAACCTGACTGATTCACGAAGTTTAATGCCTCGGAAAACTCAAGCTGTTCTGTTGAAGGTAGTAGGCTGCAAACCAAAATAGAGATGCTGGTGATTGCGATATACATCTGAAATGCAAGAAATAGGAGTTTATAAGTCGGGTAAAAACAAAGTGCGATGTTTGTGAAACACAACACAAACATCCTCTGTTCATTCGGGAAAACTGTCTCTACATATGCAGGTTGTTACCGTCTTCTGCTTTCTATAATCTTGAGTATTGAAACCTGGCTTAGCGAACAATAAAGATTATCACCAATGCTACGAATATTTATTGTAATTTCCCCTAAGTTCTAGCTTAAAGGAAGACTAAAAATTGCTGTTTAAAATACATTCATACACACAACCAACCTTGGACAGATACCTTTCAATATCACCAAGTGTCTATAGTTCCAGATATATATATCTATATATACCAATAGTTCCAGAATTAATTTAATTTTTATAGCCAATTGATGTCAAAGTTGCGAGCATCGGTTCAATTGTCGGGAATACAGTTTTTTGTTCTGAAAATAAGTCTCAACAACCTTACACGATGTTAATAAGTATAACACATGCTCTCCTGCATATATTTAATAATTGATAGCCTCAGTGTAGCATATGGCTCAAACTAAAATTGAATTAATTGAGAGTTGAGCCAACTGTTATCAAAATTGAACTTCAATTGCTCGCCAATTATTAGTAATATAAATCGTCTTGCATAGCATTTCGTGGTAATTAAGACATAGCTTAATTTCGCTCATAGCTTAATTCACAAGTGTTGAATTGCAGCGGGTTGCATAGCTTAAGACTTAAAATTGAATAGCCTTGCAAGTATTACCTTTGCGTTAATGCCGTAAGGCTTTGCAAAGTAATTTTATAGAAGTAGAAGTAGATTGCTGAAGACGATTTAGCATCCTTTACAAATAAAATAGAAATGCATGGCACTTGCATAAACAAGGCGAGAAATTATAGATTATTACAGAGTTCTATAAACAATCGAACATCGCTATCTCGAACTCGATTATTGCGAACATATTCCCATTTCCCTTCGCTCTCCTATTGGGTGAATTTAGTCTGGATACCTCAAACTCCAGCCATGTTGAACAAATTTTCATTTTTCGCACGAGTTCGAGACAGTGGGACTCAACTGTGCATGTATAGCAGAAATTAACCCAGCTTTTAATTTGAATAAACAGTAAGCAAAGTGAGTTAAGAGTGACATTAGTTAAGAACAGAATGGAGAAGGAGACGAGCTATAGTTCGAATTTTCGTTATAGGGACATAACCCCCGCCCCGCGCTCCTCCACAGGTGCGTAGAGGACAATACAGTTACCAGCATTGGAAAAATCTCAAATATCTCCAAGCAAAAATCGCCGCAGACGATTGATAAGATGCAGCAACGCCAGCCAAACATCCGATGAAAAGTCGTCATCAAAAGAATGCATTCAATGTTATAACCAGGTTTTTGCTATTTTCCCATCCACGTCATATTCATAAAAATTGGTAATGCACAGATAGTCACCTTGGCGACAAAGCAGACACCTGTTAGGTGGAAAATCTTGAATTTCGTTTCCACCACACAAGCCAACATTCTCAATATACAAGTCAGCATACAGGTAGATTTATTTTGTCTTCTCCTGCATTAACTATCAGAATTTTCCAGTTTCTGCTCAGCGGAATAATTTCATCTCATTCGACGCTATTTCCGCAGAAATAAAATTGCTTGCTATATCACCGGTAAGTATAAAGGTTTACTTCATAGCTAGGTTGCCGAAGATATCTCACCATTGCGAAAACTGTTAGACTGCATAAAGGTAGATTTTAATACCTTGAAGATTACTGAGCACAATGGTATTTGTTTTATGCTGTTTCAGCGATGTTTTTGTCAGAAAATGGCTGGGACAAGTTACGTGGGCGCGAAAAACGTTAAATGGAAAACTTGAAATGGCATAAACTCGAAATTGCCGTTGGTCTACGCGTTCTAAAAAACCCCTCAACTGATAAATTACTTATATTACCAGTATATCACGCTGGAAATTATTTTTTTCGTCGCCTGGGCTGTTGACTTGTTGTTGAACTGTAAACCACATTCAATAGAAGTAAAAGACTATGTATAAGTCTATAGATGACTTCTTTCAAACAAAAAAATTATTTGACATGCAGCTGGTCTGGTCAAAGATCTTGCTGCTCAACTCTGACGAATTTTATTGCACAGAAATCTTTAACAGTTAAGTTTCTTTTGAGAAATATTCAAGCAGTTAGGTTCAAAACATAAGACAACATAGCAGGATTGGAGAAGTAATGGAAGTTTGGCTTGTCAAAAATTCGTATTTTTTTCTTGTTGTTTTTTTAAGCGAGAAACATCCATCCTCCATGCAGCTGCAACATATCGAGCTATCTAAATAATTCATAATTGAACAAAACAGAAATCTTGGTCGGGTTTGCTCTTTTCTTCCCTAAAATGATTTTTATTGCTTCCAAATTATGTAGAATTTGATTAGAATGAAATGAAAACTGTGACAACTTTTGCAGTTTGCTCTTTCTGCAGTTTTAAACACAGCAAGGAACATATTTCCATATCAATGTAGAGCTTAGATTGCTTATCATATGCCACATGTAAAGTTGGAAAATAATTTGAAATGAAGTCCAATAACTACATAATTTATTTTCAACCCTTTATGCTTGCAATACTGAATGCTGAATTAGCTGCAAATAGCTATTAAGTATTCATACACTTCATGCATCACGACCAGTATCTCGTCTGGAGTCTCGCAAGGATATGGATGTTTTTCAACGACATAGGTCAGGTACAAAATTGACCTAGTTCAGAAATTTTTCTCAAATGCCAGAGATGTTTTCAATTTGTTTTTCCTCCACTATATCTGGGCTTCTTAAAAATTCCAATATTGAAAAAACACACAAGATAGAAGTACGGTCATTTCTTTTTGAAAATTATTACCTTACCCAATTTTTGCAATGGCGTTAGAGCAGGGCCTTTTTTAAGGATTTTCAAGTGGGGGGGCCAAAACTTGAAGGGGACCTATATTTTCAGAGAAACGGCCGGGTCAGGGGAGCACATTAAAAAAGGCTTGGGGGTGTTAACATACTTGGGACCGCCTTTTGCATGAACATTTCTTTGAAAACATTGAAATAATTTTGGCTACCTGAGGCGGCACCATGGTTGCCGCCGAAGGGGGAAATTTTACAAATTTAGTGCCTCAGATATCGCTGAAAAATGTATTTTTTTTATAATCAAATTTTCTCCAAAGATTATTTTTCCCAGTCGGTCCACATTTTTTCCAAGAGCTACAACACAAGTCTACTATTAGTGGCCAATACCACTTTAAATTGGGCAGCCAGCTGAACTTGAATGCTACCTATTGTTTGAGATTCGTGAAGCCCGACTCGGAAATCATTTGGAGGGTCTTCCCACACACCCCCCTATGAGCACCCCTAGTATTTCTACATTCGGTTATAACGGACAGTACGGATCACAGTTTTCAACATTGAAGAAAGGAGAGCAAAAAACCCGTTTGTGTATTATTGATATACACGTTTTTTTTTTTATAAGAAACCGGTTTATAAGAAACCTAGATCTAGACGCCCTAAAATTTAAGAAACTTTTAGAACTACAAAGAAATATCTAAGAAACATTAGAAACACGTTTTTCCCTCACGGATTTAACAAATGTCAACTACAGTAAGTATGTTTTATGTGCTAAGCATAACATTGTCAGCTCCACATGACGATTTTTCGTATTGACGATTTTTCTTTGTTATAATACTAATATTTTGCCACATCCACGTTTTTTCTTCGTTTTCACTGGAACATTGTGTTCATTAAATTAAGAAACTTTTAAGAAACTTTTAGAACTAAAATGTGGCTAAAAATTAAGAAACTTTTACTACTAGGCCTTGAGCCAGGTTTCTTATAAAAAAAAAAACGTGTAATCAACAAGTCAAACTGCACTTGTAAATGATTTCAATACGACTGGAAGCAAGCTAGATACTTTGTGGAAGATACCATTGAAAACACAGTGGAGTTAGCTTTTACACACAACGAGTCATTTGAATCATCATGATTGCAAATTGAAATTAAGTTGAAAAGATTTAACTGGGGGGGCACTTTTGTTGACTGGGGGGGCCACCACGAGGGCTAAATGATAAGCGAAGTTAAAACTTACATGCATTTGCTAATAGCTTTGAATGTATGTAACTTTGCGCCATGCTTTGTGAGTTAAATGTTTTGACGACTGAAAAGCGACAAAAACATAAAAACAACATTGTCAATTTTGGGGGGTGTGGCATTAACGTGATAAGCAATTTTCTTAAAGGTGGGCCACACTCGCAGTAGCTTTTTTCTGGCTACTGCGCATTGTAAACACCCATTGCACACTGAGCAATGCAAATGGGCGTCTTGCCTTGCCAGCAAAGCAAAACAAATACAAACTTAAATCCACACAAAGGTGTTATACACTGTTGATTGAATAAGTGATCATTATGCTTGGCGAATTGCATTTTTTTGTTTTGTCACATATATTTTCATTTCTGGATCATTTTGAGAAAAAGAGCGTGGCAAGGCTTGTCTGCAAACGATGGAAGGAGGCTGCCGAAGATGTCTCCCTTTGGAAGGATGTTTTGGCTGTGATATCATTATCATATTCCAGCGATGTTGATATTAGTATTCAGAGTTATAAAATGTCTGAAGATATTTCAAGGTTAGTTGAAGACTTAACAAAGAGAAGAATTTGCAGAATTCAATTTCACAAGACTTGTCAGAAGCAAGTCATTTTGGAATTCTGTAAATTGTCTGGGAAAAATATCAAGCATTTGTCTCTAAAAGGCTGTGTAAACCTCAAAGCTAACAACTTTGCTGAAATACTAGAAGACATTAGAATGGTGGAAAGCCTGGATCTCTCAGATTGCTACGAAGTTGGTAGGATTATCAATAACACGGAACAGGCCATTGTTTTTATTCAAAAGCTAGCTTGTTTATCAGAACTTGCTCGCATTGATCTGGGCCACACTAGCTATGAATTCACTGAAAATTATGCGGCTTTTGTTTATCAACTGTGCCAACAATCGCCTCATCTGAACACCCTTGGCTTATCTGGGTTCAGAGTTAGAAGAGATTTCGAACAAATGCTTGCCAAGTCTTTATCCTTGATGGAAAATATGCAAAGCTTGGATTTTGCACACACAGAAATGAGCATTGATTTTCTGAAGAGTGTTGAAAACCTGCCAAAACTTGTTGAAATTTATTTCCCAGCCTATTTCCCACCTGCAGAGGGCTTTCACAGTCTGTTTATCAGAATGAAGAATATCAAGAGACTGGATATGAAAAGTGTCAGAGAGTTTTCGTATCTAAACTGTTTTGCTATGGTGCATATTTTAGATCTGAAACTGGAAGTATTGAGAACTCCAGGCTGTCCCGCTCCAAAGTCTAAAGGTGACTGTTGTAAAAGAGAATTCTACAGCGTCCTTCGTGAAAAATCGTTAGTGTTTTGTGAAGCACCGTTTTCTACTCTGAAAGAGGTCAACTTATCAGACTGCAATTTATCAGATGACGATGTCTCATTCTTGTGCGAATTCTCACCCCAACTGGAGATCCTCAATGTCTCTTCATCAGCAATAACTGATAAATCCATCCACAACCTCTCCTTTAACTTGCATCTGCTTAAGCAACTTGACATCTCAAAATGTTATAATCTAACAGATGAAGCATTCTTATCGAGGACGAAAGATTTTGATGATAGTAAAGATTGCCTTGGACCATACCAGATCCAGAACTGGACCAGGCTGAAGTGTTTTGACTTTAGTAACTGCATGAATATTACAGACAAAGGATTGGAAGCGATCCTTGGCTTACACAGTCTCAGATGTCTGTATTGCAGTGGCTGCTTAAAAGTCACAGAAGCAGGATTAGAATCAATTGCAAACTCCCTCAAATCTCTGAATAAATTGAATATCTCAAAACTTGAGATTGACGATGATTGCTTGGAATATCTTACATTGAATCTGCCATTTTTGATTTCACTTGATGTTTCATGGATTCCAAAAATAACAGAGAAGTCTCTTCGCTCCGTTGAAAACAACAGTTGCTATTTACGCTACCTCAATATCTCGCATTGCCCTAACATTACTCAAGAGCATGTTGCAAAGTTTTCTGAAGGATTTGGACGAAAACTTGTGGAACTTGTCTGTTCTTATGATCAAATAAACTACAATACTTGATTCACGCTGATCTGAAGATAAATATCAACGCTGCTGGCTGCTTGTTTACAAACATTTTTCGGGCTAATTCATATCTGCTGCTATTACAGAAATGCACACATACATTACTACATTGGATATATACGTAACTTTCTTTAAGCTAGGAAATTTTTTGGTGATAGAAAGACTTGTTGGCTGTGGATAAGCCAGTAAGTTGCCAGTATATCTCCATTCATTTGGCCAATTTTTTGCTGTTTCTAGTAGCAAAAAATGGTAGCAACTGTACAATGTCACGAAGCTCAACGTGAAATGTTTTGAAATGCGTTTGTACGTGTGAAGAAAGCTGTTTATTTCCGTCTATTGTTGGAAAAACATGCAGCTGTTTTGGTAATTCATTTAAAAGCTCCACATCGCCCTCTGTTTCTCATGCAATCGGCAGCTAATGGCGTGGTTGCGTCGACAAGAATGGTCACCTATGCAGATTCGACAATGGAAACGAAAAGTAGCTTAAAAGCTTTCCACTGTGCTCTGTTCAAAACTCGCAGACGTGAAGTCTACAAAATTCGTGAAATGGCCTTCTGAAACGCATTTTTTGCGATTTAATATTCAAGTTTGTAGTTCGTGGGTGTTGATTTTGCTTTGTAGATTATTTACACACCTTCAGACCTGCTTTGGCTGTTTTTGCGTGATTCCAAGAGTTGCGTTTTGTAAATTGGTTAACGCTGTTTGATTACACCGTGAATATGTACTCCAATTCATGATATAATTGTCTTTTGATTTTCTAGATGCTAACCGCGAGCAGCAAGTGGCTGAATTCTTGCTTCATTAAGCTTCAAACCTGATCGAGTTTTGGTAGCCAAGGACAGATAATAGCAACGCAAATAGATGACATTTGGCAGAACAACAAAAGCAGATCTTCTTCAATGTCTGAGTAGATGAGAAGCGATTTTCTGATTAACAAATTGGAAGAGGATCAAGGAGATATTTGAGAGTTTTTGAAGAAGATCTTGAATAGGATAGTCGTGCAAAAACTCTTGTCTCTTGAGCCTGTTTCTTCAAGGTAAAGAATATTTTGATTTTTAATTCATTAACTCTTTATTTCGTGGTAAATAATACTCTGGTTTTCATGGTTTCTAATTTGTTATCGCAGACTAAAAGTGCTCTGAAGTCGTGGCGAAGAATTGTTTCAATTTGTCAACTTCTTTTCTTCCATTGACGTTGGCTTCTGCTTTTCGCGTAGGGGATATTCCAAAGAGTACATCATAGCGTTTTATATACACGCTGCCTCTGGCGAAACTACAACTGCAATATCGTGAAATATATGAAAATATACCTACATATACCGTCAGTTATGCTTTCCGCGAACCGCGAGTAATCTTGGATCCGTTTATTTGTATTCTACGGTGCTTTACAAGTGAATTCAACTATACATCTGCAAGCTAACTGTTTTTACATCATGGCTTTTAATGGAAACGAAGTCAAAAAGGTTCGCTTCTATCGAGATGGGGATGCAAACTTCTCTGGTGTCAGTGTGGCAATATCGAAAGCAAAATACAGAAGCTTTGACTCACTCTTGAGCGATCTATCGAGAAAAGTTCCTCTGCCGTTTGGCGTTAGATCAGTGCACACTCCCGGCGGTATTCACCACGTCTATGATATTGACCAGATTGAGAATGGAGGAGAATACGTTTGCTCGACGTTTAATAAGAGGTATGTGATCTAATGCCCTGATTTTACCTTTGTTAATGCTTTAATAAAGCGGAATCTTCTATTTTGTTTTGCTCAACTCTGTTTTCAACCTGTTGCATTCTGTATTGGATCTTTGCATCGTGTTCTAGGCCCATAAAGAAGATGGATTATGCGGGGCGATCTAGCAGACCGTCGTGGCGTCTCTCCAAAACAACAATGGACGGTACTGCCAAGCAAGGCACATCGAATGAAACTGATGGTAAACTCTTCCAAATGCCGAATATCAAACCAAAAACAATAACAATCGTCGCAAGGGACGATCCTTCGAATAAAGCAAAGCTAATCTTAAACAGAAGAACTGCTATGAGTTATGAAAGCGTGCTTCAAACGATCAGTGATATTCTTCAGTTGAACACTGGGGCTGTTAGAGATCTGTTTACTATGGAAGGCAAAAAGGTTAGTTGTACTGTTTGAGTGAACCAAAGTGCTTTAAAGTACTCCACGTATCCATATATGTCGGTTTGTAGCGTTGTGTCTCCAAATGGGGTGATATTTTTCTTTAACAATTTATGTCATTGTATTTCTTAGATTGGTTGCCTGTCAGATCTTATCAGAGGCCCAGATCTCGTTGTAGCAGCTGGTAGAAACTCCGGCTCAATATCTGCAAGAAGTCTACCATCCAGGCTTCTGAAAAGTAAGTTGTATTCCTGATATTGTATTGTATTGTAATGTATTGTCACATTTTACCATATCTAATTGTAATGTTGCTCCGTATTGCAGAACGCAACCATCAAAAGGCGAATTCCCTTCCAAATTCTTCAAAGAAAAGCTTAAGCTGTGTAGCTCAGAGACAAAAATTAGTCAAGAAGTCACCTTATACACAGTCACAAACCCCTAGAGCTAAAGGCAAGAAAGTAAAAGGTATTATCTCATTTATAACAATGTTGCTAGTAATCGTTTTAATTGAAGTTTAATGCAGTAGAAGCCTGCATATAGCTAAGAACCGATGTGTTTTACATTTAGCCTATTGTCTAAATACTCTTGGCTATTGTTTTGAACATAAATATATGTCAGTCTGGATCCATTGGTTGTTATATGCGTGTTTTCACTGTACAGCATTGCGTGTTTGTAGGCAATCCTTACGTCGTGACAGTCAAGACAAGTGATACAGACGATGCGGGTACGGAAGGTAACGTCACAGTTGTCATTTACGGGTCCAAGGGGAGGACGGGTGATATTAAACTGGGACCGACTAGCACGAAGAAGTTCTTACCAGGAACACAAGAGGAATTTGAGGTAGATTGCTACAGTATTCGACATCATTTAATCAAGTACAGAAATTGTTTTAAAACCCAACGATTCAAAAAAATATCGATGCTATTGATAATGTTTCTTTTTACGTATAGATTGATGTTGGAAGCATTGGCAAGATTTATAAATTGCGAGTTATTCATGATGATCAGGATGATTCCGAGTCTGGATGGCATTTGCAACAGGTATTATCCTTGTAGTTTCTGCCAGACACTCATGCATGATACTCATTACTAGACTTAGTATAGAGCATCAAGTCACACGTATTGATATTCTGTACCTGCCATAGGTGATGTACCAGTGCTACTTCTTACGAGAATCTTTCTAGTAATATATCTTCTTTGCAGATCATACTGACGAGCGTGGCTCGTAAGAACGAGGAGCTGATCTTTCATTGTGATAAATGGTTCTCGAATATCGAAGAGGAAGGCGGCTCTGAATCAGTGAGAGAGTTAGCTGCAACAAAAAATGGCAAAGCTTTGGCAGAAGGTATGAAGTCATTTATAACTAAACCTATTCAAGGTTCGTCTATCTATTTTTCTATCTATATGTATATCTATATGTGTCTCTGAGCTTTCCATGTCTGCTTGTTCTAGATACTACCTATGAAATATCCGTGATTACCGGGGAAGTGGCATCAGGTGCAACAGATGCCAATGTCTTTGTAAATATTTTTGGAGAGAAGGGCGACACAGGAAAGCGATGGTTGCAAAAATTGAAAAACGACGACGGAGAAATGTTTCAACCAGGCTCAGTAAGTTCTTAATTCCACGAGACACTAAGCAGAGCCTAGAGCTCTTTATTTATGGTCCGTACGAGGCCAAGGTTTTAATATGCCCCAAGAAGTTGAATATTTCATGGTTCCTTGGGAGGCCAAGCTCGAGTCTCACTCTTCATATGTATTTTGATGTATGCTATCTTTCTCTTTAGATAAATGTGTTCGAGATTGAAGCTGTTTCGCTTGAAAAACTTACAAAGATAACGATTGGACATGACAACACAGGCGAAGGTGAATCCTGAGTTAACGTCTTTGTCCCCCCAACTTCATCCCCCCTCCATTGCGATTCTTATCTGTAACAACAGTATTCAGGCTCTTAGTCGATTTCGTTGTTAACCTTTTCATAACACCTGCATTGATATTTTGCAATTTATTTCAGCGCCCGGTTGGTTCTTGGACAAAGTTCTCATAAAAGATGTGAAAGAAAATGCGGAATATGTGTGTACTTGCAGGAAGTAAGATAGTTTTCGATATCATCTCCGAAATTCATCATACTTCAAGAACATTACTTTGTCCCATGGATCTTCTGAAAGCGACAGATTTTTAAAGCTTTGCTAAGACATTTCAAGGAGCTTCTACGACTCAAAGGCTTGAGCATGCAATGGAAGTACAATGAGTTGCGTTATCCCTATTGTATTTTATTATTTATCGGCTATTTTATTGTAGGTGGCTGGATGAAGATGAGGATGATGGGAAGACAGAGCGAGTCATCAAAGTAACACAAGTTGGTGAGGATCTATTGGCAGAAATGCCTTTATACTTCGTAATGCTACTATTGTTATTCAACGTATTAGAAGATAGGGCCTTTGTGGATGATTAAAGTTTAAGATATATTCTAAAGACTTGATATTTTTTTGCAGATCCAGTACAAACATCGAAACAGCTTGTAAGTATTTGATTTCTACTCGCAATAGATTGATGTCCTTGAAAACTCTACTTTGTCAGAGTTTTTCAAGCTTTTCTGTTTTGAAACCGAGGCTTATTTTATTCCAGTGGACGGCAAATGAGTGGAAGTTTGAAGATTCAAACGAGGCTATCATGGTATCGGCAGTCAATGGGAAGACACTGACAGTCGATACATCGAGTTGTGAATTAATTGCAGCTGATGATAAAGGCAATAATAACGATGAAAACAATGGAAGTAACAGTATGTCTAATAATATTGATTATATTTTGTATTTTTATATTTTTATATGCTATTCATATTGCAGCAGTATTGAATTCTTTATCATATTACAGTACAGAAGTCAGAGAAGACTTCATTTTAATTTGCCAGTCACTTGAATTTTATGTATACATTTTTCCGTTGTAGGCACGTTTGTCATAAGTCAAGGTGGTGAGACGAAATCTCGCATATTCGCTGTAAAAACAGAGCAAGGAACATTCAATCTCACCCTTGACAATGGAAAAGTATCTGTTGTACAGGTAAGGACTTGTGTTGTCGCCATTGTAACGACTGATATCCGCTATTGCTTTGTTTACTTGTGATTAGAAAGGCTCTGTACCTTTTCACTGCATGAGATCTGCCGATAGTTTGAAAGCGTAGCCGTTCTTCATCTTCGCAGGGAAAGCCTGGTCTTCTCTCTGAGTTCTACATCGATGTTCACCAAGGCAATTTGATGTCATTGGAATCAGTTGTTCACAAAGGCTCATACATTGGCCTGTCTGAATCTGGAGGTGTGGAAGTAGTGGCGAAGGACTGTGAAGAGAAGCAGAACCTATTCAACGTGTGCATCAAGGTATGCATTTTCTTACATCATTCGTTATGTATGCTCATCATTTATCTCTATTGCTGTGTTTTGCTCCATAGTATAAATACGATACCATACGACGCGATGCAATTTATGCTTTACCATACTATACTATACTATGCTCTACCATAGTATAGTATATATTATACCATGCTATACTATGTGATACGAAAGGGTACTAAATGATACAATGTAATGTACATTTAGCTTGTGCATTCTAGATATAATACTTGGAACTATTTGAGCCAAATAAAAGTGGTACTTTGGACTACTCAATGTTGCTAGTAGAGGGGATGTTTATGAAAGCATATCAGCCATGGTTGTACCTTTTTAAAGTATACCACTGGTGATTGTATATTTTGATGATGTTGCTTTATGATTGTAGGGAGTTTTGAGAAATCTTGGTCGAATAAAACTTAGACCATCGTTCAACCAAGCGTGTACATTGATAGAAAATAATGGCTATGTTTATGGTGACGGAGACGGTAAAGATGAAGGAGGTATGAAACATTTTCTAACATCTCAAATGTTTACATTTTTATTCTCTATACCTTCAAATATCTGTATTTCAAATGTCAATAAATTTATGTGTGGCCCTTTACTATATTTCATACACTATTGTTATGTTTCAAGTTTTGTTACTTGCTTAACTCTAAGGTGAGTTTGTGGTGCATAAAATTGGCAAAGGAATCAGAGCATTCCAGAGTGCAACAACAGACATGTTCTTAAGGGTAACTGCTGAAAGCATCGACTGTAAGGTATGCTGAACTTCATTGCAGTTAAACTGTCTGTTAAAGCTCGAACATAGGCAGCTTGACTATCAAACTTTTATAGCCAAGTGCATCACTAGTTATAAACTAATGATGCATTTATAACATCTCTCTGCTCTGAATTTGTTATCACATCTGTTTCTTTGTTTTGAAGGGTGACGAGAACAGCGACGAGCATTGTCAATTCAACATTCACAAAGACAGAAAATCTGGCTCTATCCAGCTTGAGTCTGTCAAAATGCCCGGTGTATTTCTTGGCGTTGGTAAGCACGGTAAAGTCAAACATGCGGTTGACACAGGAGATGAAATAACATCATTAACAATTGAAGTTATCTCATGTGAGTGTTTCGTATTGTTAACACATGATTGAACATTGTTTTGATTTCCAGTCCGTTAAACCAAGCTTTGGGGCTGTGTTTTATTTATACTTTTCGTGACTTCTAGTTGGCAGCAAGGATATGGAGAAAAGCTCAGGTCGTTCCCAAGCAGTTAGCAGCTACGGTGATGTGTTTGAAAACGAGGTATCTAGTGAAGATGAAGCACCTATTAAAGATTCTGTTTTGCCAGCAAAGGATCAAGATTTTGAAAGTCAGCAAGCTTCTTCTCGGCAAAGCGAGGAACGAGTTAGATCAGGAAGATCTTCCAGAAATTCTGCTCGATCTAAACTTGGAAGTGCTGCTTCTGAAAGAGCTGATAGTCGCCCAGCGTCTTCGAAGGAGGAAGCCTTGAAAGATGCCAAAGAAGATGTAGAGGAAGAGGCTAATGAAATTGCTAAAGAAGTCGTTGGAGATAGTGAAGAGGAGGCTAAACAAGATGTCGAAGAAGAGGCTATTGATAATGCTGATGGAACCAAGGAAGATATCAAGGAAGTTGCCACGAAAGAGGCCGAAAATGATTCCCAGGAAGATGCCACTAAGGATGCTGAAGATAAAGCTAAGGAAGATATCGAAGGGGAAGCCCAGGAAGAGGCAAATGAAGAGGTTAAGGAGGATGCTATGGAAGAGGAGACCAAAGAATCTGTAGGAGAGGAAGCTAAGGATAATGCAGAAGAAGCTACAGAAGATGTTGAAGAGGAGGCTAAAGAAGATACAGAAGAGGCCAAGGAAGATGTTAAAGAAGATGATTCAGGGGAGGCCAAAGATAATACCGAAGGAACCACAAAAGATGTTCAAGAAGAAGCTAAAGAAGATGCAGAAAAGGCTGAGGAAGATGTCAAAGAAGATGCTTCAGAGGAGGCCAAAAATAATACCGAAGGAACCACAAATGGTGTTGAAGAAGAAGCTAAAGAAGATACAGAAAAGGCTGAGGAAGATGTCAAAGAAGATGCTTTAGAAGAGGCTAAAGATAGTGTTGAAGAAGCTACAAAAGATGTTGAAGAAGAGGCTAGAGAAGATCTTGAAAAAGATAATAAGGAGGAGGCCAAAGATAATGCTGAGGTAACAACGAAGGATGTTGAAGAGGAGGCCAAGGATGTCAAAGAAGATGTTAATGAAGATGCTTTAAAAGAGGCCGAGGAAGATGTAAAAGAAGAACCCACGGATAATACCGAAGAGGCTAAAGAAGATCTTGAAAAGCCTAAGGAAGATGATAATGAGGATGCTTCAGAGGAGGCCAAAGATAGTACTGAAGAAGCTACAAAAGATGTCGAAGAAGAGGCTAAGGAAGATACAGAAGAGGCCAAGGAAGATGTTAAAGAAGATGCTTCAGAAGAGGCCAAAGATAATATCGAAGAGACAGCAAAGGATGTTGAAGAAGAGGTCAAAGATAGTGCTGAAGAAGCTACAAAAGATGTTACAGAAGATGCTTCAGAAGATGCCAAAGATAGTACTGAAGAAGCCACAAAAGATGTTGAAGAAGAGGCTGATGAAGATACAGAAAAGGCCAAGGAAGATGATAAAGAAGATGCTTCAGAAGAGGCTAAGGATAGTACTGAAGAAACCACAAAAGATGCTGAAGAAGAGGCTAAAGAAGATCTTGAAAAGTCTAAGGAAGATGATAAAGAAGATGCTTCAGAAGGGGCCAAAGATAGTACTGAAGAAGCCACAAAAGATGCCGAAGAAGAGGATAAAGAAGATCTTGAAGAGCCTAAGGAAGATACCGAAGAAGGCAAAGCTACTAATACTGGAGAAGATAATGCAATGTCAGAGAATAAAATTTTGTCACCCACTCCCCCAAAAGAACCGAGAGATTCATCAGCACGAAGACGTTCGGCTGACGTCAGATCTCGCTTGTCGAACAGTTCACGTCTAAGCTCCAGGTCACCAACAAAACTTGTCACGGAGCAAAATGAGGTTATGGCAGATGACAAGGCTATTGAAAAAGAGACACCAAAAGAAGATCAGGGTGCTGAAGATGAGGGAGTAAGAGACAAAGAAGAGGAGGAAGGAAACGACGTTGAAGAGGAGAAGGAAAAGGAAGAAGACATGACAGAGAAGTTGAAGGAAGAAGCAGAGATGGGAGGAGAGAAGATGAAAGAAAATGAAGGTTCGGGAGAAGTAAAGGAAGAAGGAGAGAAGGAAGATGTTGGAAAAGAAGGGAATGAAGAAATAGAAGACGAAAAGAAGAATAATCAAGAGAAAGAAGAAGGTGCTGACAACAAATCAGATGAAGATGTCACTGTTGAAGATAAAGAAGATGTAGACAATGAAGATTGCAAGGTTGTATCTGATAAGGATGAAGAAGCGTCCGAAGAAGCAATTAAAGGAGAAGATGATGCAAATGGCAATAAGACAGATAGAAATGAGATGGAAGAAGGAGACAAGGCTAATAACAACATTGAAGCTGGCACAGAAGATAAAGATAGTGCTGTAGAAAGGAAGGCATCAGACGAAACGATTACCAGTAATGAGATAAAAACAGAAAATTGATGCAAATTCGCAGAATTCGTATTGTATTAAGCAGCAGAATTTCACTAACAGATTTATATATTATCACAACAATGGGTTATAGCTCTAACAATAAAATTGCTACTCGAATAATAGCTTAAGCTGCTTAATAATTATTATAAATGTTTTCAACGATTATTGTAAATATTAATGTTTATTATCATGGCTTTTGTTGATTTTTAACTAATGATGCATGCTAATTTTTAAAACTTCTATTACACACGAAATACAGCATGAGTTTTAATGTAGGATATTAAATTAATTCAACATTTAAAGCAGACACAATCCTAGATTTTTCTGTCTTCAGTTCTCCATTTCAAGAGAAAATTAGGAGGTGTCATGGTGTCATTGCAACAGGGGCTGAGTTCGAGCCCTTGAAGTGCTGCCAAGAATTGGTGACGTAATGAAGTAGGAGACTGGATCGAGAGAGAATTGCCATAAGTTCTTTCTTTGTGGACGCTCGCTTCGCTTGGTCTTGCATACGGAGTGAAAGTTTCCAAATAATTTTCCTTGTATCCTCATTGTTGAATAATTCCAGAAGAAAATGGGTGTTGAAATAGAAGTTGTATCACCAGGAGATGGTATGTAATTGGCTTTATTATTTGCTTTTTGATATATTTAAACGACGATGTTATATGTTTACACGCCCACCAAACAAACATGGTAGGCTAAGCTTAGGCCTTTAGGTAGATATAAGCTATTTTTGCAAAACGTTTTAACACAAGTTTGTCAGGAAATGTTAACGTTTTAACACCAATTTGGCAGGTTTGGAATGTTAATGTTGTGTCGAGATGAGCTTATTTACTTCTGAATAAATTATTTTTTATTAACATTATGAGATGGAGCACGAATATATCGATTACTATTCTTCAATTTTCATAATTAGCAATCAAAAAATAATAAGGCCCCTGTTCTGTCCTCGCAAAACGTTTTTGCCAGGATCTGCTGAGAAAGCTCTCCATGAATTGCTTGCTTTACCTTCGTAAAGCGCTCTAATTTTGTTTTGTTTTGTTTTTCGGTCTGGGCTGCTCTTTGCTATTTGAACTCGTTTAGTTTAAATTTGAATTTGAATTTGAATTTAATATTTATCAATTATATGAATGTCATATGAATCATCTTATCCCCTTTTGGGTTTGAATAATATGCAACCAACTGTAATAATCTTGCTATTGCTTACGACTCATTCTTAACAATGGAAGTCTTGCGTCTTATGGTCTTGCCTTTGTTTCCTAACAATGGCATGGACAATGTCTATTGTTACAAGACAAAGGCCTATTGTTCTCGTTGTTTTGATTTTGATTACCGCCCTGAAAAATAGGCTTTCATGGTGGAATTTGTGTTGTTATTATAAGCAGTTGATGGAAAGCAAGCAAATATCCAGTGCTCACAGTTTTCAATCGAGATTAACTCCAAAAAAGTCAGCTTTATTTTAACAATTGTTTTCTAACTTGCTTCAAATGATGAAATGATATTACGTAATGAAAAGTATTTCTCAAAAAAAGTACAAAGTTTGTGTATCTGATCATTGTTTTTGTGGCTTTCGATTTCTGCGAGAGAAAAATAAAACAAAATTGCAATTCATTAATCTAAACTTGTTTTGAAAATATCTTTTGTTTGATAAATATAGGCGTAATTAATTCTTTCCTTGACATATTTTCCTTGGGAAATGTATTTTTCAAACCCAGCATTAAACAGCGTGGGCGATAGAGTCAAGTGTTCTACGTCACGTCACCACTTTATCCCGATCACAGCCTCCTGTGCTTCTCTACAACGAGATCAAAGGATCAAATTGCTTTGACCCGAGGCTTTTTTACTTTGTGGTTCGAGCTGATTTCAGGGCAAACACTGGGTGATTTGAAAAAACGCATTCAATTCACAGTCCTTTTATCAGACTGTCGTCGGAACCAGAAGAGACAGAACATTGTTATTGACGAAACGTGTGTCAATCGAAGTGTACGGGGCCTAGTTCCTGGTTGACTATAAATCCTTCGCTGGCCAGAATGGATGCAGAGAGATACGTCATACGTGCTAGCACCAGTCATGCTGTTGTTGGCTCTTCTTTCACACTGACTCTTGCACCGGCTGCCTTGTCGACCAAAGAAAGCCAGAAAGGTGGGAGCAATTCGCATGAAATTGTGACGAATGAAAGCAAGCAGGATGAAATCGAAGAAGATTTGCAAAGAAAATCAGAGTCTGATCTTGATGAGAAGCTGTGGGCTTTTTTCAAAGCAATCGCTGGCGAGGATGGTGAATTGGATCCATTTGAATTGCAAAGTGTTCTTGGTCAGGTTTTTAAGCGAGATTTCGGGGTGAAACAGTTCAATCTGGAGTCGTGCAGAAGCATGGTTGTGATGGCAGACGCGGACAGATCTGGCCGGTTGACATTCGCCCAATTCAAGGTGCTCTTCCAGTGGATAATGGATCTGAGAAAAATGTACAAATCGTTTGAAGAGAAGCGGGGCCAGCAGCAAAATTGGGACATGGAATCTGACGATGTGAAAGAGGCGCTTGGGAGTCTTGGTTTTGAGATAAGCAACTCTACTATTGATAAAATCATTGTCAGATACTTGAATAGAAATAAGAGAATTAATTTCGACGATTTAGTGCAAATTTGCTGTCGCTTGAAAGCCGTTATTCAAAGCTATTTTTCTTATCAGAAAGTAGGAGAGGAAAGCTTTGATAATTTTTTAATGCAGATTGTGTATACTTGATGAGTTTTTGATATATAAGTAAGAATGAGTGATAGACAGGGCTTTGTTGTGTACGAGGGGATGGAACAATATTTGTTTTCTGCTTGCGTGAGAGGATGTCAACAATTGCATCTATGTCACGTTTTCAAAGCTCAATGAGAACCGAAGTATTTTGATTACATTTACGTTTATACGTTATAGCAAATTAGCATTGTTTTCCTACTTAATTAATTCCTCTTGGTGAAGAACTTATTTGTTTTTCTGTTGTTTTAATTTCTTTCATTGTCGTCATCAAATGAATAAAGATGTCACAGATATGTGCTGCGGGGGAGATGGGGCATTGCAGGGGCTTCATTGAAACCATTGCAAATTCATTGAAACCATTGCAAATTCATTGGAAGCCAGTGTAAAAGCACTACGAGGAAACCACTGCATAAAAGCCATAAACGCACAGTGACGTAACTGATATGTCCATTGATTCGAATATAGACTAGTTTATATTTGCCATGTGTTGAACTTTTACAACTGACCGCAATGTAATAGATAATAGGGCTGGTCATTGGGCAACCAGGAATTGATTGATTTATTGGCACAAACCTCGAAAGCTTTTAGAGCCATTCTTATACTCTTCACTATCTACTATGCTTTTAGAATCTATTCTTGTCAGTCAGACAGAGTAAACCACGAACACCTCTCTGTCTTTGAAGTCCAATCTTTTCCCACTTAAACATGATGATCAAATTAATATTTGCATATCTAATCATTTATAAATGCGAATAGAACAATGAGTATATCTTTCATACACGTATATATAGTTGATCTTATCTTTTTGTTTCTTCAGGAAAGACGTACGGGCAGAAGGGACAAACAGTGATTGTTCACTACACAGGTAATTATACTCTTTCGATTAATCGTTCGATAGTTGTTATTGTTTGATTATGCTTTGTACTTGAGTTGGTGATTGTTACCCTTTGTAGGATGTCTCACAAATGGAACAAAATTTGACTCGTCGAAGGATCGAGGAAAGCCATTCACCTTCAAGCTCGGAATGGGTGAAGTCATCAAAGGTAGATCAATAAGATAAGATTCAAAAGTAATAGATAAGATTTTAACGATTGCAAGTGATTTAGCACTGCTTAATTTCTGCTTAATATTGTATAGTTAATTTATGCTTAATATATGTTTAATGTATGCTTAATTATCAAATAATTCTTTGTTCTAGGCTGGGACGAGGGTGTGGCTAAGGTGGGTGTTTACATCCTTTATATTATATGTTTGTTAATCACTGTTCTAATGTAAAGATACTCCCCATCACCCCCTGACAATACTTTGTTTTTATTGTTTATCAAGATACTTGATTTATTAACGACTGGGGTCATTATTATCGAGTCTTCTTTCGTTTGCAGATGTCAGTTGGTGAACGTGCCAAGTTGACGTGCTCCCCTGATTATGCATACGGACCAAGAGGTTACCCCGGCGTGTATCCTTTTCGTTGACATTTAATACCTTGTGTTGAATACCTTGTGTTTCGTTGTCGACATTTCCAACCTCGGTGTCCACACGAGACTACCATCTCTTGATACCCAACCTTTTCTCGACCTTGCCTCCTTGTGCTTAGCAGAGAGAATAGATTTCTCAAATAAGCTTCAAAAATGTTTTCTTAAAATAAATACAAAATATCTTGGAGCTTTTAACCAATCCCAGTTTTATCATTGTTTACGATTGCAATTATACAATTACAATCAAAAGCAAGGTGGCTTGTTTCGAAAGGGAGGCTTAATAGACAGGGCGTCAAAATAGAACTTCTATCAGTATTATTATTATCATTTCCTTGACACTATTGCTTCAGTATTCCCCCAAACGCCACACTTGTTTTTGATGTCGAGTTCCTCGGAATCCAGTAATATAGAAACGCCAGCAACATTAACATCAACATCATCATGTTTTATATTTATTATTTGGCTGCTTTCAGATTCAACCAAGCGTTTGCATAGCCCCAATTATGTGCCAGGACACTTTCCAATGTGAACTACAAATAAATAGACACACTTCTAGAATTAGATTATCATCTCTTGCTCACTTTTCTTTTTGTTGCTTGTGATTTTCATTTGTTTTTTTTTGTTATGATAACTTGACTAGCATCACATTACTTTTGTTGTTTCCTTATATGGCTGGGGCAAGTTGAGTTGAAGGTAGGATAACCTGGTTTTTTCCTTGAATGGGGATTCTAAAGCGCTTTGGCTGAAGCAAACTATTTTCAGGTATTTATTCCAGGTAACTCTATTCCTGTTTCTTGCATCCAGTATACTCTGCCGTTGTTATGCTAGTCTCATCCCGTAACGATGTGAAAGAGAGCACAGGGAAGCAAGTGGATTATGTAATGAGACTATTGTTATGCTACAGTACACAAGCTACTTGTCCAATTTGTCTCCCACAATACGAGTCACTATTATACTGCCATTCTATTACACTCTTTCATTATACATTTTCTCTATCTTAATATGTTGATACAACTATTCACATCTTTGATGCTTCACTTGCTAAAGATACAAAACACTTTAATTTGTTGACTACTATTTGTTCATAGCATATGTTGGTCAGCATATTTATACTCTATACTGTTGCATAGCATCCAATTATTAACTTTTTAAAATTCTTCTTCGGTATACGATTTGATACCATTATGGTCTGTGCTCTTGTAGCCTTGATCGAGTTCGCTCGTCACAGTGATGCTTGTAGGCGAGGCTGGCCTCTTTACCCTGCTCCAGTTTACAACGCAAAGCGGCGCGAGCAGAGCGAAACTCATCACCAGACCTCCAACAAACAAAACACACAATCCTACGATAACAAACAAATCTCTAGCACGATATATATCATTTAGCAACTTAGTCTCGGTTTCAAAACGAGAACCGATACTCCTGTTGTTATCTCCTGTTGACACCCTGGCCATGGTGAGGTTAGAGTTGATATCCACGTTCCAAGATATGTAAATTGCTGGCAACATGCAGCCGAGGAGAGTAGCGAGCGTTCCCATGACAATAAAAACAATACTGATTGCAATTACCCATGATGTAACGCCGTTTGGCGCGCAGTAGCTGGAGTAGCATTGCTTCACGAATGTTGGCTTTTCTTCAATTGCATCATCTTTGTACATTTTTTCATGATAGCCAAATAATAGCCCGACACTTTCGTTCTTCTTTAACGACTTGCTCATTTTATTTTAAGAATTTTATTTCGACAATGTTTATGACCTGCTGTAAATTTAATGCTGAAACAAATGTTTCTCCGGCACTTTGATTGAATATTTCTTTATTTTTGAAACATAAGTTATCCCCTCCGTAAAATGAAATAAAGGTCTCTCGAAGCTAGTTCTACTTTGATTGAAAACAGCAAACGTGAACGCTTCCCGGCTTTGACTTTGCAATATCTTCCTCTCAAGCGAATGTAGCCATATACACTTGTATCGATGTTCACTGCTCATCTGCTAGACCTCATCAACAACAAGAGTGTCCATTGACTTGTTAAGAAGCTTTCTCCTCTCTGAAAATGTCGAGATTTCGCGCTGACACTGTTTCAAGGTGCGTGTGTTTTCTTAGCCGTAATCATATTCGGTTCTTTCCCGTTTCTTTTTTAACCTGTTCTCAACGCGTATTTGTTCAAGTACCTGCTTCGGTGCAATAAAAATACACGCAAACTTGGGCGATCGTATTAGAATAATAATAGAATTGTGCGTAATTGTCAACGTTGTGTGGACAATGAAGTGTTTTAAGTGCGCAAATGCGTAAAAATGCCCCAACAAAATAAATATGGCTATGTATACTTTCAATGCAGTTTGCCAGCGCTTAAGGGGGGTACATGTGAGGCAAAAGGAGTACAATTCACAAGTAGATTGAATATGAATCAACAAAGCATTGAACTTCTTTAAGCCAATATGTCTTTTTTCATCATTATACAGAATAATAAAGTGTAATGAAAGATTTACAAGGTTGATGGACAAAAAACTATTAAAAAACGTTATATAACCAACAAGATGATGGTGACACTTATGAAATGCAAATATTGCATTCCAATCAACACAGGATTACAACGAAAGGCATATAACACGAAAAATACTCATTTCATATAGGAGAACTGTTCATCAAGCAATACATGGGGGTAAATAGCATTGCCGACTAGCAGTCTAAGAAATTCGCAGCCATGAGAAGTTCAAGTGCAACCTCTGGTTCAATTGGAAACTCTGGTATCTCTGTATTACTGTTTGTATACCTCACTTTGTATGTGAAGTAAGTGCAGACTTTTTCTAGCACATGTGACCTGGAAAAAAGAAAACCTCTCAGTAAAGATGGCATACTTTGAACAAGCCAAAACTCGGAAATAGATCATTATCTAGAATTGGTTCACATGCAGATTATTATCTAGAATCGGTTCACATGCATATGATTGGACCTGAACCTCTTCAGCATGTGATACTTACGGAATTTCTTTGAACCGAACTTCGTTAGTTTCGTTCTCCGAGAATTGGCCTGCAAAACAAAATTGACAACAATGAATTTTATCAATGATAGATCAGCAGCAAGGTTATCTGATCATCAGATATTGGTGCAGATTCGTATAGATCATTGTATCTGATCATAGTTGGATCATTGTCTCTGATTGCAGTTGGCTAACAGAATGTCCCTCTTTCTCTTCTTGTTCCATAACTCTATCACACCAGGACCAGGCTAACCTGTTAACACACACATAATTGTCTGCAGCAGTATTAACTTTAATGCATATGCACAAATAAGTAATGGTTTATTGATGATCATGATATCAAATCTGAAATCGGTCAGACTGGAGAAGCTGATTTTGATGTCAATGCATGACAAACTCGAACAAAACAAGTAACAAAGAACTCTATAATACCTGGACCACTGAGCATGGCTTTTATCGTTCCTGACGTAAGAGCATGGTCTCTTTTAATAACAAACTCGTGTTCGTCACTGGATATTAACTTGACATACATCGCCTCTGGTCCTTCGCAGCTCCCATATGTTGGCTCAAGTTCCAGATCTACTTTTATATCTTCCATATCTCCTTAAATAAATTATAGGTAGGTTGGTGTTCATTTATATCAAATAATCTCTTTATTTCTTTTCTTTCATGTTTAGGCTTCTGATTACAGGCTTTTATTATATTCCATTCGATACTTTTGGCATAATTACGTAAAAGTATTTTGGGAAATGCTATCGGTCACACCAATAACATGAACCGCCTAGGCCTGATATATAGGGCCTTTTGTACAAGTCTAATATGAATTAATAGCGGTCGATTCCATGAGAGAAAAGACCTTAATTACTTGAAGATGTTTTAATGAATAACTTACTGAACGTTTGGTTAATAGATATCCTGTTTTATGGATCCAATTTTTCCACTTTTATCGCGTACTTCTGTGAAAAACAAAATTCTTTTTTTTTGCTGGTCTCTGGTCCTATTCTTGTCGCCGAGGCAATATTTGTAGTCTCGCTATCACAACGAGGTTTCTCAAAAGTTTTTTCATTTGGCTACTGACAACGAGCTCTATACAATGGACCTGTCAGGTGATTTTAAAAGTATTCTTAATTCTTTGAAGGATTTTTCTTGTTAAGCTGCCACTAAACTTTAACCGAACAGTGAAGTAGTTAAAGGGGTTGGATGTTAGCTTGCTTCTGTCGTATGTCAAGCGCACATTTTGATTCGATAAACGGATGATTTGTTGTGCCGGCCAATTTCAAATGTGGCATGACCGCGCATGTACTTAGAACGTACCTAACGGCAGATGACTAATATCAACGGGTGAAGGGTGACTCTATGTCTGGTGCGTTGATTCCTTTGACCTTATACAATTCTCCACTGCTAAGAAGCGCTGCTGTAGACTAACGGTAACTTTCCTGCACGCTAAGGTCGAGGCCCTGGTTCAAAACCCGATGAGGACATCTACTTTGTGTTTTGATCAATTTGTAATTTAAATTTCCTAAACATGGGTGTGTATGCACAGTGTCGTATGTAGACTACTGCGCAGGAGTATACATGACCTAATGCTACTGACAGTGTATGGTGTACCTGTTAGGGTTAGGGTTAGGGTTAGGGTTAAGGATAGGATTAGGGTTAGGGTTAGGGTTAGGGGCCGTAAAGGTGGGTGTGTATGCGCAGTGCCATATATAGGCTACTGCGCAGGAGTATAAATGACGTAATGCTACTGACAGTGTATGGTGTACCTGTTAGGGTTAGGGTTAGGGTTAGGATAAGAGTTAGGGTTAGGGCTAGAGGCCGTAAAGGTGGGTGTGTATGCGCAGTGCCATATATAGGCTACTGCGCAGGAGTATAAATGACGTAATGCTACTGACAGTGTATGGTGTATCGGTTAGGCTTAGGGTTAGGGTTAAGGATAGGATTAGGGTTAGGGTTAGGGTTAGGGGCCGTAAAGGTGGGTGTGTATGCGCAGTGCCATATATAGGCTACTGCGCAGGAGTATACATGATGTAATGCTACTGACAGTGTATGGTGTATCTGTTAGGGTTACGATTAGGGTTAGGATAAGGGTTAGGGTTAGGGCTAAAGGCCGTAAAGGTGGGTGTGTATGCGCAGTGCCATATATAGGCTACTGCGCAGGAGTATACATGACGTAATGCTACTGACAGTGTATGATGTATCGGTTAGGGTTAGGGTTAGGGTTAAGGATAGGATTAGGGTTAGGGTTAGGGTTAGGGGCCGTAAAGGTGGGTGTGTATGCGCAGTGCCATATATAGGCTACTGCGCAGGAGTATAAATGACGTAATGCTACTGACAGTGTATGGTGTACCTGTTAGGGTTAGGGTTAGGGTTAGGATAAGAGTTAGGGTTAGGGCTAGAGGCCGTAAAGGTGGGTGTGTATGCGTAGTGCCATATATAGGCTACTGCGCAGGAGTATAAATGACGTAATGCTACTGACAGTGTATGGTGTACCTGTTAGGGTTAGGGTTAGGGTTAGGATAAGAGTTAGGGTTAGGGCTAGAGGCCGTAAAGGTGGGTGTGTATGCGCAGTGCCATATATAGGCTACTGCGCAGGAGTATAAATGACGTAATGCTACTGACAGTGTATGGTGTATCGGTTAGGGTTAGGGTTAGGGTTAAGGATAGGATTAGGGTTAGGGTTAGGGTTAGGGGCCGTAAAGGTGGGTGTGTATGCGCAGTGCCATATATAGGCTACTGCGCAGGAGTATAAATGACGTAATGCTACTGACAGTGTATGGTGTACCTGTTAGGGTTAGGGTTAGGGTTAGGATAAGAGTTAGGGTTAGGGCTAGAGGCCGTAAAGGTGGGTGTGTATGCGCAGTGCCATATATAGGCTACTGCGCAGGAGTATAAATGACGTAATGCTACTGACAGTGTATGGTGTATCGGTTAGGGTTAGGGTTAGGGTTAAGGATAGGATTAGGGTTAGGGTTAGGGTTAGGGGCCGTAAAGGTGGGTGTGTATGCGCAGTGCCATATATAGGCTACTGCGCAGGAGTATACATGATGTAATGCTACTGACAGTGTATGGTGTATCTGTTAGGGTTACGATTAGGGTTAGGATAAGGGTTAGGGTTAGGGCTAAAGGCCGTAAAGGTGGGTGTGCATGCGCAGTGCCATATATAGGCTACTGCGCAGGAGTATACATGACGTAATGCTACTGACAGTGTATGGTGTATCGGTTAGGGTTAGGGTTAGGGCTAGAGGCCGTAAAGGTGGGTGTGTATGCGCAGTGCCATGTATAGGCTACTGCGCAGGAGTATACATGACGTAATGCTACTGATAGTGTATGGTGTATCGGTTAGGGTTAGGGTTCGTGTTAGGGTTAGGGTTAGTGGCCGTAAAGGTGGGTGTGTATGCGCAGTGCCATATATAGGCTACTGCGCAGGAGTATACATGACGTAATGCTACTGACAGTGTATGGTGTATCGGTTAGGGTTAGGGTTAGTGTTAGGGTTAGGGTTAGTGTTAGGGTAAGGGTTAGAGGCCGTAAAGGTGGGTGTGTATGCGCAGTGCCATATATAGGCTACTGCGCAGGAGTATACATGACGTAATGCTACTGACAGTGTATGGTGTATCGGTTAGGGTTAGGGTTAGTGTTAGGGTTAGGGTTAGTGTTAGGGTTAGGGTTAGTGGCCGTAAAGGTGGGTGTATATGCACAGTGCCATATATAGATTACTGCGCTGGAGGGTGAATGACGTAATAATACTGACAGTGTCTAATAGATCACTTAGGATTAGGGTTAGGGCTAGCTTCGCTACGCAGAAGCAATAAGATGATTTCATATTATACCTTTTCAAAAATGTAGTTCGTTTATAACCTAGTTGTTTTAAAGCTTTTGAAAACAATTTTGTAATATGCCTTATTATCGCAAGTCACTTGAAAAAGCAATGGTATCTGTCCGTGCAAAAATACCCCCCTCTTTGCAGAGGCTGTAGTTCTTCATGTGGGCATCGTCATACTTTGTATTTAAATCTGAAATGAAAAACCATTTTGAATGTACACAGTCCTGAGGAGGAGAGTTTCAAAACTATGTTTTATTCGTGTTGATGGTTGTGAATACATTTGAGACACAGACCTTAGGCTGCTGGACCCTATCATAGCTTCATTTTTTCAAGTTTCAATGAGAGAGATGAAGTTATAATAATAGGACAATAATAAGACACATACTGAGCATTTTTGAATCAAGACGCCCTCTCAGGAAGTCTTCATAGATAACGTTAACACTCTGCCCCTGGTCATGGCTATCAATGAAAGCATCTGATCTGAAGTTGGATGTTAAGAGGTGTGTAACATGATTTTTCAAGAACACGTCGGCGCACTGGCCGCGATGGTGTTGCCATCGATACCATATGTTGTCAAGGAAACCATGATGAAAAAAGAACTCTGGAGCATTTGCTGCAAAGTCGGTACACATCAACCCCCCTGTGGAAAGGAAACGATACAATTGTGAATATAGCGAAGGAGGACTACTCATGCTCGAGTCCAGCAGATATGTTCAACTATTCAAGTGTCAATGTCTAGATTCGCTTGAAATGACGATAGAGCATTGGAAATCTCTATCTATCTCTATCTATAGAGCATTGGAAATTGGAAGTTTCTAAAAATGACTGCTTCGACTACACAATAGCGTTGTACAATGCATCATAATATATTATAATGCATCATAATTCAGGCACGGTATAGAAGCCTGGGGACAATGGTGTATGGATGACAAGAACTCAAGATGGCAAGTCTGATACATACCTATGTAGTTGTGCATATCGTTATGATAAGCTATTCTTACTGAAACCTCGAAGCTATCGTACTTGGAACAAGGTAGGCTGAGAGTGTACAAAATGTGTGAGAGGTTGAGGGGCTTGTGGTTGAATCCTCGCTGCAAGCATTTCTTACGGTTGGCTGTGACATTTATAATAGGATGACAATGTGACTGTATGTAATTGGTAGTGATAACCACTGCGGTAACATTTGTGCTGCCTGGTGGTGTCCAGTGGCTGTCTGCAAACGGACCAGATTTCACACAGAATGAGTCGTCTGGATCGCCGTTGCCCCCAATGCCATCTAAAGAACAAAATTGCATCCTGTTACGCTGTTTACTTACCTCATAAAATCACTGGCAGACTTGATAGAGCAGGGGGCTGCTACTGCTTCTTTGGGCCGCCATTTTTTTGATACGCTGGCTATTACATAAGGAGTTATATGTGTTAGAAGAACAAAAACTCTGGCTAACAAACGCTCATGTATGAAAGGTGGCATCATAGAATGTATCGGGCTGATGAAGAAACGTCATAGAATGAAGGGAAGGAAACTGGTGAAGTTGTAAAGTCACACCAAAACTCGGCAGCTATTGGCTGTAACCTAACCTGACTTGATACAAGAAGTGAAGGGTAAAGTGTAGACTGGTATTAAGAAATTGTTGTTTTTATGCTTCATGTATATGGAAACTTATCTGATAATGCTAAGAGGTTTTGAGGAATGGTTTGATTGTTAGTAAAGCTCGGATTGTGGAATCACAGAGCTTCGAGCGAACTGTGCAAATTGATTTGTCTACTCACATTCGTCATTTCTCCAGATGTGTTGTCCCTCTTCGAATGCAACATCAGAGTAATAACTCCAATCCCAGAAAGGCAGTGTTATTCTACAGTCAACTTCCTTCATCAGATTCTCGAACTTGTAGATATACCAGCGATGCCATGGAAAAAACAGTCTCTTTCCATGGATTCCCTTCCAAAAATAATAATAGTGTTTGTTGATGAATGTGACGTATCGTGACATGAGTGGCTCTATGCTTGTTAGCTTCATGTAAGCTTTCACGTATCGTTTCCTTTCAGGCCATGGAAGTGTTGTGAACTCGCGTCTCAATCTGTAGCAGCCCGTGAGAATACCATCCACGCAGTGGCAATGGCGGTTGCACTCATCCACGACGCGTTCACCAGGTCTTTGGCAGTAACCATATTCTATACAATACAATGGATCAGAAGATGGTTAAGTAATCTGGAGAAAGCGCAACCAATGATAAAGAGGTAAGCTTTAACCTATGTTGTACTGAATCGAATAACCCAATACTTGCAAATGTTTTATTGCTGTGGAGTGGATACCACAATACCATGTTTCACAACGCCTTAGTCGCAAAGGGATAGAGACAGTTTGTGAATAAATGCATGCAGAGTAATAAGACTCGCTGGAGCTCGCAGCAGTGGCGTAGCTACGATTTGGCGGTGAAGGGGCGAAACCCGGACAAATTCCGACAATATTCCGACAAAATTTAGAGATTATAACAAATTTTTGACAAACACTTTTGAATTTTGGTCGTTGCCCCGTTTATATGTCGTCAGAGCCGCATTTAGCCATGGGCCAACTGGGCCCGGGCCCAGGGGCCCCCTAAGATTCTTAGATTTAGGGGGCCCCGAGCAAAATTTCGAAAAACCTATGAACTGTTGTTGATTTTATTCTTGTGTTTGAATTGAGAACTAATGTCTTCAAATAACACAGTGGCTTCATTTTTTGACAATATGTGATCCTCTAAATAATACATTATTCCTTGTAGCTGGATATCTACACTGATTTTTGCGCCATCAGCCAGTAATCGTGATTTTCTTTTAATTTTATTTCCGTTAGCAAGTTGTTAGTATGCCAATAAAATTATGCCTACAGGGTACTGAGGACTATACACGTGACAAAAAAACTTTTTAACATATTTCAAGGGGCCCAAATCAATTTTGGGCCCAGGGCCCCAAATGACTTAAATGCGGCCCTATATGTCGTATCAAAAAAGGAGCATTGCTTGTTCATGCTCTGTTATGCATTTTACAAACCGATATGATAAAATGAGAGCAAAGCTTAAAAGTTGTAATAAAGCTGACAAATCAACACTGGTATAAGAGCTAATCAATTATTGATTGAGAATATTTAGCCGTAAAGGACTATATCTCTATAAACTGTCCCAATGTAACTTTTCTTTAGGGCAAGAATATGCAACCATTTTCCTTTTTAGCGATAGCAAATGGACTTTCCGGAGTCCCTACAAATTCAGACTGAATGCTTCGGTCGGCAGCAATAATTTCACCATGGTATTTTTCATCGTGGTTCCTTCTGTAGTCACTATCGAAACAAAGCATTCGATTTTTGTCGTTTAACTTTACTTTGACTGACCATTTTTCTTTGCAATTTATACTCAGCTGTCGAATTTCTGTTAAATTAAAGTGAGATAAAACCGGAAAACAATTTGATGCCGTTGTTTATGAAATGAATGGATGTGTGTGAAGCTCTATCAAAAACAATTTAAAAAATTGGATTGATATTCTTCTTAGGTTCAAAATTTGCAAAATAATATTTTTTGACGACATTTTTGTTGTTGTCAATTTTCCGACAAGCAGCTGGAAACGTTTGGTGGAGGGCGGCCGCCCCCTGCCCCCCCCCTTTAGCTACGCCACTGGCTCGCAGTACTAAACAATATTGCAAGCTGCAAACATCCCTGAAAAGCATCGGCTATTAACATGCGTCTTAGACTATATAATTTTAAGCTAGATAATTGAATTTTAAAAATGTTTGCATTTTCTACCTTCTTTTCCTGTGAGACTGTAAAGAACCCTCATTCTGTGTCTGCGGCTTCTACCCAATCGAAAAACATGTGTTGTCAGTGGAAACGTTGCCAATTCTTCCAATGCGCGCATGTCAGGACTTCTTCCGACGCCCAGAATGAAAATTTTAACGTTCAGCTCTCTCAAACTGTCGAGACCGTCTCTGAGGAGATGACGGCAAATGCTCCATTTTCCATCAGAGAAAATGTAAACCTCTTTGTTTTTTGCCAACCCCTTGTGTTTTTTGAAGAGATATGTTGCCTTTTTCAACGCGCTGTTAATGTTTGTGTGGCCCGCTAGTGAACTGCAGAAAATTAAAACTCTACAAGTTATGCATACGTGCAACCAAAGAATAATGGCATAGTACAAATTGAAAGACAGGAAGAATTACCTGTTACTGTTGCCGGATAAAAATAGTCTCGAATTAATAGGGTTCAGTATCTGAAATAATTTTATCAAGATCCAGAAAGGTTGGAATAAAGCCTTATTTGTACTGAGCTATGTTTTTACCTTTCTTGAAGTTGTTTCATCCGTTTTAATAGGCCTTCCCTGTTTACATATTTTTCAAAGGAGAATCGTAAGTAGGCTTTTGATGAGAATGTTATCAAAGCAACTCTTGTAGTTCCGGGAGAGATGCTTTTTCTGTACAGAATATTTTCGATAAACTCCAAGGAATCGATAAATTCATCTCTTTTAATACTCTTTGATACATCCAAAATGATTGCCAAATCCGAACGCCTTGGGTATGCTGAAAGAGGGATAGAATTATTCCCATAGAATCCTGATACAAATAGATTACATAAACGAGTATGCAAGTTATCATCTTTTAAGTACTGACCAGTTACAGCACAGGCAACGACCAGCAACACCAACAGAATCTTCGTTTGCATATCCAAAGCATTACATTACATTCTCCAAGAAAGAAGAATTAGATAACTTTAGAGTATATAGCTTATTATTACCATCACCGAGTTATGGAGAATTCCGTTCTTCATATCAGTCAAATTTATTTCATGCTTGACAAATTTCTTTTATGTTTCGAAATAAGGGATATAAAGAAGCACAGTTTTTAAAGCGGATACGTTTTATTGTCACTAACAAAAGCAGACCACACCATTATGTAATTTCGAGATGGGCTCATAACACGCTTCGCAAATCACGATCAATTTCAACACAGGTTCATTCGTGAAAGGAAAAACGCAATGGATACAACTTCATATATTTCATTGCACGACACACGAAACCAATGTTTAGATTTGATAAAACATGCAACACAACAATAATTAATGTTCAACAAAAGACTTATATTTATTTATATAGACTTAAAATAGCGTTCGTAATATATATGTATATATTTGTGTATATAATATATTCAACTCTTTTGTAGCACCCATTATGAATCTCGTCTGGAAAATGTAAAATAACTAATATCATTTAACATAATTTATTTTGACTTTCTCATTAGTAGTTTGTTCGAGCTTGAAGACATAAGCGAGGATGACGAAGCAGAGCCTTTTCGCGGTCCCTTTGCACTTTTGCGATTCTTACGAGTATCTCCCTTCGTTTCATGCGCGAAATTTTTTCGCGCTGCCTGCTGTTGCCGGTTGACACTGATGTTCACATTAGCTCCTCCGCACTCTCGTCCATCGCCGTGTCTGTCCACAACCAGCGAATTCAATCGATAATAATCGAGAAATGTCCTCGCCACATTGCGACCCAATTTGAAATAACTCTCCTCGGTATACGGCAAGGCACCCATTAACCCTGAAGTATAACTGAAGAACGATACTTCCAACGTGTAGCAATTCGTCTGCGATGACAGGCAACTACCTAACGCGCGTCTACCGGTTCCAGCTTTCACTGTATCTCGATTGTAAGATGTGCTTGACAGCGAGAAGTCCTCCGCATTGAAGCAAAGTAGTTTAGGAAACACAGCCTGCTTCTGATGTCTTGTTTCATCGTCATAAACATTGCCATACATGAAACCATTCATCATCGTAGAATGTGCATGCATATCAATGTAAAAATCAAGACTTATGTTTGGATCTTCATCCATGGAGAGTAGAAGCTTCTTTGTCGCGACTATCGTTGGATGGGCCCACGAGGATGGATCGAGCCAGAAGCGATTCAGATCGAAGCCCATTAGTGAAGCACGATAGTTGCCGAGGGCAACGCCGTCTGGGTTGAGCATTGGCACGAACTTGAAGACAAGGTAGTCGCGGAGGATTCTGGCTATAGGATGATGGCTGATTAGAAAATCGATCATTCCTTGGCAGACATAACTGGATGGAGTTTCACCTACAGTAAGGAGACATAAAACGTAACAATTAACATGAAGGAGACGCTATAAAAAGGTATCATGATATTGGAGATAGAGGTATCAAGGTATCAGAGATTGATAGAGGCATAAAAGTTGCAGATTGAAAGAAAAATGTTGCACGTGGAAGAAGTTACACAATCTACAGCTACCTGGATGTATTCTGGACGTGATGAACACGACATGTTTTTTTGAATTTGACTTCTGGTTGTCTCTCGATGTTATTGTGATCAAATCAACTTTCCTGTGCTGTACAGTCAAGCACAGCGTTTCCCTTTTGAAGAAATCCAGATGTTTCATCTCAATCTTGTTCAGATACGATTGTAAACGACTGTACGTGTACGGAAAGCAGTAGGAGAATTGATAAACAGCATCATCATTGTCGAACGCAAATGCAAAAGACATGACATAGTTGTGTCTGTGATCAGGGCATCTGTAGTAAAACACATTTTTAGCTGGTATTCTCTGCCACCTTGGTCTGGTTGAAGACTTGACAAGGGGGCTCATGCCATCTCGATAAAGACTCTTAGTTTTACTGAAGTTTACGATGTTGAAAATCACCCTCTGACCTGGTACTGCATTGGAGACGGTGAAGTTAAACCACACTCTTAGACGAGAATTGCAAGTGTCAGGTCGAATAAAGAGATCATACTCAAAGGCAGATATGTAATCAACTCTGCCGAGGTTTCCACTTTCAAAAGCTGAGTTAAACACCAGATGGCCTGGCTTCAAATCTCCTTCATAGCCTTCAGGCAAAGCTGCAAAGTTCTTCAGAGCTCCTATTGATTCGTCTTTTTTATGTAATGATGGCCTATCGCTTTGACTGATGCTTGAGTCACTAGTTGTACTTTCACTGCTGCCTTCAGCCATGTCTTGTAGGACATCGAGAAGGGATGATTTTTAGCTTTGTTTTGAAAAAAACCTTGTCTGGCCTTTGATTCAATTGTAATTAGCCAATCAAAATCAAATTATTGCATTGTGATTTCAAGATAACCATTCAGTGCCCAAGAGCTCAGCTAACTAGCAAAATTGAAATCCAAATTTGTCATAAAAAATTTAAAACTGTAAGATTTGTGGCAATTAATGAACATGTAAACAAAGGTTATCGCTAACTATCAGGAAGCCATTTTCAAATCAGCAAAGAAAATGCAAGACAATCAATGATATAAAGCGCCGAAGGCGCTAGATACCTGACTCCGCACGATTAGTGCAGACAAGAGTGATGCCATTTGGCGGCCATTTTAAAAGGTGGCAAATAGCTTTTGTAAATCAACGATTCCAAAGTTAAATGCTTGCTCTGGAGGAAAATACTTGTAAAAAAGTTTGACATATGCATATTGTTGCAGAGCACATATTATGAGGATACTAGTAGAATTTAGATAATGACAAAAAACGTTTCAAATATCGGTATTTTGTTTATTTTTTGCTGAACGATGGAACAGGCCTAAATTAATCGAAGAACAAAAACAGTTGTTGAATTAAAAGTCTTGGATTTACTGGATATAATTTGTAAGCTCTAATTAAAGCTGAGTGACAGGGTTTTGATATCCCATATCCCAAAAGCTTACTGAAATATTAGCAAATACAACACTTCTCCAATTCGAAAGGAAACGCAGTGGCAGATTATACCTTTTACAAGTGAATTAATTCAAAGAATTGTAGCGGTCTGATATTCTGTTACATATTTAAAGTCACTTAGGCTGAAGATAATTGATTTTCCTCGTTGTGGAACCTTTAGCAGGCAAAACCGTGTGGTTTTACTCAAGTTGGAATTTCAGATTTTGGTAAAGTTTTAAAATACTTCAGTAAAATCCCGTGTCGCATCAGCTAATATTTTAATAAGCTTTTGGGATGTCAAGACCATGTCACTTACCTTTAATTTGAGCATACATATTATCCAGTACATCCAAAAGTATTAATTTTTACAACGTTTTTGTAATTCAATAAATTTAGGCCGGGTCCATCGTTCCGCAATAAAAAAACAAAATACTGATATATGGTGCGTTTTTTGCCATTCCAGCAATTTTAATAGTATCATCATATTGTATGCTCTGTAAAAATATGTATATATCGACTTATTTCACCATTATTATCCCCAAAACAAGCATTGAATTTTAGTGTTTCTGTATTGACTTGATGACCAACATCAACTTTTTGCCCCCTTTTAAGATGGCCGCCAAGTTTTTATTGGCGTCACTGATTCGACGCGAGTCAGGTATCTAGCGCCTTCGGCGCTTTATATCATTGAAGACAATGCTTTCGTTGCCGTAGAAATCCTTGAAAGAGGTCAGCCTCGTTCTTTTACAACTCGTGGTGTGGAATCCAAAATGGCGAATAAACGTATGCTATATGTTGGTAAGAAATTATAGTTTTAAGGTTCTGTTTTCCGCTTAAAAAGCCCGTTTCTCTATTTGGATCAAGTCTCTTATGCCTAACTCTTAAAATTAATTCTGCAGATAATATGCGCAGTAAAGTATATCTTATTTTATAGGTGGTCTAGCTGAAGATGTAAATGAAAAAATCTTACATGCTGCATTTATCCCATTTGGTGATATTATTGATGTTCAGATTCCTCTCGATTACGCAACTCGTATCCTTTGCATGATTAGAGTATCCCCCAAGTCCATATTATACAGCTAAGTCCATAATAATGTCATAATATTTGCCTGTTTCTTTCTTCTTCTTTTCTTAACCCCACTGCCAGAAAAGCACAGAGGATTTGCTTTTGTCGAATTTGAATTCTCAGAGGTGAGTACTAACCCCGTCTCATCTATATCTGTTTAGAAAGGTTTTTTAAAGAGTTCATTATTGTCTAATTTCTTTTTATAGGATGCAGCTGCTGCCATTGACAACATGGTAAGCATTCTTGCATTTGCATTCAATTGATTTTGCAACAATAATTCAATAATTACCAACTTTTCAATTGTAAATAATTATAGCTGGAGGTAATAATGTAGCTAATGCTTCAGGCGTTTATTGAGCCTTTAGCTTGGCTATTAGCAAGTCTGAACCATTAGTTAATCTTTGTTGCTGTTAGTTTAACTGTGTGCTGAGCTGTTGAATTAAATTATACGTGCTGAGTTATTAGCCAAGCCAGATGGTCTTATCATTAATGTTGTTGTCATTGTCTTACAGAATGAGTCAGAGCTATATGGTCGAACAATAAGAGTGAATATTGCAAGACCAATGAGATTCACAGAATCATCAATGAAAGCTGGTGAGTTGAATGTAACATCAGCAGTAATGCTGCCTGTCCCTGGCCTGCATAAAGAAATAATATAGTATAGTATAGTATTTGGAAGCCGTGTGGCATGGGTCTCCCAACAATCTGCTTCTATTGTAGTTTGGAGTGAGGACAATTGGTTAAAGGAACATGCTGGCAAAACAGACAATGACTCCACCAAAAATCCTGAGGAAACTGAAACAAATGGGACAGAGGTACTGTTCTTTAATGAGTTTATAACTGTGTGGATAATTGAATTGACTGTGTGATTATCAATGGAAATCATCTTAGTATGATATCACACGGGTCAAAGTTGTTGTAGCAAAGGTTTAATGTGGTGTAGCAAAGGATAAGGGTGATGTAGCAAAGGTTAAAGATGATGTAGCAAAGGTTAAAGTGGTGTAGCAAAGGTTAGAGGTGATGTAGCAAAGGTTAAGGGTGATGTAGCAAAGGTTAAAGGTTAATTTTGCCAAGCCTGATTGCATTGATTGTTTTCAGGAGACAAAGGTCAAAAAGTCAAAAGCTGGTCAAAACCCGAGAGTATTCTTTGATATAAGCATGAACGAACAGTACACAGGAAGAATTGTTATGGAATTAAGGCAGGACGTTGTACCAATGACTGCTGGTAGGCAATATCTTCAGCTTATTATTGCAATATTGATGTGAGTTTTTACTAGGAATATAACACGTTGATGTTGTTGTCTTGTTTTGTTTAGAAAACTTCAGATGCCTTTGCACGCATGAAAAAGGATTTGGTTTTAGAAAAAGCACATTTCATCGCATCATTCCCAAATTTGTATCCTTTCTTTACCTTATATTACAAAATAGAAATAATAATTTTCAATAGAGAATCAAAGCAAAGTGATGCATTACTGCAATTGTCTTCCTTGGTGCTGCGAAGGCGGTTAGATTCTCCATGCAATGTCCAATATTTATCTCTTGGTAGTATTTTGTGATGTGTTCAATTTATGAGAACTGTATATTTTATCATTGAAGTGTTTCTTAATTGTGCAAAGATGTGTCAAGGAGGAGATTTTACAAAGCACAATGGAACTGGAGGTATTATATATCCTGTCAAGATGATATGATATAGAATATATTAGATTTCAAGTTATCTATTAATTTTTCAAAACTTTTCTTTGCAGGTAAATCAATATATGGAAGGAAATTTGATGATGAAAACTTTGTATTAAAGCACACTGATCCAGGTATATGAATACCAATTATAATAGTCATCTTTATTGCAAACAATAGTATGTTACTGTGCATATGGCATACTGTATGTTTATTACATGTAATGTCATTGTGCCTTTGAGTTGAGTGAGTTGACTTGAACGACTTTTTATTAATCTTATGTCATTTGATCATACCAGGAACATTATCCATGGCAAACTCAGGGCCAAATAGTAATGGATCACAGTTTTTCATTTGTACTGAAAAAACTGATTGGTAAGTGAGCTATATCGCATTTTGTAATCTAGCCAAGCTTGTGATTGCAAGTTTCTTAGTTATTTACTGTTCAGTTGGTGGTTTGATGGATTTACAAATTGTAAAATATTTTCTTTAAAGGTTGGATGGAAAGCATGTTGTATTTGGTAACGTTGTAAGTGGAATGGAAGTCGTTCAGAAAATGGAGGTAAGTAGAAATGTTTTTGCATTCTTTTCTTATTGGAACACTTGATTCTCTGTGAAGAGAGAGCTTTATGAATGTGGAAAAAATAACAGCTTATGTAACCTGCTGTTGTGATTCATTATGATCACGTCTCCAAGGCTGTTGGCACTGATACAGGAAAACCAAAGAAAAAAGTTGTCATAGAAGATTGTGGAGAATTAGAGTAGAATTAAGAGGTTAGTGGGATTGTTTTTTCATATTACATTATTTTGAAAGCACCCCTGTTTGGTGCAGAGAAGCAAATAAGTAGAGGAAAATAAATGGCAAGATATTGTTGTTTATGGCAAGATATTATAGAGATTTATGCTCAATTATTTAAATATAAATTATTGCTTTGCATTCTATTAAGGTCTAGCATTCTTAAAGTAGCCAGCAGTTCCTTTGCATCTCTGATAATGTTCCTTTTCATAGAGTTTCATGTACTGTACGGGGAAACAATTGTTGAATCATCTCCACTTCATAGCCTTAGTTATCTGTGAAATATAATCAACTTCACATGGGGATCTACTTGATGAATTGGGAAGATGGATCATAGGATTTTGCTTCATGATCAGAGGGATTCGCCCTTGCTTCGTAGGTGCAAATTGTGACACCATGTTTGTGTGCCTAGAAAGAAATAAACAATGCTTAAAACCTAAGCTGATAAAGATTATATTATACAAAGAAATGATGAATAAATGGGGTTGATTTTTAGAAGAATATAAAAAATCAACTGTTTCCAACCTCAGTGAAGTCACCCTTCAATCCAATGTAATATATACGTGTTGTTTCAGCTCCAAAGTTCTCTGGGATATAGATTGACAAATGTTCTACGTTTGAAAACCTTGCAGCTCTGATAAGAGAATATAGACTTGATTTTACAAGGTGCTTTCTCCTGAAAAGCATTCAAGTTGGAAGATTATAGAAGATAAGACATGTATTAGTAAAGAATTTGATTGTTCAAAAAATACAAACTTTGTTGTGTACTCTAATTCTCCTTTGTAATCAGGATGAAGCTCAAATTCTTGATCAGGTGTTGCACTTGTATCATCAAAACTCATGCGAGGTCGGTTTTTGTATCTACAAGGGAATAAAGGTTCCCCATGATTGACACCATATTTTAATGTGTTTTTATTGTTTGTCGTTTCAGAGCAATATTTGGCATTGGCATGGCCAAAGAACATAAACAGAGTTCCTCTCGAGTACAAAAGTATATGCCATGGTATGATCTCCAAAAATCATTGTGACGTCATTATAGGCAATAGTCAAGCTCGAGAAGACAATATCACAGACAAAACAAAGTTACAAACACTATAAACAATTAGACTCTTATAACTTACAATTTCATTTTGGATGGATGTAAATCTCCTTCTCCACCTATAATGATTATGCCTTTTAACTTAACACTGCCAGTAAACCTACATAAACATAAGATAGATAATAGTGATGTTGTATCTGTGTATATCTATTACTACTAAAGATTATTATAACTTAGAATTTTTTTAAGAGTCGACTTTTGTTTGAAACATTATCTGATAAGTGTATGATACATACGGAATGTTAAGTAACAGTTCCTCGTCTGCATCACTGTCAACAAACTGAAATTTAACGTGAAAATAATAAGTTTAAAGGGAAATTGCACAAGAGGGTAAAAAGTGGGGGGGACTCCATCAAAATGTTAAGCCATTTGACTTACGGTATCACACTCCATCCGCCTATCCCATGGTTTAAAAACTGTTTTTCCAGATCCTTCAAGTTCTTCGTTCAAGCATTCAACTCTTTCGGTGTCGATTTTCGTATAAAGACTGTAAAGTGCTCCCAAATCAGCCTTTGGGTGGTCATGTTCGTGATGCTGATGTCCACAGCTGCCCGCCATTTTAAACTCGTTTCTGTACCGAGGCGAGGAGTCGTTCCCAGAAACCTGTCCATTATTTCCGCGTATTGCGTAATGTATTTTTCGAGTCTATGATCTAGGGGGTGCGTAGTGTTTTTCCAAAAGTGCTGTGACACAATACAGGTTATTTTCCAAAGAGGTAGAAATTATAATTGAATAATCATGTCCAGTGAACATGGAAAATGGGAGACCGTTGTCAATAAAAAGAAAGGACAAGTATCGAAAAATGATGTGAGAAAAGCGAAGGAAAGATTCCGCGAGAATCCAATGCATGCAAAAGCTGATTACAAAAGTAGGTTGTTCTTACTTCTTAGGCCTACAATACGTAGCTTAGGCCTAGCACAGCACCAGTCAAGGTCAGGTCACCACCGGTACCAAAGAAGGGCCAGAGCAATTAAATTATCTATCTACTAAATAAAGTAAATTTCAACGTATTGAAGGTTATTGTTATCTAAATTTGTTTTGAATGTTTAATAATGATTAGCCTGCTCAATTTTCACAAACTTTGTTTATTATTAAGATCCTTTAGAAGAAGGAGACACGATATACTCCGCAGTTTTTGATAACACTCAAGCTAAAGAAAACAAGAAGCCGGAGGAAAAATACCCATCGTTTCATCACGCTGAACCAAACAAGAAAGGAAATGTTAGTCCTGGGAAGCAGCTGCCAAAGCAAAAGAAACATCCAAAACCAAAGCCATGCCCACTTGCAGACGCAAAGCAGAAGATTGAAAAGGTGGGGTGTCTAACAACGCTGATATTTTTCAATTTGATAATTAGATGGGTACATTCAAAGGAGATAATAATCTTTATAGAGGGTGGCGTAGCTTTGTAATAATCTACATTGGAACCTCCGTTAACAGTCACCTCAATACAACGCCCCACTAAAATGGACGAGAACATTGGTCCCAATGGTGTCCTTTATATGGATGTTCTAGTGTACGTTTAGGGGGCTCATTTTGTCAGTACTCCTGAGAGCTTCAAATAGTAAGAAAGGTTGTCCCAGACCTCTCGCAATTAAATGCCCCAAAGTGTTTTATCAAGGGGTATCTCTTTAGTGAATTAGCTATCTGTATATATACAATACTATGCTTGTCTTTGTATTGCAGTTAAATGGAGAGACCCTTTCTGAGATCATTAAGACGGTTCAGGACAGATTTCCGTCTCACTGCCTTGTAAGTAAACTTTACTGTATTCTGTTTGTTAATAACTGCCTGCAAATTCACTAACTGGAGTTATAGCCATCTAGCCATTGCATGTGTCTTAAATTGCTTTGATCGACTTCTACATTGCAAGTCTATGCCTAATATGTTGTTTTTGACAATGATTGCCAGGTTTGGCTTAAGGAAGTTGCATTATGGCTGCAAAAGGAGCTTGCAGGTCCTGCAGAAAAAGATTTGATGCTGTCAAGCCAGCCAAAAGGTTGTCTTTCTTCATCAACATTGTTTTTGTTATTATCATTCAATCAGTATTTGCTACTTTGATCTTTTCAACTTTATCATCTGCTGACATGTTATACAATTATACATTTACCAAGTAGTTCTCCATCATTTGATGAGATATTTATTACAATGACCCCTGGCAGGTATTACAGTCCATTGATAAACAGTCCAGCATGTTAATAAGCCAGGGGGCTGTGTATTTCTGTATTTAATGTTTGGATGTCTTTCGGTTGTAGGTTTTCCAGAGAATCTTCTCACTGGAAGCATTCGAGATCAATTGAAATCATTGCTGAAGAAGAGCACAGATCAATCTTTTGAGATGCTTTTTTGCTTTGGCATCACACAAATGCTGAGTGACCTTCAATTAGGCATGTCTTCACCTTTTACATCCTTTTTGTTACACTTCAAAAAACCACAGAGTATGCTCATTAAATTCAATTCCATCACATTGGTAGTATGGCATGTTTACAGGTCAACCTCTCTGCAACATTATGTACCAACCCAGGGCCAGATTTACCCATGGGCCCAGGGCCCCAACCAACTTAAGTGCAGCCCTGTACCAACCACCTTTACCTTGATAAGTTTAGTTGCTTTTTGATGAGTTACCATAGCAGGTTGCATACCAACCATCAGATGATAGTTAGAGATAGGAAATTTAGCAGCGGGGGATTTTATTGTTCCTCCTAGAAGTCTTGTGGGGCATTTGCAATATGGGGCCATTTGCTCAAAGTATTGCAGTCTTCATTGCAGTATTATAGCGTATATTATAGTACGTAAGTTTCATTAGTGACTCTTAAGGGTTTTAATACACAAGCGCTTTAATTCCCTGTAATAAATGCTGTTTATACCGGATAGAACCCGAGGGAATTCCATTGATTGCATTCTTAGAATGTTGATAAAATGCCACAGTGAAAAATCGCAGGATAAAGCATAAAAAATGGCTTGGAAATGATGTTGATATTTTATTGCAGGTAAATCAACGATTGGGATCAGGATATTGATGCAGTTGTTAATTGAGCGACTTCCAAAAGTCTTGATTTCCAAAATGGACGAGGTAGTTTTTTAGATTGTTGAAATCAATTTATTAGTATATTCTTTGATATGCTTACTGTATGTCAATATAATCATATAAGTAATAACTGCTATACCAACCTTAGAAATGCTTCGAGCAAATTTTAGCTGGTAATGAATAATCGTCTTCTTTGTTTATTTCTTTCAGGTTTTGAGTGGCAAAGCAATTTCCCAGGAGTCGTTCTTGGTTGTCATCTGGGCTTATAGTCAGAGCTATGGTGACCTTTCCACTGGCATTAAAGTTTGGTGGAAGGTCATGCATCCTGTTTTAAGAGTCGGCACTCATGCTCCTCACATCGTCAACTACATCGAAGAACTTTTAAAGTAGGGACCATCATGGTTTTCCATATTTTGCTGCTTGTTGTATTAACCATTGTTTCTTCGCTTTACTCAGACATCGTCATTTTTCAGACGTCATGCTGGGGCGAAGTTTCCAAGTCCTGTCTTGGATGGCAAGCAATTTCTCGACGTGTTAAGCATAGTTTTCTCCAATAAATCACCTTTGGCCAACATGCAGGGGTATTTTTTTATTTGGTATTATTAATAATGTAACTTTTCAATCTCCAACAACAATAATTCTAACACTTACGCTCAGACTTTTTTATCATTATTATTGATATTATACTAATTAATATTTGTTTCTCTTCAGCTTGAAGCAACGATTCGAAAGAATGTATCCAACCTTGAAGGTATTTTTTTCGCACCTTTGCTAAATGATTTTTTATAATATATCCTTTCTAATAAATCAGACAGATGTTGCAATATAATTTTCTCATTTTCAGAGAATGTACTTCAGCGACAAGCCAGAGCAAACTGCCGTCGATAGATTCAAGTTCCTTCTTCAGACTGTTGTTATTGATGACCCCCTTTTGCAGCTCGAGGTATGATCACGTCATTACATTTGGACCTTGATGTTTGGAGCAGTAGAATATGATAATATATGATAATATATGTTAATATATGATCGTTTGTGATAATGTATGATAATATGTGATAATGCATGGTGACGTATGATAACATATAAATTGAGGTAATAATTGACGAGACTGCTTATTTTATAGGTTCTTCATTTGCTTATTTCCTGCTTATCGTATGATCCAAATTGCTTTGGTTTTTGGCTGAAAAATCTCGAGAAATATCTCAAGCCTTCCAGGTGTGTTTGACTCACGCACGCTCCATAATTTGCACATTATTTATCTATTTGTTTATATATAGCATTATACATCATATGTAATATATCTGTTTCATTGGATTCTCCTCCAAGGCGTTTTATTCATGGAACCTATATATACCTATATTTATATTTACTATTTGTTTATTTCAGTGTTTTGTGGGGCCACATTCATGATCATTTCAATGATGTTCACAAAGAGGTATGGCTTGAAAATGTTTTATAAACAATTACGAATTGTGTTACCCTTGGATTTTATAGATGCTTCTTTGATAAGCAATGTGATATGACAAACGCTTGGGAGCTAGAATCATCAAGTCTTTGATTCTTCACAATTTTCTGTTGTTATAGATTTATAGCAAAAAGAAGTACAAAGACAGAAGTTTTATTCAACGGCAAAGCGAGCAGTTTTTTGCTCAGCTTCTAGACATCAAACGAAAAGGATTTGGAAGCAAAGTAAGGAGCTTTTCTCTACAATAATTCTCAAGTTATAGACATCTCTTTGGGGAAATCAATTGTACATCGAAACCGTAAGCCCCTGTATTATCTGCTTGAATGCTCAGATCTGAACCGCCAGCTATTGTATCTTGTGTTGATCTGCTTTAGTCGCTGATAATATGAATAGAGGTTAATCATATCATGAAATGAACAAAAGTGTTATGAGTGCGACGTTTTGATAGATACATCTCTCGTTATTGGGACATTATGACAATCAATAAACAGACACTCACAAATATATCAATAATACGTCACATTTACTTCACCAATTTCTAATTAAGTTTGCTGGCTATTTTCTATACAGGTTGGCTTTGCAGATTGCTACAATATTTGTCAGGTATGTTGACTATTCATTACCAATTTATGACCAGTATTTTTCAAAATATTCGCTATTTATATGTCCTATCATTTGTTGCCAGTTTCAAAACAATTTTGTTACCAGTATTTACCGCCTATTACAACAGATGTTTATAGCCTTTTGGTTGTCTATATTATAGTCTCATGTCGTTAGGAGAGTAACTCTTATAAGTGTTATATTTATTCAATTCTTTCTAGCAATTCCAAAGAAAAACACCAACAACGACTAGAAGCAGACTCACAATGCTTAACATATTGAAATATATGTTCCTTGGAATGTTGGCATTCACTGCATTTGACCTCTATTGCTCAAGCGGTTACAAAGGTGCTTACAATTTTAACAGAATATTATTCACCGAAGCTTTCAAGTCCTTGTGTAAAGCTTTGCCCTGTTGCTGCGACACTTTTTAATGCTTTATCTAATACAGTAAGGCCTCAGGCAAATAAGAAATAATTTATAGGAAACTTTCAGCCTTATTTTTCGGGAGAAAATTTGAGGTCTTTGTAAGCAATCGGGCTCAACCTGAAAACCCTGTTTCTTAATTGCGAGGTCTTACTGTGTGGCTTGTTTTTATCTTCGCTAGCTATGTGTTAACTGGATTTCATTGTTTACTTTCAAAGGTAGCAGAACTGAATCTGTTGCAACAAATCTTGGCATTGATGCGCATGCAAGTGCTGTGTTTATTCAACTTGAAAAAGGAGCAGCAGTGATGGGACAGTAAGACGAACATCTTATCACTTCATTTATGACCCGAGTCCCGTTGCTTCCCACTCAGTTGATTAACAGATTGAACCTGCCTTGAGCGAGAAAAATGCCCATGCAAATACTCTAGTTAAGTACAGAATTTTCTGTTGTTTCTTTTAGTTGGTCCAAGCAAAACATCCATCCGTATTATGCCCAAGTTCATGCTTATTTAGAGCCAACGATGGAATTGGCTTGGAATCATACAGTCCGAATTTCTAATTCCGCATACGAATTTAGCAAACCCGCCCTGGAGTATCTCAGCAAGACGACACAAGTGGTTCTCGTCAAGGTACGACGTCAGTATTATGTGGCAAGCTCTATGCTCTTCTTATCGCCTGTGATTTGTTTACTTTTGTTCTGGCTACTTTATCAATATCCCTTTTGCTTTTATTTCTTATACTTTATCGATCCATGTCTCTCTTGTCACTCATTGTCTTTTTTTATTTTCCTGGCACTCCTAGTATTTCTTGTCCTTTTTTGTCTCTCTTGTCACTCGCTCCTTGTCTCTCTTGTGCATCCATATTTCTCTTACTACTCCTTGTCTCTCTTGCCCCTTGTTGCTTCTATTATAGAAGTTGCTTCTATCTTCTAACAGATGTGAACCCCAACCCCATATATATATCATTATTTTTCCTGCACTCATTCCTGCACTCACTTCGGATATTTTTACTGCACTATAGCATCTCAATCTCTCAACCTCTCAATAGATTGACGAGGTGTTACCTGGATATATGGACAAAGTATCTGAAAATGCAAAATCGCTTTGGGACTATGTTTTCCCCACGATTCACCATTACATAAGTACTGCATCTGCATTCATATCTACCAATGCACCGATCGTAATAGACAACGTCTCGAAATCACTCAGCGCAGCCATTCAGTGGACCTATCAGCTACATCCTAGCTTCTTTGATAGTGCCCTCATGTATTGTAACAGTGCTGTCAATTGCCTGAAACAATACGCCGCTGATGTGTGGGGCCTTCTTGTCGTCTATACGCCTATTGTAATGGAAGCATGCGTCAGATACGTTAATGTGATTAGCGAGGCAATACAAGACTGCGTTGCGACTGGACAAGTATGGTTACAGAATATGCTGAGGTAAAACAACATGGCTTGTTTTAAGAAGCAATAATTTCTATACGTCAATGTCTGTATAATTTCTGTATACTATATACTCAGCAAAAACTATTTGCTGAACCTTTAATAACTAGGATATTATCGACATGTGAAGTTTAATCAACTTATATGTGATTTTTTTTCAGAGCAACCAACGGTGGAAGTAATGCAGCAAGTTGAAGTATAAAGGAGTGTTTAAGAACTGCTAGAATTTTTTGCTCGATTAACTTTGGAATGATTCGATAGAATTTTGAATATGGAAGAGTTTCCTAATCTTGGTCCTGGTCTTGTCGTTTCTTGGTTTCTTTGGTAAGATCTTTAATTTTTGCTCTTGCATTGTACCTCATAGTGCCGCATCCTTTATGTTTCTTGCAACCCGCACAGTAGAAAACTGATGCAAGAACCAATGAATCACGATCTTTCGGTGTGATATTTCTGTTCAAAGCAGTAGAAGAAATAATAGCCTATTGTCTTGGAACAATAGGCTGGATGCAAAGCTTGCAGGTTCCTGCATGCGGGTTTTTACTGTACAATGTAGCATAAATCCAATGCTGAAGCATGTTATAGCACCACAACGCCCATTCCTTCCTTGGCGTGTATCATAGCAGCAAACATGTCCCACTTATTTAATAACGGATCATATGCTTCCACTGTGTTTGTTTCCCTGTTCACACACGCACCGCCTATCGCGAGAAGTTTACCGCCCACCGCTGTAACGGCGACGCTTTCCCGTCGGTTGTTCATGGACGGCAAGAATTGCCATCTGTTTGCGCGCGGATCAAAACATTCAACTGAATTCAAATCCTCATCGTAGTCACTGCCTCCTGCGATGTATATTTTGCCATTCAATACCGTTCCACCGCAATATCGCCGCCTGTAGCCCATGGATGTAGAGTAGTACCATTTACCTGTGCGCGGATCAAACCGCTCGACCGTATTAAGAATCGATACGCCGTTGTCACCGCCAATCGAGTACAACGCACCGTCCAAGGACACGGAAACGAGGCCCTCTCTCTTTGCATTCATGTGAGGCAGAAAAGACCAGTTGTCCCTGAAGTAATATAAATAATATTATTTGAATCAGATGTGTAGCTGATACCCCCGGCTTTTCATGCTATTTTACAGTAAATTTCAACGTGAATTCATCTGCACAACGAGTGTATGCATGTATGGCTTAGTTCCTTTGATCTATAATGCCTTATATCCTATCAGACACACTTTATAAGGAATTACTCTGATGTAATCTGTTGTGAGAATGTTTACCTTATTGGGTCGTATCTTTCGACTGAGCTATACTCTGTTGTTGTGAAGTCACTGCCTCCAAATGCGTACAGCCATCCACTGTGTTCAGTCATAGAAAATGCGTGACGTGCTTCGTTCATTGAGCTGTAATACTTCCATGAATCTGTCTCAGGCGTGTATACTTCCAAGCATTTCAATGCGGTTTTACCATCGCAACCTATACAGTCAGGAGATTACATGTGAAGATTTGTACGATACCTCCGCTATTATCCCTTATAATACCTGGATTGCCGTGCTCTTAGTGCAATTAGCGTTACCGTGATAACAATTCACGGATGATCTTTAGATCCGTAAGACGACACGATAACTTTTTTGTGAGAGTAGACTGTTGACCTGGCGAGACCTTATCGAAACCATGAGACTGCAAAGTCTGGCTTAAAAGCATTAGCTTCTCAATCAGTTTTTGCCATAAGTACCCCCCACTTTTCATTTGCCGATTAACGAAGTGGCAGAGCTGGTCCCCCCTAAATTCCCCCCTATGCAGTAAAAGTCCGCATATAAGAACCTGCATATCTTGCATCCAACTATTTTAAAACACAGTAAGTTATTGCTTCTTCTATTGTTTTGAGAAGAAATATCAGCCTAAATGTCCTCATGAAAATAGGTTCTTAAATTAGGGTTTTTATTATAGCAGCATTCATACAGTTCGCTGTCTCGTTTGCCATCAAAACTCACCTCCGGCTGCATAGATTTTCCCGTCATATGTTGATACACCGACACCATCTCTGGCTACATGCATTGGCTGCAACGCACTCCACTTGTCCTGACTATACGAGTAAACCTCCATTGAGTTGTATACCTGTTTCAATAGCAAACACACGCTTATCAGTCTTTGTGAGAAACAGATCGATCGTTTATAATTTAGCTTGAAGCCGAGCTGACTGAACCCCCATCTCGCGCATGAATCAACATTGTTTTTCAATAAGAAATGTTAAAATACCCGGGGGGTGTTTATGATACTTACATCTCGTAGTCTTCTTACCTTCTGGTGAACCTCACCGCCAATAACGTAGATTTTCGACTCTTTTATGATCGATCGCATTTCCAGCATTTTGTCGATTCTTTCGTCTGTCGTAGCAGTATTCCAATCAGGTATGAGATGGTATGTTTTGGCATCGTTTATCAATCGCATGCATTCAGTGTTTTCTGCGACAACTGCTTCGTTCTCAACGCAATCAACTGCAAAACAAACATGACGTCATGCATGGCTCTAATTTCGAATCTCTGTCATGACTCACTGCTCCCACTAGACTCGCTACATTGCGTCCCTGTGCCTCGCTCGTTTTTGCTCGCCCTGTGCCTTGTGCTGAGCGAGTTGCGAGCGAGGGACAGGGACGCAATGTAGTGAGTCTATACTCCCATGCTACTCACCTAGAACTTTTGGAGGCAATTGGTACAGTCGAACGAGGTTAATCAGAGATGGCAGCCACTTCAACCTAGCTTCTTTATCATGCTTCACCCATGATACAGCAGCTTCGAATACGTCCTTTTCAGAATTGATACCGAGGCTATCACTACTTAACAGTTCTTGTACCTGGTCGTATCCAGTCTCCAAGAACGCGTCCGTCCGAATTACTGCCCGAAAATTCTCCTTTGCGAATTTATTGGAGAAGTCTTTCAACATGTGACAACTGTGCATGTCTGCGAATATTGATAGCTCAATGCAGTTTGCGGGAGTGAGTTTATTGGAGAGAAACGCACATGTGCTCTCTTTGATTGCTGTGAACTGCAACATATCGGCTGCAGTGAGCAACTCGAACAGATTCTCCTCCGCAATTTCCACCGAACACGTGTAACAATACGTGACGATTTTACACAAGGCCAGATACGTGATGTTCTGCATCTGCACGACTTCTTGTCTCGCCTCTTTCAACTTCCCAGTGAACATCGTGAAGAAATATGGGCTACATGAGGCGAGTACAGCACGATGCGCCTTCACCTCCTGCTCCTCCGCAACCAATGTGACGTCACATAAATTCTGTGATTCGTAGAGCTCCTTCATGCTGTCCATGACTGTGTTTTGGTGATAGGAATTAGTGTAACTGAATATCTCCGCTTCTGCTTTACAAGACATTGTATTTTTTGAAGCAGCCTGCCTCCTTTCTCTCATCCTTTTTGGGACTTTATTCAACTGTTGCTATTTGCTATAACGCAAACCTTAACCCAAGCCTGCAAAGAAATGAACATTGATATTGGTTATTAGAATACCTTCATGCTCACGAATGACGTCACGTATATGTTACCCTCAAGAATCGCTTAAAATTCATGAAAATTAACGCGCTTTTCTTTTAATTGTCTTGTGATTATAAGGGAACAAAGACAGATACCTATTCATTATTAATAACATGCAACGTTTCAGATAGATAGAAGAACAAAAGGTTTCCTAAACAAACCCAAGTCAAACTTTATTTTTATTTAAGTAATAAAGAAACGAGATTTTATATGCTTACAGTTAGTTTAAGTCCGAGATATATATATTCAGAATAAAATCAATTATAATTTGCAATCTAGACAGTACCAAAACTAATACTCAATCGCTTCTTTCCTATTCTTAGTTGCAAATGGAAATATTAAATCGACATTTATTTTAATAGATTGTATAAAGAGGAAACAAAAGCGAGCAATTTAGAGTTAAATTACCTTTAATTTCACGCTTTTCACAACCAAGCAAAGGCCCGAACTTGGTGATATTCTTAAACCAACAAGATCTGTACTTCTCGTTGACTTTAAACTCGAATGTTTTCGTTTTCCAACAGCAAGCAGACACCTGCTTCTTTCACTCTGTCGACACTGGCATAATGTGCGTGTGTGGAGTGAATGACAGGTTTTATTTTTTCACCGCGCATCTCATAACGCTCTCTAACAATAGACAACCGACAAATGTAACATGCTTCATTATTATTCCGCACAACATCATTTAAACATCTGCCCGCGTGGACTTGTTAATAGATTTGCACCCGCGCGGCACTGATCTAGCTCCGTTCTTGATCATTTAGATTTACCGCTGGGTAAATATAGCTTTAGGCACCTTCCTTGAGCGAAAAATAACCATATTTTAGATTGTTCTACACATTCTAGATTCTACAGAGTAGACTTGCTCAAAATTAAAATCATGAAAAAGTTGCAGGTTACTTATCATGATATTTTACAGCGCGGTTAAAAGCAATATCATACCGTGCCGTAAATATCACCGCGCGGCACGCTTCTCATTCACCGTGACGCTCTGAACTGCCGTGTTGATCTGCTTAAACCACAGATTTGAAAGGACATGAATTTGGTGATTAATTTGGTCTTGCTTTCTGCTATTTCACGTGAGAAAGTTGCACGTTATTTATATGAGCGGTTTTTTAAGTGGATTGTGTTGAACGCCAGAATGGATTCTGTCTAGTTTTGGTCAAAGATTTTAAGTAACTTACAAAACAACTATATTATTTATGAAATCCATGAAGGAATTTTATCACATTAAATTTATTATTTATGCTATGGCGAGGGAATTATAGAAGCTTGAAAAGATATCATTATTTGAGCTATGTGAGCTTTTTACACTGCTATTTCTCCGCTCGCAATTCATAAATTATATTTTCGTCCCAGAACACTTTCCAGTTTCCACGCGGCAAGCGGTTCCGCTTGCGTGCTTGTAATTTCGCGTGTGAGAAATTACCAGCAGGAATCAGCGAACTGTAATTTCCGTTTCCACTCAATTAGCTGAAGTTAAAGTAATTAATAACTTAATGACAATATTGCACGAGGATTCAAATATAACAAATAATATAATAACACAAACAAAAAAACCGAGCAATGCGCGGGTGTTGCGTCATTAACGCGGGAAGCTGTGAGGGAAAGCGCGAGCTTCTAAATTCGCAGAATTGTTGTTTTGAATGAAATTTCGACTCGATGGAAATGATAAATTTTGTCCTGTCCAGGTCAGAATTCGAGTAATAATAGTCAATTGAGGATAACAGTAAGTTGAAACTAATAATATATTGAAGAAAAATGGCGATACCAAGTGCTGTTTTAGCCACGGGATGGATCCCATTCGTTGTTATACTGGTTGTAAGTGCAAATTTTACTATTTGAAATTATTTAGGCCTAAACAACGCCAAATGTAGTGATAAAGAGTTGCGTCATATTATGTCGTAATGGCCCCCATTGCCAGGCCCACATTGTTCTCATTTCTTGCTAACGAAGCTATAATACACTGTGTCCTTGATCCGTTTAGCTTGCATTCCTTTTCGCTTGGTCATATGTAAGAATATATCAGCATCATGAGATGTCAGAACTCTCATCCACGTTAATGGCAATTTTGGCACTATTTGTCACACTTTTGATATCTGGTCTTGTCCCTGTTGACGTTTTTCTTGTCACATACATGAAGACCTCAGATGGAGAATTCAAGGTAAGAATATCCTTATTTATGCAATATTTATATATATTATGTTTAGTAAGTTTTTGATATGCTAGTTTTATTAAGATTATGATGTATTGGATTAAGGAGGGGCATTTCCACCTATAGATAACAGATAAAATCATATACCATACTATAGGTACTATGCTATGCTGTACTATTAATCTCCAGATGACGTATTATACTTTTGTCACAGTCATGGGCAAAAGACCCGGCTTCTCGCAAATCTATTGAAGATACAATCACTTACACATACTATGGTAAGCAAGACTCTTGATTATCACTTCTTCTGTATTATGCTGCATAACAATGATGATATGTGTACATACTGCCAGTATCATATACTCTCGAGTGAGAGTTTCATTGAATTGCATTGGTAATTGTTGAATTGCATTTGTTGAAATTCTGTTTTTTTACAGTTCTGTATGCTGTTGCTGCATTTTTTCTGTTCCTCGTGCTGCCATTCATGTATTTCTTTTACGAAGAAAGAGAAGATGAGATTTCATGTGGTTCGGTAAGCATGGCTCTATCATTTATCCTGCCTCAGACTACCAGCTATCAATTTGAATATTGTGATAATTCAGTGAAGCCTCCACTCTCGAATAAGCCCCCTCCTTTTCAACGTGAAGTTTTGAGTAAACCTCCCCAGCAGGGCTTAATTGGATTATTTTGATACTTGAATTCTCCTTGATAACTTACCAATGATCATGCTGATCTGAATGTTTTATATTAACAGAGATGCTGCACTGCCTTCAAGTACACGGTGGTGTTTCTTTTCCTGGCATTGATTGTCTTATTAGTTGGGTAAGATTTCTTACTTTTAACTACATATGTACCCACTACAAGACTTGAAGTAGAAGCCAGTTTTCCCTTAATAAGTAATTAGTTACATAGAACCGCTTTATGATTTGTTTATTCAGGGCATTTGTACCGCTTCGATCACCACCAAAGAACATGACAGATATCGGGGACAAGTTCAAATTTCTCAAAAGCGAGCTGGCCATTTACTCCAGTAAGATGTCTCTAAATTCTCTCGCATCTCTATCAACATATTTCTAACCAATCAGTCATCAGCCCCTTCCCTTTCTTGGAGTTGTATCTGAATTGATTCATGTGTCTCCTACCTTTTTCAGACGGCGAGCAATGTATATCAGTTCTGATTGGAGTTTTGTCCATATTTGGAATGACCCTGATTTTCATTTACACTGTAAGCCCTATGTTTTTTGCAAACCTTACTACTGCTACTGTTACCGAGTTCCAACCCGCGCCATAGATCATCGTTCTTTTAAGCTTCCCAGTTGTTCATAGCCACACACAGCTCATCAATACTTTCAAGCCTGTGCACCTTTATCTACATGCATATGAGTGGTATAACATTGTTTTCACCTTCATCATCATTGCAGGCGTATGGTATGAGTGCATTGCCAATTGGCATGCTATCTTGCTGCCGGAAATCTGAAGACGATTAGGTATCTATTTACGCTGCTGATACCTCGACGTTGCACGGAGCGTTAGTGTATTAGTATTACATACGCTGCATGGAGCGTTGGTGTATTACATTACGATGTTTCATGTTTTGCAAATCTGTTGTCTTTGTACAAAGGAGGAAGAGAACACACGTGGTCTTACCACGCGAGAACGCAACGAGGAAAGAACCCGGATGTTGCGAGCCAAAGCAAACAGCGGAAGAACATTGACGAGATGGGAGAGGAATCAGCTGCGAAGACTCGAAGAAGACGAACGACTACGCAGGAGAGTCGACCGGCTGAAGAAGGGTTCGACTGGATGTTGTGGTAAAATTGCACTCGCTCTTGCACCATTCAGATTTCTATTCGGAATTTTGTTCCTACTGTTGTCACTGCTGATTGTTATATCAATGTTGATCACAAGGTATGTTCTTGGCTACTTTATTCCTATGGTATTATAAAGCATTGCTTGCAACTGTGCTACATGATAGGGTATTGCTTGCATGGCAAAAGACTGCTTGTTAATGTTGATGCTTGTTATTTGTTGGTTGGCGAGAAATGGGTTACAATGAATGTCGTTTTTCTATTTGCTTTCAATTATACCGTGCGTGAACTGACACAGGATAGAAAGAGCTGGCGTGGCATTGTGAGACGCGTCGTGCAGTATTAACTGCGTGTGACGTCTTAGTAGTAGTGTGAATGTAATGCTCATGAATCTGGAATGACTTCTTTTGCTTTCCTACCACAGTATTGATAAAATGAAACATTCTCTTGGCTACAAGTATGGCTATGCACTTCCAAAACCAACCATCACAAACCCCCTGAATTTCATCATGGTTTATGCGCAGAAGGTAATGTTATCATTGACTCCCAGTCATTTATTTATCACTTATTGCAATTTAAAATGTTGATACATCTGCTACAAATATTCTTCTTTCTTCATCTGTTTTTTCTCATATATCTATTAAATATTTTCTTCAATCTTTAATTGTATTGATTAACATATGATCTCATTTTATTTTCAGGTCTTTCCACTCGATTATATACTGTTTGCTGGTATCGTTTTATTCCTGCTATTTGCTTCAATGTGTGGCTTGAAGCGAATGGGAATATGGTGCTGCTTTGTGCGGGTAGGCTCTTAATCATTTCTGTTCATTTGCCTTCTTCGATACCCCAGAACGTGTCGCTTTTAAGCAGGAGGGATTTGAACGTAAAAGCTGCTGACGATTTCTCCACTTGAAGCTTTACGGAGTCTCAAGTTTTCATCACAGTTTTTACAAATATCTACCCTTAAAGCTTTCTTAAATTCTGGTGGCTTAATTAATTTTTGAGGCTCGAAAGGGGCTTAATAGAGAAGGTGCATAACGGCGTTGACAGAGAAGGGTAAACCTGATTTACTGTAGCTTTATTATTGGGTTATGTTTCTTTGCTATAGCAGCCTTACAATTTCCAGGCTCGCGCTGTTTCTCAACAAGCCTGAAGCATGATTTGGCATTAGTCTGTATTTCTTTGTTACAGATGTATAAAGTGAGGGCGTTCAAAACGATGCCACAGGGCCTTTTAATGATGATATTTATGTTGATGCTGATGGTATTGGCAACAAATGTGATGCTGTTTACTATTGCACCGCAGTACGTCACCTTTGGATCGCAGCATTATCAGGTACTTCTATTATATCGGCATCATCTGTCTATTGCTCTGTATATTTGAACAGCTACGGGCCGATTTCAGACAAGATCTCGGTGCCATTTTTATTGTCAAGGTCTCTTGTTTTCAGTTTATTTTCTTCACAAAATATTTATTGTCAAAAATCAAAGAGTTAATAATAGATGTGGACTGTTCGACTCTAACTATGCATGATTAATTCCTGTATCTGATCGTTTATAGGTGAATAAAACCGTTTCTGGTAGCAGTATCAATGCCACTGACACGTACACGTTTGTGAAGGAGGTCTGCTCAACTGAATCCCCACCAGGTAACGTTTGAATAATTACTCAATGTGTGTAGAAAAGCAAACTCTATTCTCTCGCTTGCATTTCAATCAAAGACATCTGTTAATGCAGTGGCTGACTGAGCACCTTGTTATTTCAATGCAGATCAGTGTATAATGAGTAGAATGGCAATGCTGTTGAACAAATTATTCTACAAGGCTTGGTTCTTTGGTGCCTTCTTCTACTACGCACAGTGGTGCTTCATTGGGGTAAGATTCTCTCTTCATTTGATCATACGTATGCTTGAGAGGATGGTAGAATTTGACACCAAACCTACTTACACTGCACTGCGTCACATTACATTACACTATGTTACATTGCATTACACTACATTACACTGTGTTACATTATATCAAACTACGTTACACTTTACTGTGATGTAGTATTGGTTATGTGGGAAGGGTATGTCGGTAATGTCAAGCTACAAAAATGATGATACACTTCAATGCATTGTGCTTCATGCTACGCTACCTCTACTATATTACACTATACTACACTATACTATACTAGGCTATACTATACTATACTATACTATACTATACTATACTATACTATTCTATGCCATACTAAACTATACTATACTAGGCTATACTACACTATACTGCACTACACTACACTACACTACACTATACTAGGCTATATTATACTACACTATACTATGCTATATTACACTATACTATACTATACTATACTATACTATACTATACTATACTATACTATAATGCACTGCACTATGCTATACTATACCATACTATGCTATATTATGCTTTTCTTTTTAAGGTCTTCTTCCTTGGTTTCGTCGTATCATTGATAAAATGCCGCATGCGCAAAAGCAGCTTTGACGAAGATGATCTTGAATCCGACGAAGAAGAACTCGCCACTGCCTAAAATGACGTCACTAAACTTATTGCAATGTACATAATTCATCCTCAACAGAGCCAAATAATCGTTAATTATTATTGCAACTTCTAATAGTAAGGGATAGTAGTATGTGTAGTTAGTAGTAGAATGGTCCTTCCTTAGTTTGTTCACTCAAATACCACTGAGATTGTAATATGTTTTGCTTAAGCTTATGTAGCTTGCATTTCGCTAATTTTTTCCGTCATTTTATTATGTTAGTGTATTGCACGCATGTCTTTATATGCAGTGCACGCATGTCTTATCGTGTTAGTGTTATGCAATGCACGCATTTCTTCGTATTAATATTGAAATTGAAATATGCTATAATTTCTTTGTTTTATCACCTTATTAACGGTGTAAAAAGAACTGAGCTCTTTCGATTCGCAAATTTAAAAACATACAAAACTAAGTCATTTTTTTTTTTGCAATCTGCTACACGTAAACATTTGGCTCTTCTCACGCAAGCACTTTGAAGTGTGATGCATGGACATTCTTTCTTTCATTTGTCCTTGTTTATTTAGGTGTGATATTGATTGTTCTGTTCTTTCTTCCACTGGCCCTTTCATTGTGTTGAAACGTTTTCAGCGTCTCGCCACAGGCATGACTTTACATCAACGGCTTGCACTCCATACTTCTGCTGGCCTACAGTAGTGGCACCAATACAAATAGCTGCAAGTGTATTATTGTTTCTCCATGTAATCATTATTTTTACCGTGCATCTGTGAATGACGACGTTGAATCGACAGAAAGTAATGACATATTCATTGCAAAGAAGTGACCTTTGGAGGTCACACTCTAAATCTTCAAGGATTCGAAGATTACAATGTGAGAATGGTTTGTTTATCGAAGTGCTCTGCGATGGCAGCATCAGGGGAAGTAAAGATGGCACTGGGGACTACGGTAAAATTGATTCCGCAAAATTATGTAGCCCGTGGTTGTAAACAGGCATTAATTCAATTCAACGGCTTAAAGGCGGGGGTAAAAAGTAGGGGGACACGTGCCCCTCTATCTTTTGCAAAAACATGAAATATGCCCATTTAATTGATAAAAAGTTGCCTTTTCTAACACCAAATGTGTCACGTTTTTTGGCCTTTTTATTGTGGTGCTCCTCCGCTACTTTTTAGTACGCTCCTTCGCCTCGGGGTTCAATGTTGTGTACATGATACTAATTATCATATTTAATGCAATTATAATTACTATGGTTATTATAATTACAATTGTTTGTAATTACTATAATTGTTGTGATTATTATAACTATGATTATACCCAAGGTTTTCAATTTATTCTCTTTATAGTTGTTTTTCGTTTTTATTCGTCAAGGTGTATTTCATCTTTATTCAGTTGGACCAAATTTGGTGGCGATGAGAAATATTATCACCGGATTATTTCTAGCTGTTGAAGACTCTCTCGTGACCACCAAGGTCGATTGACATGTTTACGTTTCCCCTAAATTCCCCTCTCGACTTAATCAGGATGGTGGTGCTTGACAATATTGCGCCGTACGCTAAAAAACAAAAACATTGAGACCTTCATAATCTGCGATACGGCACTGTGCGATGCCATAGTAGGACCCCATACTATAACATATTGCTTATATCCCTTTCTTTGCTATTTAGGAGCACTTCTCGGACGATTGCATGTTTGAAGAATGTCTATCAAGAAGGTTCGAAGTTTATTACATTTCAATAGACACTGCTGCGAAAGATGAAAATTCTGTTCTGTGTCTCAGTGAAAATGGACAGATACTAATGACGACTATAGAACGAGAAAAATTGCATCTGCATCCACTCGGAACGCATTTTAAAACATTGCTACTTTCAGAAGATGAATTTATGTATTTCTTTTGCTTGGGACGGTCTTTGGACTGGTAGACAAATTGACTATCTTGATTTTTTCGTCCCCTTTGGAGAACGTTAGGCTAGCTTGCTGCTTGCTGTATTTGCTTTGTTATAATCTTTGTTTAATTTTGTTTTAAACAATGTTTTTGGAATTTTAAGAAGGGTGAAATTAGCGAAGCGTGAAATGGCTCGCTTTTTTGGACCAATCGTGACCATTAGTGAAATTGAGATTAGACTTTTCACTTAAAATGGTGTGGCCAAGTTTTAAAATTGAGGAGAGGCAATAACTCTACGAAAATCGATGATAAAGTTATATTTTGCAGGTATATTCTTTGTCATTTACATGAAGACTTGATGTGTTTAATTACGTGTATTAATTAAGTGTTTAATTAGTAACTATTCAATTTAGTTACACTACGATTCAAATTGTTGAAACTTTTGTTGTCAGAAAATGCAACGTGGCCTAGTCTACTCAAGGACCTGTCATTAATTTTTCAAGGTATTTACAATGTTATTTGTTTTGCGCCATAACATTATGATGCTTTAACGTTTTACGATAACATACAGTAATTAATGTTTCGTTTTTCGTCACGATAATTACACCGCAAAGCACTGAAATTTAGTTTTGGGTGGAGCCGAACTTTTTTCTCATGCATGAATATGAATTCCTTTATTCATAGATCATCTTATTGTTTAAAATATTAATGATTACAAGTCATGCTTTTAATTTTGAATGAATGAAAATGTGGTCGCCCAAAACTTTATCGGGAAGTTTCCAAAGATTAGCAAGTGAACAAAACAACTTAAGTTCGAAATTGCGAAGTTTAGAAGCTTGATATCGCGTGGTCCAGAGGAACTGAAAATTACAAAACTTAACATTTATTTTCCGTATCATTTTGATGTCATATCATGAAGTCGCACTTGGCAAATATACAATTCAATAAAATGAATAGTTATTTAAATGTTTCGACATGTCCTATTTCTTGACATGTGAAAGCGTAAAATTAAAATTCTATTCTACATAAACATGGTGACCCATAATTTAAATACAAATAAATCAAAACCTTGTTCAACAACACGTCTCAGCACCAATTGTATTATTATTAAACTCAGTTAAATCAACACAGCTCAAATCGTCAAATATTCCTGAATCTCGTTTCGAGTTTTTTGAAGCCTGGTATTTATCTATTTTAGCGTTTTCAACCATTCTTCCAGAAACAGGGCGAGGAGACCTCAATCTTAAATCACCGGGTAGCGATTTCGTTTCCTCGATTTCTCCTCGCTTCAAGCTTCGAAGCTTAGTGTCTCGTGATCTCCTCCTTACTGGAACCGTGTTTCCTCGATACTCTCCTCGATTTTCAGTTAGCAAGTCGTGTTTTGATTTCTCGATCATAGTTCTTGTATTTATTTCCACCAATCGTTTTTCTAAAATCCCAGTAATTCGAGCTTCAAGCGTTAAACCCTGCGGCAAGCAGCCCATGTCATCTTTGACCAGGGGATTTGCTGCACAGCCTCGTACTAAATACGAGACAACATCATAACAGCCTGATAGAGCAGCTGCATGAAGTGCAGTCCAACCAACCGAGCTTCTTTTCTCTATATCAGCACCACAATCTATCAAAGCGTGAACTACATTGCGTTTACCAGCCAGACATGCATGGTGCAATAATGTCAGCCCATCACTGCTTCTGTATTCGAGATATTTACGTCGATCTGTTTCCCATTTCAGGAAGAAACGCAATGCTGCTGAATCGTCTTTCTTGATGAGTTCGAGTAGCAAATCGAATACTTCTGCTTTAACATGCATCTTCTATACTCTTCCAATCCAATAACTCATGTGCTTATACGCCGTATTATTATATCAAAATCATGAACCTTGTGTCTTCAGCAATGGTTCATTCGAGTCCAAGTCAAAGTTCAGCACTTTAATCGCTTTGTTAAACGACTCTAAGTATATACTAAACTTTGAAGATGGCAACAACTAAATGTAGAATGAATCATAAGAATGTAAGAAGAATCGTAAGAAGGCAACAACTTTCTATGTTATTCAAGTATATATATATTTGTCCAACCTCTCTTCTTATTTTTCCAAATTGTTTTGTACTTGTGGTGTGGCAAACCTTTCCTTGTTAGCTAATCTCTGTATGGTGCACAGTTCTGAGTAACACGCAGTATGTACAATAGCTGACTCACTGCACTGCGTAGTCCAGTCCAACTCGCCCAAGTCAGAGAATTTTCCAAACTGTGTGATCTGTATATACAACTGATTATCAATCGATTAATAATCCCTAGAGTCAATGAGTTACTTTTCTTATCTTGTTTTTGTGAATCGAAAGTAAAACAAGGCACCTTTCCTTTTCGCTTTTCAACTTCAAGCAGATCTTCAGCAAGGGCGATTCCTAAGTTGTTGTCTTTCGATCACAATTCTTCCAATACTTGTTATTACCAGGTACTGTGTAAATACAATTCCGTGTTTACTTTCGCTTTACAGTCATCTGCTATAAATACATGCAGCTTTGCTGAGAGTAAAAGACCTGGTGAATAAGAAAAACATTTTCAATCTTCACGAATGAAGTCAGAAAATTTCTGTACTGAATAATTTATCTGTTGAGCTGAACTGCGCGTGTAACCAACAGGTCTCCATAGATCATATCCAACAAGGCAAGACTACATATGCTAATGTGCTAAAGAGCGGATTTGGTTGATTATGATAATTGAGGTATAAAGGACATCCTGGAAGGGATGTTCTAAGACAACGAAAACCCGGTGGATCAAACTATTCATCTTAAGCCGGTTATTTTTCAAAAATCGTTTAGTAAATATCGAATTTAGACAACTCTATGCATATAATTCATCTGGAATGTTCCTTCCTGGCTGAACGCTTGATCAATGATCTGCAGCGGTAAGAGTGGTAATGGGGGCCAATACGGTGCCCAGGGGGTTTTTTGTCTTTCACCGAAGGCTCACAATATACGAGTCGTTTTGTCATGCAAACAACTTTGACTGGCATCATCACAAACTGTTCTCTCGCATTGTGGGTCTGGTGAAATGTCTTGAGGCAAATCAGATCAAAAAGGCAGATAAGCTAATTTTACTGCGTCACTGATCAGCTTATCGCACCAAGATTGCACAAGCATTTGTCAAAACCGCATTGTTTTGGCAATGTTTTTGTTATTTTTCAAATGTGCATGTCCATTCCAATACATTATCACATACATACGGTGGAAAATCCTCATGAAGATTATTTTTTCAAATTCATTTCCCGTGGATTAGCAATTTCTGTATCTATTTCTTCCTGTACACTATGGAACAAGTGATTTCAATTCCACAGCAAAAGCCTCAATTTTTGCAAGATTTATGCCGCTCTGCGCATGCCCGGTTTACACTTCTCAAGTTCTCATGCATCAGCAATATGTCATTGAAATAATCTTCGCAATCTCGATAAAAAACGTGCAGAGAGTTTACTTACCTTCGACGTTTTGAATGTTGTAGTATCAACGATTTCTGGGAATATAGAAATCTGTTCAGCTTTCTCGTCGAATTTCTGTTTCGATTAATAGTAGAATATAGATATAGTTATTTTCCAATCGAAAAGAAAGCCAACTGAACTGAATGCTGAATCGATGTGACAACTGATATGGCTGTTGTGAGAAATAAAAACCAGCTTTTTGTCTCGTGATATGTGTCCAACTTGACGAAACAAATCCAGATGTATGTTCAAAATAAGAGGTTCAGATATTTCAGACCATTTTACAAGAGCAACCTCGAATAAGAAATTCCAAGGCCTATCATATATTACGACCTTGTCCACACATGTGTCAACTTTGAATCGCAGCTCTAATTTACTGACCCTGACTTTCACATTACAAGCATATCATGTGTATGAGTGACTGACTGTACTATCCACCAACGATAAGAATTTTCTTTTTCAATTTGCGCCTTTGTTTAACATCCGCTTACACCCGTCTGGTCTAACAAATAGCAATATCCTTTCAAATCACCCAACAATGTAGAAATTGAATGCTTCACAGACGTTGAGTACATATTAACTTGCCTATGCCAATTTGCGGAAAGAGGAGTCAGTGAAAGGATTAAAAGACAGTCCTGTCGATTGAATCAACTTTGCTTTGCTTTCTGTGTTGACAGGAAAACGAACGATTCATTCAAAATTCTTTTATAGATGCCTCGTTATGATACTGAGGCTGGGCGACGTTCTGAGATTTGCTGACCGCGCATAAGCTACTTTGTTTTCGTTTGTAACAATCTCAACACAACAAATCATTTCAATTCGACAATTTTCCCAGAATAACGAAGTGGACTTTTAGTGTCCCTCGAGCCTTTACACAGCATATACGACAATTGACTCTTTATCAAAGAGGTATTTTTAATTTAATGACGATGTTTACAGAACAGTTTGTTGCTGCTTGTTTACGCAGTGAGAGCGGGGGCATTTTGATGAGTCCCACGTGGGGCCCAATTTAATCATAATTGCGCGTTGGATGCCATAAATGATCCCCCGAGACCCAAAACAAAGAATCTACAATATCCTTTTCACTCTCAGCTCATTATCATGAAGCGTATCAACGCAATTCTTTTTTCTAGATATTAATTCACTTCATATTTCAATAACGAGTTTGTTACAATTAGGTCTTGTTCACGACGATGATCTTGCCTGCAATTTCAACAATTACTTGCGCAACAGTGTCGAGAAGGATTTTACCAATTTCGCGCAACTTTTCGTAGATTTGTGGTGCAATGTCAGCCACAGCCTTTTTTATGACTTCAAGGACTGTGTTTCCCAATTTCTGGAAGGCTGCTTTCACTCTCTGCCAGACTAAAAAGAAATGAGACAACACTTGGTACTAATATGATTTGAAATCACGAAAATGTGGTCATGCAACGTCTGGAATGTTCTTAATCAACTGGTTCTGTTATAGAGGTGTTTGCTGTACTTCAACTCCTCAAGTTCTCGTTTTTAGTAAGGCTTGTTTCAGAAAGATTGCTGCGTTTATAAAAGGAGTAGGAAATATACTCACAATCATTCCAGTCTCTCTTGGACACACCACCATCTGCTTGCATGATAACCTCGTATGCATCATCGGCAACAGAGTCAAAGTCAGCCTCGAGTTCGAGTTCAGCACCATCTGCCTCCTTTGCATCAGTAGCATCGCTCAAAATGTTCACAGCTGGCATCAGGTCGGTAACTGAAAACAAATATAAACAATTTATAGATTGCCCTTTTCGAAAGTATATCCCTTTTGACTGTCTGATAATTGGATCACATAAAAATACTTCTTTGTTCCACTGATGGAGTTAAATTTATGTATGATAGTAACACATTATTGAATTTGATTGAATATATGAATACCCATGGAGAGTCCGAGATTCTTCAACATTCTAATAACCATCATTCTTGCTTTTATGTTAGTCCTTGCAACATCCTTGATGGCTTCATAAGCTGCCATTCTGATGCTGCGATGTGCCTTGATAACAGCCATGTTTAACTTTCTTCTGAAGTCTTTTGGGTCTTGAATACAGAAACAATACTATGATGCAGTTTTCAGATTAGTTCAGACTTCTAGCCGGTGTGATGGACCAGTATTCAATTAAATTGATATAGGTACTCGCGTGCATGATGTATGAGGTTTGAGATGAGACAAGGCAAGTATTTAATTCGATTGATCTAGCTACTCGTCACAGCGTATATTTAGTGTGGTGTGGTTGGTTTGAGATGAGACACAAACCTGTGTGATCTCCATCAACTGCGTCGTCAATAATCTTCTGGATTAAGTTGGCAACCTTCATTGATGCAACCTTGACTGCATTCACTGCTTTTTGGGCTGCTTCATCCTGTGCTTCTTGGATTTTCTTGAAGTTCTCTGTCAGTTCTAAAGCAATCACAAAGAAATTCAGAGAAACGTTTGCTGATGAGCTGAGGCAAACGACACGAGCTTCATTGAAGTTGAATTGCTACCTAAGCTCATGGAGATGTTTGTACGTTTGGAACTACGTAAAAGATCTATTGTTTTATATTATCTAAAGCTTTTTCTGTAAAAAATTATTATTTAAACCTCTTGTCCAAAATCCTTATCAAAAATTGTCCTTATGACTTTTTTAATCGATTCCAAAATTCTAATAACGAATAAATTTCGACGAACCTTGAAGGAACTTTGCGATATCAAGGCCGGGTTTTGTCTTGTTGGCAAACTTCAATATCATGATGACTTTCTTGAACAACCTGGCATTTTTTTCTGCTGCGTTTTCAACTGCTTTGCTTATCACAACTGTTGTTCGGTTTGCCAAGCGAATCATGTGGTTTTCAAGCTTCTTCATGTGATCACATACCTTGCATGGAAATATTTTGTGATTAATGCATCATAACTCATCTACAACTTTAATTCATGGTGTATTTCTTGTCTGAAGCAAAGCCAAACTTTACACATACAAACTAACTCCTGACTTTTTCACTTTTCCCAATGATGGCAAAAGTATGAGTCAAAACGTCGCACAAATAAACATGATAACTTCTATTCTTATCATGACGATAGCTAATGAAAGCAGTTGATATCAGATGATAGTAAGCTACAAGTGGATGTTTTTTAACACTATCAAACACACTGATGATAGATTGCAAAAGGTGCTTTTCTGAATTGAAATAAAATGTAGCTAAGATCAGTTAAATTACCTTCACAGGCAGAGAATCACTGCACTCGGCTGCAGAACTCTGGGCAGCCATTGAGGCAAGTAAAAGAACAATTCCACAAACTGCGAAACCCTTCATTGTTGCTAAAAATAAATTCCTAAGTCGATTATATAAGACTTGTAGTGTAGGTATTAAAACAGTGCAACATATAGTATTTAAGAATTTAAGCTACATTAAGAAGTGTGAAATGCTTTATCCACATTTTCCAAGTCAAGAAGTGTTAAACGAAGCATATTTATTTAGAAACAGATCTACATCAACTTATAGTTGCCTTAGACACAACCTGGTATAATATAAAATATACATACATGCATACATACATACAAGCTTTTTCTATTACAGAGCTACATTGTCACTTCAAGCAATGTAAAATAACAAACACAGCAACTGTATTTGCGATCACTAGACCAACAGAAAGAAGGTAAGACTATAGCATACAATGAAGAGTTGCATACATACCAAGTTGCTTTGATACCTCTTGTTCCTTCAAACTGGAGTTGAAATCTGGTGTGAGGTTGCTTTGAGCTTGCGTGGGTATTTATACGTTTTCTCCAAGATTAAGCAACACCGATTCTAATTGACTTTGATGATGCTATTTGCAAAGATCTTAACAGTCGCATGAGTTTTGGGCGAGAGAACTTGAACATTTGGTATTTTCTTAATTCTTTAGTTTACCAAACAGCTCAATAGCATACGCCTTTACCAAACAAACCAAGATAAACTGATCAAAATTCGATTAGCTAATTAATTGTATTTCATCAGGTGCGAATGCCTCTTCAAATTTCTATTACGTATTGCTTTCTTACTTTGAATCAGAAACTTGTACAACAGTCTGGATAACAGATAACATGAGTTCCTTTCCTAAACGTAAAACTTCAATTTATTATTTTCACGCTTTTACAATGCATTTTAAAATGTACCTTGAAATGTGGACATTTTCTAAATGTTTTGTTCGAGATAGCTAAGTTCAATTTAATGCTTGTTGCAACATTTCTAGAACAAGCTCAATGTTTCTCTCGCGTAGAAGATAATGGCAGTGGTTGATGCCAGTGAGACCCCAAAGGGACAGTTTGAACCAGCGGATACCCTTTATGGGTAAAATACCCCCAGTGAGAAAATGGATCACCGGAGAATACAATAGAAATAAATTATCGATGTGAAAGATTTCATTAATTTGACATACCATACATTTATTGAAAGCTCGTAATATTATTATTACAATATTAAGAGAGAGAGAGAGCTTTCTAAACTGACGTCATCGGCAATGCTCCGATCGACAACTGAGCTTTCTGGGGTCTGGGTTCCTGGTCCATCAACACCCCACCATTCATAATCTAAAACAACATGGAACTGATATTAGTAAACAAAGTTGGAAGTGAACAAGCTAACTCTTTAAACAATACGACAGCTGTATCGATTATTTGTTTAACAGAAGGATGAAATAAATAACTAATATTTTAATTAGTGTTTTATATCCTAATCGATTATAAACTACGGTCCTAAAAGTACCAAAACAGTTTGGCGATCGATTGCTATTTCGAAAGAAGAAACAAATTTGGGCTATTGACAATTATTCCTTCAGTGCTAAAAATCTTTTGAGAAACTTTTCCAAAATTAATAAAAAGCAATAAAACGTTGAAAAGGTTCTTCAATGGACATTTAGAGCAATTGCTACAGTATATGAAGTCTCGTTGGCTTGCGTGGCACACCATCTTCTTGCTTTGGATTCTTGAGGCTTATAAAATAGAATATAGCTAATAATATACAATAATGATAATTAAATCATTAAAACGTTTTGAAGTTAAAGCTCGCTTTTTTGTAAGAGTTCTGAGTTCATCAATATTAATTGCAACGTCACAGTGTTTGTGAAGTAGCCAATCAGAAACGTTTTTCTGGCCAATTAGAATGAAGCAACAGCCAGTTCGAGATTCGAACGAAATCTGATAACCAATTGACGTCGCATTATATATTGCATTCAAATGATAGAGTATAGTACGCCTGATAAGTATAGCTTTTATCTATGCACACCCCATGCATAACCTTCTCCCTACCCGCGAAGTCATTTGATAACAACGATGAGAGGCAATGTGCCTTGCTGTTAAATACAGCTTGTGTCAACTATTTGCTCATCTGTTTTCGGTTTGAAATTTTCCATTATTAAAGTTTTTGTTTCTTGTAATAAACTGGGCGCTTTGTTTGATCATGTTCATTCACCTGTTTAGTAATTATTTCGAACCCATTTTTAATCTAATGTTTTGCCATCCATTGGGACTCAGAAAATTTCTTTTGAGATAAGAGTGGAAGCAATTCAAGCAGTCATGAGAGTATGCATTCAATAATAAAATACAAAATATAAACTCAAACATATAAATTGATAATAGATAATGGAATGAGAAGATTTTAATGTTTGTTACTCTGATAACGAAATTCGATATTGATTATAACTAAGTATAGGACTAAACGTCTTGTTAAAATCATGAAGCTAATTACACTAACTATTGAAGTTCTTTTTATATCTGCTTGTATTAATTATAATAATCAAATATTATTATTTTTGCGTCAATTAAATATTAATTCTAATGTTATTTATAATATGCATTTCTTTCTATTGCAGATTTTTTTTGTAATTGTGTTACTTTGTGCCTTTGAAGCATGTAATGCCAAGTCGAAATGCCTGCTAGCAGCTCCATCGGGTTCTAAGCTTTGTTACGAAGCTCAGAACAAGGGACAGCATGTTGCAGATAAAATCAAATCAATTGACATTATTGTTGTCAAAACGATATATCAGAGTATTGAAGAAGGCAGTATGATGCTTTCGTCTGGCATGGAATTGCTGAAAAAGAAAGTTGCAAGCGTTCATATATCATCTTCAAGCCAAGGTAATTGATTCGTTTGAAGTATGAGTCTAAATATGATAATAAAGCCTTCTGGAATGAACATGAATAAGAAACTTGTAGAAGGCTCGGGGATTTGTAACTTACTAATGATAAGACATATTGTCTTGAAAATAAACATTTATAAAGAAGATAACGTCTTGATAAAGAGGGCTTTCGTACGTTGAATGATATCGAAAGCGTTGATAAATTAAATGATCATACATACATGATTGATTGAGATTGTCGTAACGTAACAAAGATGGATCTGATATGCAAAAATTTCTACTAAGCTTGGATATTTATAATTTTGTACAAATGCATTTTATTATATTGCATGCTTTATCTTATTATGATTTTATCTTTAAGCACCAATCGAGCAGTCTACTATTGCCAATCTTCAAGCAAGAACAGAAGCAGTAGCCAAAGAATCAGTCAAAACTGCCAACAAGGAGCTTCATGAAGAAATAAAGAAAGCTCTGATATCACTACTTGATGATTCTATTCTTTCAAACAATTTTATCAACGCCATTGGATTCAGTGCAGGTCAAACAGGTAAACCGTGTTAAAATTTCTCTCCCTTATGCCCTATTTCACTCTATGATGATGCCCCAATATTGCTATCTACCAATTAGATAGATGCTGCTTGTGAATATATATATAAATACATACAGCCTACCGTTAGTACAGCATATATACAGCCAGCTGCACTAACGGTAGTGTGAATAATTAACAATAACAACATGTTAATAACTTACGCAACCAACATTTGATCATTTTTAGTAAGAAAACGCAGATCTGCTGGTGACTCCTCCACTGATGATGGCGATTTTGGAAACAGCATTCAAGGAGTGGTGAAGAGTGCCATACCAGCAGTGAATCAGACATTGGTAACTGCAGATTTGAAGATGAAAGCATCTTTTAATGCCATCTTTGTTGCGTTCACAAGCAGTATCAAGCAACTGCTCGGATCCAGTGTAGGAATCAGTAAGTACATTAAACATTAACTGTAGAATACCATGGAGTGGCGAAGTAAATTGGGGGTAATGTAACAGTTGAGAGACAGAATTATTGAGACAGAATGTCTTTCATGCATGTGATATTGTGATGAAATTGTGAAAAATGGCGACATTGTGACTGGCTTTGGACCCTTGCGGCCAAAATTCTGATCAGCTAGCCAAAAAGTCAGAACTTTGTCTAGCTAAGACCAATCAACAGATAGAGATAGGCTTGAGACTTTGATTCCATAACCTTGACCAAATTGCCTGAAATAAAGACCATTAGATCGAGAGATGATTGGCTTTATGTGACATTTAGACAGTTAGACTGTGGTTCACAATTAGGACGAGGATAGCTAAAGTAATTGACTTGTTGCGGCCATCCCTCAGAACCAACTTTTAAACCGATTGTCTTAGAGAGCTGAAATTTGTTTCAAAATGAACAGAAGGAGCTAATTAGTATGTTTTGATCATTTGAGAGCCCAATTTCTATAAATTTCAATTTTTGATTTCTCCATTTTAGGTTTTCATGATGGATAGCTAAAGTTATTCACTACTCGCGAGCAATTGAAATTTTTAACTTTTGAACCAAGTGTCCTAGAAAACTGAAAATTGTTTTAACGTGATCAAAAGGCCCTAATTAATATGTTTTAACCATTTGTGAGCCGAATTTCAATCAATTTCGATTTTTGAATTTTTTCCACTTTAGGCCGCTTTCTTGATGGATAGATAAAGTTCACTACTGGCGAGCAATGGAAATTTTTAACTTTTGAACCAAGTGTCCTAGAAAGCTGAAAATTGTTTTAACGTGATCAGAAGGCCCTAAATAGTATGTTTTGACCATTTATGAGCCCAAATTCAATAAATTTCGATTTTTGATTTCTCTACCTTAGGCTTTCATGATGGATAGCTAAAGTTATTCACTACTCGCGAGCATTTGAAATTTTTAACTTTTGAACCAAGTATCCTAGAAAGCTGAAAATTGTTTTAACGTGATCAGAAGGCCCTAAATAGTATATTTTGACTATTTGTGAGCCCAATTTCAATAAATCTCGATTTTTGATTTCTCTACTTTACGCTTTCATGATGAATAGATAAAGTTATTCACTACTGGCGAGCATTTGAAATTTTTAACTTTTGAACCAAGTGTCCTAGAAAGTTGAAAATTGTCTCAAAATGATCAGAAGGCCCTAATTAGTAGGTTTCGACTATTTGTGAGCCCAATCTCAATAAATTTCGATTTTTGATTTCTCGACCTTAGGCTTTCATGATGGATAGATAAAGTTGTTCACTACTCGCGAGCATTTGAAATTTTTAACTTTTGAACCAAATGTCCTAGAAAACTGAAAATTGTTTTAACGTGATCAGAAGGCCCTAATTAGTATGTTTTGACCATTTGTTAGCCCAATTTCAATAAATTTCGATTTTTGATTTCTCGACTTTAGGCTTTCATGATGGATAGATAAAGTTGTTCACTACTCGCGAGCATTTGAAATTTTAAACTTTTGAACCAAATGTCCTAGAAAGCTGAAAATTGTTTTAACGTGATCAGAAGGCCCTAATTAGTATGTTTTGACCATTTGTTAGCCCAATTTCAATAAATTTCGATTTTTGATTTATCCACTTTAGGCTTTCATGATGGATAGATAAAGTTGTTCACTACTCGCGAGCATTTGAAATTTTCAACTTTTGAACCAAGTGTCCCAGAGAGCTAAAAATTGTCTCAAAATGATCAGAAGGCCCTAATTAGTAGGTTGCGGCTATTTGTTACCCAGATTTCGGTCTATTTCAAAATTTCATTTTGGAATTTTCGACGTTCATGGAGGATACATAAAGTAATTCACTTGTTGGAGGCACTGCTTAGTAGGAATATACTTTTTGCTTGACATTATCTCATCTTTTTTCTGCTTTTTATTCCGCAAACGCGGTTTTTGGTTTATACGCAGTGTATGATCCTTCGACTTTTTATTTTTTTTATTTTTAGAATTTTGTTATTCGTTTCGAGATCATGCTTAAGCAGTGAGCTCTACATAAGAATATTATATTTTATATAAGATTTCTCATATAGAGTTCACTTTTCTTAAGTCACATTTCTTTTCAATTTAATTCAATTTAAGCTCTAATGCTCCCAAATTTTTGATTTGTTCTTAATTTGTTTGATTCGTAAAAAATATTTTTACTTATGTTTAGATTTTGACGAGGTCGAATTGAACATGGTGAATATGATAACAGTCGCTGCTAAAAACTTGATCGAGTCAAATGTGGATTATACAAGGAAACTTTTGGCAATCATATTGGGGGATCTGTATGAACTTGCTGTATTGGCCCAGCCATATAAGAACGGTAAGAACATATTGTTTTATTTCTCTCTGTTGATGCTCTTATTGGATATTTTTAAAATTTCATGCTTTTATTAGATGTTTTGAAAGTTTTCTCACGAAACAGTTAGTACAGAAAGAATTCCTGAACTGAATATCTTGATATGTTGATCTTCTTGAAAAATAATAATATTTGTATTTTAGCTGATTTATTTTCAGCTTTTAAGAGTAATGAAGTAATGTTGTCTATTATATATTTTGCAAAATTTCTTCAGACGCTGCAAAGATGTCGGATATACTTGAGCCTGCAAGAGTCCTTTTGAGAGAAGCAATTGCAAAGACACAAAGCATTGCACATGATACAGCTCTTGTTCAAAGAATTGCCTTGGCTATTGCAAGAATCAAGGAGTATTACGAAGAAATCAAGAAAATTGTGACAACATGAGAAAGGAGAAAGCATTTTTCATTGAAACTTTATTTGACGTTTAATTCACGTTACATAAATCAATTTAAAACTCAAAGGTTGTGGTGATTATTGTTAGCTTAGTATGGGAATATCATTAAAATAATGACAAGTTGTCGATGAGAAAGCATGCTTAAAACATTTTTTTCCTTTGATATAATTTTCTTCAGCAGTTCGAAGAGGTGGGAGATATGAAATCTTGGCCTCGTTTTCAAACCATTTTCAATTCAAGAATTATCATAGTCCAGTTGTCAAGATGGTGGATAATAATAAGGTATTTTGCTTGCTGAAGCATAGTTTTATAGCATTTCTCACTTATTCCTGAACTTGAAGATTAATTTCCGCTGTTTTTATTTCAGATGAATTTGCTATTGCCGTTTCTGTTTTTAATTAATCATGTTGTTATCAGCCATGGTTTTTATTTACCTGGCGTCGCACCAAGGGACTTTAAGAAAGGAGATTCCATGGACTTAAAGGTATTATGAAATTATATATTATTTTATGATAGTCATATTGCAATGCACAGCTCGGAAAGTCTGTCGTGCTTATTGCATTGCATTGGATGCTATAGAAGGGACTTGATCTGATCATAGTTTGCGTGGATAACCTTCAACTTGATGAAGTTTGCATTAATTGGTATAGATAGATAGATAGATAGTGGATATTGTTTGTCAACCCTTGACTTCCTACCCTATCCAATATCTTACTTTATAACGTAGCTTACTAAGCAGAGCATTGCCTTGTCTCCATTTTCTAGGCTGTGAAAATGTCAAGCACAAAGACGCAACTTCCATACGAATATTATTCATTGCCTTTCTGCAAGCCACCATCAGGAATTAACTATCGAGTAGAGAACCTTGGTAAGGCCTCAGTATTGTGAAAACAAAGCAGTAATTTTAGGAATAGTTTCATTTTTTGGTAGACATATTGGAAAGGTTTTGGCATGTGTTAGTTTTGTGATTTTCTTTCTACTATCAGGTGAGGTTTTGCGTGGAGACCGGATATCAAATACTGCATATAAGGTACTAAATTTCAACTTCAACATCACTTTTAAATGTGAAATGCAAGTAAATTCATCTCAGGAATTCACTTACATTTAAATAAAATTTTGAAAGTAATGCTAAAGTCAGACATTATATTTTTGTTGTAGTTGGAAATGAATACAGAGCGATCTTGCACTGTACTATGCAAAGAAGATGACTACAGTAGTGATAAAACCGAAGCATTCTATCAACGTATACAACAGGATTACACCATTCATATGTATGTCTGTTTGTATTTGGTTACAGTACTGATGTAGATTTAGTTACAGTACTGATGTAGATTTGATTACAGTACTGATGTAGATTTGATTACAATAACTTTAATATTACTGATACCAAATTATATGATGCTTGTAACCGGTGTAGTATAACATGCTTCTCGGTTTAAATTACAGGATAGTTGACAATTTACCATTGGCAACAAAGTACAAATTAATAGAAACAGACCAGGTGAGTAGTTTATCACCTTTGTCTTTACAATATTAATGCACCATTTCATTAATAAATCCACAAATAATTATGTTTGTTAGATGAAGAACTAACAAATAAAGAGTTTTATATGATTCCCAATATTATTACAATTTGATAAGAAATTAATATTTTTCTCCAGGCTCAATTTGTCCAAGGTATCAAGCTTGGATATGTTTCAAAGAACAAGGTAAGATCTGTTGCTGCTTCACAGTTTCTATCTTGATTAGTTTCTTACCATTTCATCTGAGTTTTTGTTTATGTTTTCTTGTGTCTCATTATGAGGATAGCCAATTTTTTCTGGTTTTAGGCTTACATCAATAATCATATCAAATTCAAGTTGAAGTACAACACTCAAGATGAGTAAGTGAATGTTGGAAAATATTTGAATTTTTTCCTTTCTTTTGTTTTTTTAGTTAAATAATGTTTATCATATCAGTGGATATTGTTTATGTTCTTCATTTTGTTTACAGAAAAAATTATAAGCTTGTTGGTTTTGAAGCCGAAGTTCTGAGGTAAATAATTATCTTCGTGATAAAATATCTGAAGCTAATTTTTTTAACATTTGAGTAATGAATCCTGCTATTCTTCTGGAGCATCTTGAACTTTGTTTTAAAATTTCATTGTTGTCAATTATAATCTCATTGAAATTTTGGTCTGAGCGGAACAGTGTTCTTCAAGGGTCATTTATTCAACAAACTTTGGATCTGATCAGCGTCCTTTAATTAAAGCTGGACAATACTATTCAGCATTCACGAACAATTTGTATCGCTTTAGTATTGACCACAAGCTGATAAGAACAGAAGCAGATAATAAATGCTCCTTCACAAAGGACAGCCAAGAGCCGCAGGAAATTCCAGAAAAAGGTAGAACATTTTGACACAACCAATTCGTTTTATTCAAGGATTTTATTTGACCTTCGGATTGTTTAACAAGATGTCCGTCCCTTCGCTTCCAGGCCCCTCAAAGTTTTTATTCACGTACGATGTTAGCTGGGAGGTAATTGTCCTTAGTTCACTTGTTGTCCTTTACCAAGTCATTATTGCTTCATTTGGTGCTGTTGGTTCACTTGTTTGTCTTCGTAAAATGATAAAGCAAGGCATGAGTACATGATAATGAGCTCGGTTTTATTTTTTTCAGAAAAGCGATATCGCTTGGGCGTCAAGATGGGATACGTATCTTGCGATGAATGATGTTCAAATTCATTGGTTCGCAATCATCAATTCTCTCGTCATTGTACTGTTTCTATCAGGTCAGTCACACTTCATCCCACCTTTCACTTGTTGCTTTGTTTGCTCCATGGATTGATTAAGCAGAAGTTCATTTCAGATCTTTGATCTTGCGCATGCTCTATTGTTTCAGGCATTCTTGCGATGATAATGATCAGGACATTGCGTCGAGACATTGCCAACTACAACAAAGATGAAGATATGGTACGTAACTCATTCATTTAACAATGTGTCTACGTATCTTGTATTAGTATCGCTTTATTTCACCAATGAGATCGAAGCCAATATTTGTGCTTGTGATATTCCTGCTCGGTGGACTATGCGACGAATTTCGCATTTTCGCGCGAATCTTCCGCCAACTTCTGGTACTAGGGTCTCAAATTTTTCACAGACGTTGTGATATTATGTAATGCACATGCCCTGGCTATGATGTTCTTACGAAACTTGACTGAACATCATTTGCAATTCGCAGGAGGATGCCGCCGAAGAGACTGGATGGAAACTCGTTCATGGTGACGTATTTAGGCCGCCAAGATTCCCAAAGCTTCTTGCAGCACTGGTCGGATCTGGTGTTCAGATCTTTGGCATGGTTCTCATTACATTAGGTACTCAATTTTTCCTTTTAACCTTTGCAATTCTCTTGTACCTGACACGTTTGATCTTCCAATTAATTATTGCTTTTAACTTTTACAATACTCTTGTGCCTGACACTTTTAATCTTCCAATTAATTGCGCATTTTTCTTTCAGTTTTTGCTGTGTTGGGGATGCTGTCACCTGCAAGCAGGGGTAGTTTTACCACAGCACTTGTGTTTGTTTTCGTTTTCATGGGGTGAGGACAGTTTTCAATTCATTCATACTATCCTTTAATTAACCTTTAATTGATATATGCTCATGAAATCCCACAGTATACCATTATTGATGTATGTACTGTGTTCATTCTTTGTTTGTGTTGCAGTGTATTTGCCGGTTTTCTTTCCGGACGCTTGTATAAAACCCTGAAGGGACAACATTGGAAGAGCTCTGCTCTATTGGTATGTTATTCCCATCCAAACAATCTTTGAAATATACCAACTAATACTACATGTATCTAGCAGTATTACATGGTATTTTGTGACTGCTTTATCTAACCTAAGAATGATATTTTTGTATTTATAGACATCTATTCTGTTTCCTGGCGTTGTATCCGGTGCAGTATTCCTTTTGAATTTCTTCGTCTGGTCCAAGCATTCATCTGGTGCAGTAAGTCCTGCTGTACAAACAGCATATATTCACAGTTCTAATCATAACAGATTTCCATGGGAGGGATACGAGCTTCATAGTTGCATGTACCTGTGGATTCACTTGTTAATATATTTTCTGTTTTAGATTCCCTTCACAACAATGTTGGCTCTATTGTGCATGTGGTTTGGTATCTCCGTTCCTTTGGTGTTCCTTGGCTCGTATTTTGGCTATCGCAAGATGGTAGTTGACAAGAACTATTGCACACTGCGACCCTGACTTAAGACTGATTCATATCTTTGGTCTCATTGTTATTTCTCCTGCTGCACAGCTACTTTAGTCATCATTGATTCTGTTCTATTTCAGCCGTATGAGCACCCTGTTAGAATCAACCAAATACCACGACAAGTTCCTGAACAAGTCTGGTACATGCATCCAGTTCTAGGGTGAGCTATTTACCATGTATTTCAAGCTGTATGGCACTATTAATAAGTAAAAAATATAGCATGACGTTCGTTGTTTTTTTCATTTTTGCATTTCAGAATGCTAATGGCTGGCATTTTGCCGTTTGGTGCCGTTTTCATTGAATTGTTCTTCATACTTTCGGTAAGGATGTCCTTGATGATATTTCATTTCGCCTTACCCCCGGAAATACCTGACAAGCAATTGATATTTCACTCTAATGCCTGCACGTTTCAGGGGGAATCTAACGTGTTTTTTATTTGCAGGCAATTTGGGAGAACCAGTTCTACTACTTATTTGGTTTCTTATTTCTGGTTTTCCTCATACTCGCAATTTGCTGCTCAGAAATTGCCATTGTTTTAATTTATTTTCAACTGTGTGGAGAGGTAAGACATATCGTATCCATAAATTTATAATCTGAGACATTCATTAGATTATTTGTATCTTGGGCTTAATTTTTCTCAAGTTTTCAAAGTCCATAGACTCATAAAAGCATGAAAGTAATAAGCCTTGGTAGTCAATAATAAGCCATGATAATCAATAATAAGCTTTAGTCATCATTATTAAGTTTCAATGATCAATAATAGCTACGAGGCAAAGATTGCTCGGGAAATTCGGTAGCACTTACTCTATTGAAAATTTTTGTTTTATCTCGAAGGATTATCATTGGTGGTGGAGGTCATTTTTCATGGGTGGTTCATGTGCATTTTACGTTATTCTTTATTCAATATTCTACTATGTCACAAAAGTAAGCTTTCTTCATCTTTTAACCATTTTCTTTTAGTTTTGTACTTAATATAATCTACAGTACATTTTTTGATAGGAATTTATTTTCTTCTGTACATATTACATTTACTAAAAAAGAGTTAGCCCGAGCTTTTTCAGTTGATAATTAGTCAAAGCGTTTCTTTTAAAAGTTACTTTTATTATTTCTTTCAAACACTACTGCTTCTGAATATTCTTCATGTGTTTTGAATTAGTTTCCCAATCTATTTTACATAGGAAACTGTTTTTTGAAGACAACTGTTTTGGTATTTTTTTGGCTTTGCTAATTTTGATCATTTCATTTTAGCTGCACATCGCTGACTTCGTTTCCAGTCTTCTTTACTTCTCCTATTCATTCATAATGGCGGGCGCTTTTTGGCTTCTCACTGGCACATTTGGATTTTACACTTCGTATTATTTTGTGAGAAATATTTATAGTGCCGTCAAAATTGACTAAAATCGACAAAGATTCGACTAGAAAAGACATATACATACGGGATTTTAAATCTAATTAACTATGCTTTAACTTTTTCTTTATCAGGTATTAATGAAGGTATTAAAATTGCACTTTAAATTTCTTAGCACATGGCACGACTAAATTTTCAATGAATTTGAAGTCAATTTTAATTTCAATCTGACTCTCACACTTGCTATTTTTGAATTTTGTACATAAGCATAAATAACTTATGTTTATCAAGTTGATATTGCTATTGTTACTTAACAATGGCGCCCTGATATGCCATTGTTGGGTCTTGTTGAACTCCCGCGTCCCAATTTAATTCTCTATTGCCCCAAACCACCCCCCAACCCCGCCTCATTTCATGCAGTCGAGGCTGTGATTACGGCAAGGAGGCTGCAATCCTTCCGCATTAATGTTCCGCATTTTTCTCAAGAAGTGTTGAATGAAAGTAAAGTCTTCCTCTTCGTGCAAATTCAAGCGTTCGAAGAAGGTGCTGAAAAATATCCTTAACATGGCATCGGAAAGTTCGAAGAAAGAAGATGTTGCTGAATTTCCAGAGTTTCCTGATCTGGATAAGGAGCAGATAACTGGCATGAGCCACGAAGAGAAGCTGAAATTGATTGAAAAAGAAGCTCAAACTCTCTATGATTTCTGTCTGGAAAAAGGCCTATCCAAAAAAGAGATATCCTGGTGCATAAAGCCGTTATTCGGAAGTCCACCTGAAAAAATGAAGAAAGTTGTCAAGGATAACAAGAATTTCTTTTTGTCTATGGCCATCTTGTTCGGAATTTTTGGAGTTTTTGCTGCCTGGTCTCCTGCTTATGATCAACTTTGTATCCACGGAAAATTGGCTTTGATTAAGGTACACACACCCCTTTTTGCCCATGATTCGTGTCCTTCGTTTTTGTTTAACTCTAAATTCAATATTTATTCACGGTCCATCTTTACTGTGCTAGGTTCTTCCTTATTGGGACTGGACATACATTTACGATCAAGATTGCATGGTGCCGAACCCCTACGTCAAACCACTACCTAACATTACAAAAGAAGAGTGTCAAGTCTGCTTTGAATTGCAAAAAGAAGGAATCGAATCACTCAAGAATGCCACACATGATTCCATTGCCAATGATTTTCTCATGACTGACTTCCCTGCCATTATTGAAGATGGAATCAAAGGTTGGCCTAATCCAAACATTACAATCGATGAACTAAACAAGGTTTGTTGAACATTGTTGGTCATTTGATGGTTTATCTGGTGAATCAACCAACTTGCGAACTGGTTTGAGGGCGAAACGTCCTGTTACCATTTATCCTAGATATTCTACTGCTAAAAATGATCAAATGATTCTCTTATCAGTTGTACACTACTGGAGAAGACCTTGATCAAGTTGGTGACTGTAGATTCAACAGCAGTTTGGAACATTTGACAAATGTCTATGATTTCTTTACCTCTTACTCAGATGATCAGATCAAAGGAAAATACTATGCATCTTGGTAAGTCTTCATTACTTTAATTGTAATTCAAGATTACAAGGTTATTCAACTTCTCATTAAATTTTGCAATTTAACCTTGCTGCAATTGCAAAGTATTTATCAGTTCCATTTGAGATGTTGTCTTGAGCTATTATTCTGCTATTTAGGGATAACTGTGACTTAAAGGCAGCCAAATTCTTTCGACGCTATTACAAGCGTCCATATTATTTACCACCCATGGCAGAAGCTTCTAAGCGAAATTCATTTTTAATTGCCAAAGGAAAATTTGAAGATCCTGTTTCAGTAAGCGATGGAGATCTCCTTTTTCATTCATTAATCATTTGTATTGGTTATTGAAATTAGCTGGCTATTATTATGTTTAATTTGACTATTAAATTGTTGTTTTATTTCAGTTTAATTACGATGAAGATTCTTCTGGAATATGGATCACAGTGGTGTGTAATTCATTAATTTTTATTTTCTTAAGATGATGTTCAGTTTTATATGAGTTGTCTTGTCACTAGTTTTCCAATCCTTTGAGACTTTTTTGGGCTTTTTACAAATCAGAATTTGTCCTCGTAATGTTTTTGTTGTTTGCTTACATTTGCAGCTCCAGGGTGAAGCCATGGTTGATGTAATCCCAATTGAAGGCTGTGCTGTTTTTAAGGGATGCAGAGCGATAACCACAAATGTTAAAAAGGGGGAAGCAAGTATGTTTCTTATCATTGCTCAGTCTATTCATACAATGTAGTAGTTGATATGTGTTTTCTAGTTGCTCTGACTTTTTGTTATATTTTAATTTCAGTCCTAATTCCATTACGGTTATGGGTGTTTGACATATTACCAAATTCAGACAAAGAAACTATTATTATTGCTTCAACTGCTACATGGGATGACCCCGAACCTGCTGGTGATGAAGATATGACAGAGGAAGAAATGAAAAGCCAAGGAAAATAAACAGTGTAGTGATATCCATTACATTTTTATCTAAGTTAGTTGCCCTGATGTAGCACTGAGGAGAACATAGCAAATAACATTTCATTCCGACTGTTGTTGAGTTTTTATTTCTGCTGAACTATGCTGAGTTTTTATTAATGCTGGAAAACTTTATTTTTTTATTATATTACTGCGTGAAGAAAGTTCTTGTATGTTTTATTTGTCGCAACTCTAAATGTTTATCGCCCGGGGCGTTATACTTGTCAGAATTTTGTTTTGTGCGACTTTCCTGCAACAACAACAACACGTGTTATTTTCAATTCAAAATGTCGACCAAAGCCACAATGGAAAGATTCACGTGTAATGGAATGAATTGACCAAAAAGGTATTATTTACCCTTTTTCTGTTTAATTTCTGCTACCAATGTTTAGTTAAGATGCTAAATTTTGTGGATTTAGTTAAATATATGCCGCAAGCAGAGAATAGATCTGCAAAACAAAGGATTTATTTGAGGAGTTGTGGATGGAATAGTAGAGCATAGGCCGGTATTAAGTTATTGCCTGCGGCGCGTGCAAGGAAGAAAACCAACATGTTAGCAATTGATTACTGTTTTACTCATTGTTGAACTTCTTATTAAAAGGGTATGAATTCCATGAAAGAGACCGTTATTGATGAAATCGCTCTGAGCGGCCTTCAAGGTCTGACAATCACAGATCTTTGGCAGTGTCTAATGAAGACTGAACCCCCATTGCTGAACACAGGTTCCGACGAAGAGTTGAAGAACTTTCTGTGGGGTTGCATCTTGCAATGTGAAGAAATAGGATTCTTCTGGCACAATGCAGAGAAACCTGAGGTAGGGCCTGAAAAGAAAAAGAAAAAAAGGAGATCACAAGACAATGCAAATGCAGTAAAAGGTATATTAATGCCACCACCTATGAGCTCTCTATGCATCATATCTTGAACCACCTATGTATTGCATCTTGAACCACCTATATATATCATATCTTGAACTACCTATACATCATATCTTGAACCACCTATATATATCATATCTTGAACCACCTATACATTATATCTTGAACCACTTATGCATCATATCTTGAACCACCTATACATCATATCTTGAACCACTTATGCATCATATCTTGAACCACCTATACATCATATCTTGAACCACTTATGCATCATATCCTGACCTACCTATGCTCTTCAGGTGACCCAAATGACAGCTGTGGAGGAGCAAAGCTACCCAAGGATTGGATCTCAGACCCTGATAATGATATCTGTGGTTTTTGTCCTGGTTACTACTCAAGAGAGGACATAACTGATGAAGTAAAACAAGGGTGCATGAACCATCTTGACGTCTACGCAAAATGGCAAGATAATTTCTTTGTTGTTGCTTCACAAGATTTGAGAAGGAGTGCGTTGTATGGGGAGGAGACACCAAGCGACATAAACATGACAGATTTGAGGTTTATTTACCTGGAAATTGTTGGTTTAGAGCGACGTCGTGGATTCTTTCAGAAAGATTTCAAACATTATGCAATGGATGCTCGAAGTGCTTTCCATCAAGTCAAGATTCTTTCTCAGCAGGGACTGGTGACAAGACAGAAGTTTCAAATGAGAGGAGATCACGATGGTAACATACAGACCAACATTTTGTTCTTAACACGATTCCACAAGGCTCTTTCAAGCGATAGTGAACTTTACTCTGCTAAAATTTGCGAAATACTCAGCCAAGAGCCGGGATGTGTTATTGAGCTGCAACGCTTGAGGAAGCTTGTCGGATGCCAAACCAAGCTATTCAAGCGAATCCGCCAACAGCTTTACATGAACGGCAACATTCAATACATACAGAACGACCAGTTGTTTAATTGCAGCAATGGCAAGACACCATTGGCACGGAAAATAGTGTCGTCACAGCCGATATTGGTGCAGCTTATCAAGGGGTACAAAGAGGGCGATGCTGACGTTGATGATGATGATGATGAAGGAAATTATGTTTTGAAGTGCAAGGAAACCAACCCGCAGATTGTCAACGAGATTCACCTTAATCAACAGATGTACTGGCTGGTGGAGAGTTCCAGGGAAAGGGGAATGACCGTGCACGAGTTTGGAGCCATGTCTTGTATGCCGTATCACATGGTGCGATCGTTCTCGCGTCAATTTGATCGTAAGAATTGCGCCAAGGTTCTCATCACGGACAAAGCGAGGCAGAAAGTGCACACTATATTGGCTGCCAAGTATCTGCACCAGAGCGAGGTTGTTAAGCAGATTAACAAGGAGTTTGACAGAGCAGAAGACCTGGCGAATAATACGTTCGAGGCTGATGATAGCAGGGATAGTACGCAGTTGTCAGGTGAGCGTGGATTTGAGGTTTTTGACGGTGATGTGAGAAAGCAAATGTTTTTGGAGCTGAGCAGCAAGTCTCACGGGGGAGGCCATTGCGAAGGAGAAAAAGACTAGGATTGAATTTGAATTTTCATTGGGGGGGTGGCTTTTTAAGCAGAAGTTATCACAGAGATAAAGTCTTTGTTTGCGGACTCTTCTGTGAAAAGTACTGGTCAAGGGACGATTTTAGTATAATTCAGTGCTTGTTTAATATATGTTTTTTCATGTAGTCAGCATTTATGTAACGGTAGTCGTTGATGATATTTTTGTTGTTGTTGTTGCTGTGTACTCCGTTTAAATTTGTTACTTTATTTTGCAGCAGGGAAAGACATTGATACGGAGGACACTTCTCCGGAAATCAAGATCGAAGATAAGGGAAACAAGCAGTTTATAAAAAACTTGGAACTCAGACATGTCAATGAAAAGAAGAACGAAACAGTCAGGGGAATGAAGAGAAGAAATATCATCCTTGAAAAAGTTAAAGAACTGAAAATAATCGAAGGTTTGTGTGGCTAGAATATTCTTGTTAATTCCTGTAATCCACTTGGGGGTAACATATGTGATTGGATCAATTTAGAGTCAAGTATAATACTGCAGACACAGTTTAACTGTATTTTATTTGGCATGAAGGTTGGTGAATCTCTGTTTATTTTTTGCTAGGTTCGAACTCTATTTACAAAGCTGTTTCACAGATTGAGCAGCAACAGGGAATCAAGGAGAGAGTATGCAGGAAGAGTATTCATCGAATATTGAATAGAATGGTGGAAGAAGATTCCATTAAGAGATATGAAATCGTCATAAAAAACTCTGAAAGTAAAGCCACTGTTATTTACTACTGTGATCCCAGTGTCAGAATGGAGGATGATGATTTTCAAACTGCTGTGAATGAAACCAAGTTTCGATTAAAAGGAATCGGTAAGGAATTGGTTTTTTACTTCTTTACTTCTTTACTCCTTTACTCCTTAACTTCTTCACTTCTTCGCTTCTTTAGTTGTCAACATTTTTCTTGTTATCCTTTACAAGTTTCAAGACGAGAAATAAAGGAAGGCAAAGGGAGGGAGAACTTTTTGAAGAAAGAAAGAGATGGACAGTCGCTGTTGGATTATGTTGGTGTCAGCCAGGAATCTCCGCCCACAGAATCAGACACAGATGATGAAGATTATGAACCAGTTCATGGCACATCCTATCAAAGAATGCAATATGGCTACCTTCCTCGTTTTCCACGCATGAAAATGCTGCAGTTATATCTATGGCAACTGGTCTATGGCAACCGTGCTGATGCCGAAAGATGTCAGAATGAGCATGATCACGAGATTAAAAGTGACAGCCATTATGACGAGAAGAATGACTGGAGATTCGATAAATATGATTGGCTGACTGAGCTCACTGAGCTACCTGCAAATCGACAGGGTGCAGGTAAGAAATAGCAGTGAAAGTTGAGTATGAAATTAATTGCAGAATATCAAATTAAGCAACAGTTCAATTCAATAGTTCGGTTGTTCATCGAACTGATTCACTGTGCAATTTAACCTCGGTTTGAAAATGCATTGATATGGGAAAATGTTATATCATCCCTGCAAGCTCTCAATATCAGCATTGCTATGACAAGATGCAGTGAAGCACCTGTTAATGGACACCTTTATACAGCGGACAAATACATTGGTCGCAATGGTGTCCGCTATATACAGGCTCTGTTCCACTGTAGCACACTTGGGAATCTTAGCATGCAGAACAATGTAGTTCTATTTTTTCTTTAAGGCTACTTTCAAACGGGCGATGCCTTGGCTATAATGCCAGTAATTGTGTTCACGAAATGCGTTGGGATTTGCTTGAAGAGCAAGACATTGGGTAACATGCTTAACGACCCAAAGAAGCGATTTACCCCTCTGAGAGACCTGCCCCCGAAGCTCAAAGCCAAACTGTTTACATCAAGAAACGTTGGCGTCTACGTGGGGCATTTTATTGATGCTCTGGTGTTGCTCACTCACCTTGGTCTGTTGTACATTACACCGGAGAGAATACCGTCGAATAGAACGCAGATTGTCATGTTTGTGAGCAAAGAGGCCATGCTTGTTGACACAACACAGTCCGAGAAAGGATATTGTAAGGTCAGTCCATGATTTGGTTGTCTCTTGTGTGTATTTCAACAGAGTTTTATATCCACATATGAGTTATGAATAGTGACAATTATTTAACATCAGTTTATCTTGATAATTGAAGCTAATAGTGTCAGCCCATGATATTCTTTAAACTGAAATTTGCTTTATTTTTTCAATCTTAGATCGGAAAAGAACTTCAAAATAGCTTTGAAAATCGGAAATATAGCGAAACATAATAACTGCTAAAGCTTTTATTTTTTTCAGACAACCTTGCCCGCAGACATGAAGTCATTTCCAAAGCTGTACTACAGATTTGAAAACCTCGCGAGCATTCAAAAGTATTGGAAAGATGTCCAGTATGTTTGTTTGAATACGAGGCTCGGTCTGGTCGTAGCACCGAAGAAAGAAGACGAAGAAAATGTCAAAAAATCGAGGCCGGCCAGAACACTGATGACTCTCCGACAATTCCAGGTTTATGTCACATTATAATTCTTTTACGGCTGATTGTTTGGTTACTCGCTCATATATTTGACTTTATTTTCATTGTTATTCTTTATGTACCAACCTACGTCGCCAATTACGCTTCTATTTTTGCTTTCAGGTCTTGTACCTTGTCTCTTATTGTTAACTGATTTTCTTTTTCTATACAGTTGACATCCGCTTACTCGAATACCCGCTAACTCGAACATTCGCTTGCTCGAACAAATTTCGATTTCCCTTCAGAGTTCGAGTAAGCGGATGTCAACTGTATTATCTTTTTGCGACTCGTATATCAACAGGATTTCCTTTCTGGATCTATTTTTTAGGTCATTTCTATTCCATTGTTTATCTTGCTTTGTCTTTCCACAGGAGCACTTTCCTATCGAGCAAGCAGAAAAAGCAAAATCTAGACTGTACGGAGATGGCCTTGGTGCTGGGGGATTCGACTCTACATTCTTCGGGCATTTGGCAAAGAACTGGACATATCCTGGTGCAAAGAACAGAGTTCTAAGTAGGCCAGACGATTTAGAAGTGGACAGTGACAGTCCAAGTGCTTTGCCAAACAGATTCAGCATGCCTGTAGGAGGTTAGTTGCCTTAAATGATGGTCTAACGTATAATCTAGCGAGCTAAGGAATGTTACAACAATTATTTCGTTTTTTTAAGGCTTAAAGAAAGTCGTGAGATCGTCCGTCGCTGTGAAAGCCTCGGTTGGAGGTCGAGGCAAGAAGAGAACGCGAGCATTCGACAATAAGATTGTAGCAGAAGCTACTGCAACAAAGAAAGCGAAACCAGAAGCCACAACATCACCGGCGGATCTGAAGCTCAAGAAAATAATGGCTGCTCGTTATCGACAGAGGCTGGTCGAAGCAAAACCGAGGGTGAATCGTAACACGAGTCACAGGCCGGAAAAAGATGCAGTTGATCTGGAAGCGAAGAAAAGAATGAAAGCATACAGGGTGAACTTCTCCCCTGCCGAAGATGCTGCTATCCTCATGATCCGGATTACAGCACAATTGTTGAACTTCGAAAAAAGAAAGGTATTTTCTGTCTTTATCTTTGAAATGCATCACTTGCTCAGAGGGATATTTCTATGTATAATGTATTGGGTTACATAGTGGTAAGGTACTTTGTTGATAACTCCGAATGATAGCAACTTTCTCACAACCAATTTGTACCTCCACCCAAATACAGCTAAACCTAAGTAAAATACACCTTTATTTACTTGTTTTCAGTGATGTACGATCCTTTCTCACAGCCAATTTGTAGCGTTAACCTTCATTATGTTGAGACTTCTCTTTGCAGTTGGGCTATTGGACCTTAGCAAGAGATATTTTGCACACGGATATTCCTGAAGCTCATGATAAAACAGTTGATTCTTTGGCTCGACGTGGAAGAAACATTTTGAAAAATTCATTGACTGTTGAGAACATGAAGAGCTGTGTACTAGAATGTCGTGCAGATAAGAACCTCGACACAAAACCACCTGGTGTCGAAGGTAGGGTTATACTTTAATGCATTCTTATGTGAAACTCTCAATGGTGAATTTGGATTATAGTAATTGGATTTTATGAAGTACATTACCTCCTAGCATTGTATAGAATAGCATGGCGTTTCAATGCTTAATGGTGCTTCGCCAGGGGGACAGATAATGCCATAATAATCATGCCACACTTTACTGAAGGCGCTTTATTCTGTCTTTAGATGACAAATGGAAGACGAAATTCAAAGAACTCTACGCAAAAGTCAAAGAGAAATACAAGACGAAGCTGGAGCCCGACGATTTCTGTTTTGAAATTCCGGACACGTTGGCAGAGCTGAAAAATTCATTCAACATCAACAAAGCGTTCGAGCAGAAGAATGCAAAACAGTTTGAGACTCGAACCCTGAACTCGTGCAAAGATATTGACATCCTGGTGCTTGAAGAACTCATCCATAATTCCCTGGCTGGACAGAACACGAAGGAGTACATGCCATCACTTGTTTTTCGTATATTTGATAGATACCCAGCTAGCTATCTGGAGAAGGCTTTGTTTTCAATGAAGGCCAAGTCATTGGTGGCTAAACTGCGAGTGCAAGTGCCGAGACGACGGGCTCTGCCCATATCGACAATGTCTTACTGTTTGTCAATGGTATACGAGCGGCTGTTTGAGATGCCTTTGTCCCCGAATTTGTTCCCTGCTTCGAAGAGTTTTTTGAAGATGATACGCGAAGGTAACGAGCACGGAGAGCGAAGCGATCCGCATCGGAAGGAGGCTTCTGTGAAGGAGAATGATGTAGAGGCTACAAAGGAACACACAAATTCAAAGGTAGATAATTTTATATGTTTATAATAGTAAACTTTGCGACTTTCTTATTCCAATTTATGCCAGCGATGTTTACGAGAGTATATGCTATTTTGTATCGTAAGGCCTAGATTTGTTATCATTTATACTCATCTGATATCAGTCTTCTGTTATCAAGGCAACAGAACTGCTGCAAACTATTGGTTGCTTGAATTCTGCGAATCGTCCTGGCACTATCACTTACGCAAGAGACGAAGCATTGGGTGGGCATATAGCTTGCATGCTCAGTCTTCTAACTAACGATAAAGCAATTCTGCAGATTGATATCCCAGATAATGTTGTACAATGTGATCCAGAGACGATTGAGAAGCTGGAAAAGTCAAATGAGGTGTTTTCAAGCAGGACCATCACCCTGATGAAGCGAAAGATGTATGCTTCTAGTTTGGAAGATGCTTTAGAGAAGGAAGAAGATGAAGCAATGGAAGACATCGATGAGGTGGAGGACAGGGCGATGGAAGATAGCGACAAAGAAGGTAGTGAGGTTAAGGAAGATGTTGATGAAGGAAATGGTAAGGTGATGAAAGATGGAAGCAAGGGAAAAGGTAAGGGAGCTATTGCGTCAGAGAAAGGTAAAGGTAAGAAACACAAAGTCAAGAGCTCGATGCAGACTGAAGGGTCTGCAAAGGATGTGGAAGGTGGTAACAGGAAGTCTGCAAATAATGAAGAAGATTCTTCTAATGCAAAAGCCAGTTCATCAAAGGTAGAGAAAAGTAGTTTGAAGTTAAGAAAAGGCTTTCATTTTGATAAGACCAGTGGGGCAGTTGCTGCTGTAAGTACGAAGAGCAAGAAGACAGGCACTCGTGTGAAAGATGTTGATTTAGGAGGTGCGTTTGGATTTCAAGATGAGAATACAAAGCAAGGAACGAAGCCATCGTTTGAAACAGAGGCGGGTAATCAAGGTGAGGCTGACGATGTCGAAGCTACGAGATCAAGTGAAAAGGCAGGTTCAAAGAGAAAGCGAAAAATCGACCAGAAGGACGAAGACGAGACTGTTTCATCGAAGAAGCAGGAGATAAAATCTGGTGCCATAAACTTTCGAGCGGAGGGGAGTCTTGTGACTACGTCATTTTTCTCGAATAAAAGTTTGATTGACAAAAACTTGGATTCGTATACTGACCGGAGCAAATTGAAATCAGATTTCGTGTATTTTTCAAGCTCACGTGAAGGACCTGGTGCAGGAAGACCAGGCATGGATGTAGTCCCAAGCAAAGGGTTTGGAGTGACAAAAAGCAAACTGTATGCATCAAGGACTACGTTAATGATTCATCGGACATTTGCTAATGAAGGGGCTTTTTTGAACACAAAGAACTTGACTGCATTCGAAGCACTTAACATCAATCCATTGGAGGTCACGTGTCACTTGCAAGCGAGGCCGTTTCATGATGACTTCGACTTGGCACAAGGATGTGTAGTGGATGCTTGTCCCGCAGATCAGAGTATGGAGTCTATGGCGGATCGTTTTAGAGAAGCAGAAGACACGCTGCACACTGAACGCGAAATCGACTTTGGATTAGATTGTTTGTCAGATGAAGAGTTTACGTCAGTCATGGTTGAGCGATTTAACTGGAACGAGAACGAGACTGCGTTTGCGAGAGAGGTTTTGGCGGGACTTCGGGAAAGAAGAGATCTCGGCCTAACTGAAGCAGAAATACAAACGATCTACGAGAAATACAAGAGTTTGAGAAGCATGGATGAACTTCTTGTCATGTTGGTGAACTTCAGAGTGGCCTATTGCGTTGGAATGTATACCACTCGATATGTTTCGCCAGCTTACGTCAGAAGTTGGTCAATAAACGCGCCGCTGTCAAAAGGAGACGAGGAGGAAATTATAGACGTGATTGCAAAAAATCAGATCGAGGCTCACAACAAGAAGCAAAACGAGGCTAGAAGAAAAGATGACTCAGAGAGTAGCAATGTGGATTCAGAGACTGGTAAAGAAACAGGAAGTGACGTACAAACTAATGCTGATGTACCAATCGATTTGCCGGATTCGATGAAATCTTTTAAATCGTTGGTTCACATATCTAAATGTGAAGGAGCTACGACATCGCGAATAAACAAGAAGCCAGTTGCGACCATCGTAAAAGTCAACAAAAAAGTTGCAGAAACAGCTGGGTCGGATGCGCAAAGGCTACCGATGATTGGCTTCGAGGCATCCGATAGCAGCGATGCAGAGATAATAGGTGGGGGGAAGAGGAAAGAGAACTCCACTGTGGGACATGTCTTGGGACAAATGTCAAGAAAAACTGAACTTGGATTCAAAAGAGCCACTTGTAAACCTTGGTTGAAACTTAACTGCGAGATGAATCAAACTCTGTTCCGCAAATTTCATCGATCCATTCTGTCTTTTATCATGATGTGCCCAGGGATAACAGAATCAGCTATTCACAAACATTTCAGACCGATATTGAGACCGATTGAATTGAAGGATATGTTAAGGTTCCTTGTGCTGAATGGCTGTATTACTGAGCATTTGTCAAGAAAAAAACACAAAACATCCTTATTTGATTCGGTTGAAAAAAGTATTGAAAGAGATTTTAGTTTTGACGATCCATATTATCTACCGACAAAGGATTGCATTCTGAATATTGCAGATAATGCATGTTAGCATGCAAATAGCAAAAATATATTGTAAATTGTAGTTTAAATTATACACGTAAATCGTGGCCCGCTCTGGGAGAAGCCATCCCAAGTGGAAGTTTCCATATATATTAAGCGTATTGTAAATTGTGTTAAATGTTGTGTTGCATTCATAGGAAGAATCATACGTATCGTGAATATTGCCTGTTTCGATGTCTTCTGCGAGACAGTGCGTGTCTTCCTCGCATACTCTGCAGCCTTACTGTCAAACCTCTCAACCTCGTTTGCATTCTGTAATTCTGATTCATTGTTGTTGTAGATCACGTGGACAATGTTTGAATATGTGGCTCTCCCTTCGGATTGGCTGTCGGCTTCGTTACGGCATGGCTATTGGTTGATCTGGTCAAAAGATGAGTCTGGAAAGTAAGTCACGAATTAGTCGATCTTGTGACGTGCATTACGTCGTTATTCGTAGCTAATCTTCATTTGATATACGCATGTGCAGTGTAATTTCTTCCCACGTTCAATCCACCACTAACTCATGGTGTAAGTTTCATTGGAATTCAGTGTTCTTTCCGCCGGCGGTTGCTTTGGCCTTGGTGTTAAATGCTACTGGGTATTTTTGGCACTTTCTGCTGGGTTTGAGCACCAACTTTCTCGTTTGGGGAGATAGTTGTGTGCTGGCAAAATGCGGAAATTGGGGGTTTAGTAGCAGCCCTACACGGGGGAAGTATACTGACCCGTCCTGGAAAGGGGGGGCTTCGCTTTATCGCGAAGTTTTTTCTTTCCTTGAATGTTGCTGCAAGTCTCTTTTCTTTCCTTTTTCTCAATTAATTGCTTTTTATCTTTCAAACTCTTTATTATATTCGCAGTTGAAAGCAAATTGAAGCTTCTAGAAGTCTCAATCATTAGCAGAGCATTGCATAATCATCAGACTTCTCTTACAGAAGCTTCAATGCCTTCAAAAGATGTGAATGAAAATCGAAACTAGACGCATTCAATTAAAATCAATGTTAAAATATCCTGGTGGATTGCATGTGGGAGTTTATGAGATGCGCATGCGATTTTGTTTGAACTGGCCGCACTCCGCGCTGTTGATTATGCCTCGCTATCATGTTACAGTTTTATAAAATCACATGGTCATTTTTCACGTGTTCTCTTTGCAAGGTCTGCAGTTGTGTGAAGGAAGGCGGAATAATGTGCTAATGGTAACTTGAAACATATGCCTCAATCTTGTTCATCATTTTATATTTATTGCTTAGGAATAGCTTGGAATATAAATAAATTGCTACTTGATTCAATAAGTAATGTAATTATTTTTTGTGCAAGACTAACCAAAGTGCATAATTCGCTTGCTTTTGCCGTGATGCCTGAAATCAAAATCTATGAGAAGTTTTTTTGAACTTCATTGATTATAAAATCAACTGAGCCGAAAGCAGGCAATAGTTTATCAAGTAAAAGGTTGACTATTTCTGAATGCATCTGATCTTGTTGATATTAATTTTTCAAGGCTGGAGTGAGACATGTTTGAAAAGTTTTCGTGGACATCGCTGCAGAAATCTGTTATGGCCTAACCTTTGCGATAACGCCTGTAAGTATTAAAACTCTTCTTCTTGTAATCCAAAAAATACTCCATAAAACGCTGCAGTGATGTTGTAAGCTTTAATATACCTTGATGTAGTCTAATTAGACCTCATATGAAACATAACGAAGCCTGAGCAGCAAAACGAATTTACTCTATGCTGGAATGACTTTCATTTACCTGAGGAGGCAAACGAAAATTGATAAATGTTTTTTTATTACAGGCCTACTTGGCATCGAAGGACAGATGGCAGAAGTGCAGAAATTATCTCGGATATAAATCTTTCAAGGTATGACATAGATTTTTATGTAAAATAAAAATAATAGAAATAGTTGCAAGACAGATGATTATAAAAGGCAGAGGTTGACCATTCAACGGTTTGAATGGTGTGAAGCATATCTTATTTAAGTCTATGATGACTTGCATTTAGCATTTGCAAGTTCATTTTTGTGTTTAGGATTGAAACTGTTTAAAGTCTGTCTCTTTTTACAGGTTCTGCATTTGAAAATCCATGGCTCACTTGGCTTTGCATAATCATCTTTTCTTGTGCGTGCATTAGATAATTGAATGTGAGTATTTCATTTATTTTATTTTTGCTTAAGCTGCTAAATGATGATTAAAATACTTTCGTTCTACTGAGAATTATGAGGAATATTTTTATTCTGATAGCAACCCCCATTCTCAATAATAATGTAGGAATAATAAAAACAGAAATTAATTTTTATCCTCTCTGTTTTCAGAAATCTCACTGGAAAGCTGCTTTGCCCGTGTGAATTTGAATGTCATACAACAAGAACACTCTGGATTTAGGTAAGTAAAAGGTTGACAAATTTACCTGTTTGTGTATACAACCTTGCTGAAGGAAGATGACAATGAAGAATAAAATATGATTTCCGTTCTCCTGAACAAGAATATTGATGAATTCTACATGATCAGAGTCATCTACCAATCATGCAAACAACTTCATATATTTTTCAAAATATGTAAAACAGAATGTTGATTCTTTTCCTGTTATATTTTAGACTTGAATGGGTGCTTACTGTGAAGATCAGGAACTTGAGCAGCATACAAGGTATAAATGGTAATTTTTTGTGCAAGAATTTTGTGTATTGCTGTGATGCTTTATTGAATTTCTTCACCTGAAAGAGAATGAAGAGGAATTTGTGACACATAACACCCTGAGCAATACTTGTTCTTACAATCTGCAGACAATTTTAATTCATTTCTGCTTAGACAGTATTAATATTTTGTCTTTTATTCCATGTTGCAGATTCATCCAAGACAGAACTTTTAAAAATGGTCAGTATTTAAAAACTAATAATTTGAAGTTGATTTTGTGCTGTGATGATCAAACCGTTTCTAAAAGATTAACCATGAAGATCATAAGAGCTTTTTAAAACTGAGCACTTTTTAATTTACAAAAGTTCCATTAGATAATTGTGATACCTTTCATTAAACAACTTTGCTTTCTTTTCAGAATACTTTCACCAGTATCAGATGTTATAATTGGGTTGATTCTCATGGATTTCCAATGGTAAGACTGCCTTTATTTTGATGATAGATATTGCTTAAGACTTGATTTGGCCAAGGATGAGACATCATGCACCACTCAGATCTTTTGAGATGTTGATAAAACCTAAACACCATACTGAGGCCAATGCTAAATATACTATTTGTTGGAAATTATACATATCTACCATGTGAATTATTATATCTTATATATCTTGCTTTTTCCTTCAGGGTTGAGCATCAATGGATGATCAGAAAGTAAGAGCTTGTTTTATTTTGCTTTGTTCCTGCAACTTGCTACCTTAATGAAGATTACTGTTTCTATTTGCTATGATGATTTGTGCTAACTAATTTCTGATATTTGTGATTAAAGATTAAGCACAGGGGCCATCTGAGCTGGGACAGATAATTTTTCATAGTTTAATACACTGCCCATGCAAACATAAAATATCAAATATCTTGTTTATTTCTATCCAGATGTGAAGATATGCATTGCAAGAAAAAGAGAAGAAGATTAATATAATAATGAACTCTGTTAATTATATGTTTTCAATGCATTATGTTTTTGTCATGTTATTGGAATCATTGTTTTTATTCTTGTTTGTTTCTTCAAAACTTTTCAAGAGGTACAAATCACAAAATTTAGTTAAAAGCAAAATATTTGCACACTGGGGAAGTTAAGTTCTCTTAAGGATAAATTTTGAAACCCCATAACTTAGTAACCCCATAGTTTTTGTTCCCTAAGTTTATTCCATTTCAACAAACAGAATCCTTTGGAAATTGCAATTCACTCCCAGCTTATCTTCAACAAGCCAAGAAGAACACTACACAATGTATTTGATACCTTGCCTTCAAAAATCCAGATGTCCTGTTCTTTCGGAAGAATGGACGACAAGGTCACCTCTAACCAAGATTAGGCAAGTTAATAGGTATACCGTTTACCATGATGATGCTCTTGCTGTTTGGGTCTGCCGCTGGTGGCGTTGCTGCTGAAGAGGATGATGTTGATGCTGGTGAAGATGGCACACAGTCTCTCTTGCCTGGGGGGCAAGCTGGATTGGTTCCTGTCGTTTGCTTACCATCCATGCTTATGTTTACATTTGATGCCACGTTGGCGCCTAAAAGGAAATAAAACAATATATTTATTTACACTAACCTTACCGGAAAGTAACTCATGAATAGTTGCGTCGCTAAAAAGCGGAATCCTTGGTTGCAATAAAATGAAGGCTAATGACGTAGTTCGTGACCAGCAAAACAGGACAAAGCAAGAATATTGCATGAAGAATCTATTGTAGTACTTACTTCCTTTCTTTCCATCTGCAACAGGTGAGGTTGCTGCCGCCGGGGCTGGAGGTGGTGCTGGTGATGGGGCAGGGGCCGGTACAGGGACTGGTACTGGACAGGCTGGTGGTGTGCAGGGAGGAGGTGGTGCTGGTGCAGGACCTGGTGATGGACCTGGTGCAGGACCCGGTGCTGGCTTAGGCGCTGGGGGAGAAGGAACAGGTACAGGACCACTACCTCCAGCACCCATTCCAAAGCCGCCTCCTCCATTGCTGCCACCTCCAGCTCCAAACCCAGCCCCACCGCCACCCACTGGTCTTGGTGGTGTGATGTCATTGCCGTGAAGTTCAGGCTTCGATTGAGCAAGCGCATTCACAACTGTCAGTGTAATGCTGGCCAGCATGGTAGTATTCTAAGGAATTAAACAACAAAGCATATTATACCCATTACAGATATACTTCATAGCTTTATACAATGGCATGTTACTCCTGTAAGAATGTCACGGAGCTGGAAGAGTGAGGTATAACTCTTTATAGAAAGAAGAGGTAGAAATGAGAAATTAGTAAAAGAAATAAAAAAATTTACCAATACGCATTCTCTTTCAAGCTTATCCAGTCTTTGTTGCAAGTCACCAATGGAATTAGGAGTGCAGCCTTTCTGAATAGAAAAGGGCGAATCGAATTAAACAATAACATAAAATAAACTGGATTTCTTATTGCTTCGAAGATCTAAGAATAATCTTGTGATGCTTACTTCTCTTGGAATCTTAGTAGGATTGCATGGCTCTCCTGCGTCACCTTTTGGTCCCTAGATAAAAAAACAAACTGTTAATCACTTGATAATGTCTCCAGTAAAAACCCGCATATAAGAAGCAATGGATTAAGAACCTTCAGGGTGATTTTGCTGTTCAAAAAAATAGACAAAACAATAGGAAAATTTACAGGTTCATGCGGGTTTTTACTGTAGTATGCTGATGGCTTAAAGCTTGCAGCCTTAGCCCCAAACACTACCATTGCTAGAATTGAGTTGTTCTTATGCTGGAAATATGAAGAATTATCGAGATCAAAATAATACTTACTGGAGGTCCCTGTGATCCAGCAGGGCCTGGGTCACCTACTGGGCCCTGAAACGAAATGAAACAAACAGTCATATCTAAATAGGACCAAAATTGGCTCCAGTAGAAGAAGAATGCAGTTTAAAAGATAATGGTAGAATTAAACATAATAATATTTATATTCACGAACATTTGGTCCATCTTTGCCAATCTTTCCGTCCTTTCCTTTCAGGTTAAGAGTGAGTAAATCCTGATAAATAAATAAAGAAATACATAAGCAAAGAAACGAAACAAAACCTGACAAAGTCAAATCAAGATATCCACGTTGAGTTGGGTAATACAACTCTCGGCACTTGCATAGCCAGGGTTTACCAGGGGGTGAAAAAGGCATGATGAAGATTTGTTCTCGATCATCCCGTAAATAAATAATTTACTAACCGGATGAATTTCTCCGGCCGGAGCTGACTGTCCGACTGAAAATACCGGAGCTCCTTGATAGCTTGTCGAAGCTCCTCCGCCATTCAATGCCGCTTCTGTTGCTGTTTTTCCGCACAGGCTTGAGAATGCGCCTCCGGGCGAACAACTATTGCTTCCTCCTCCACCGCCACCAGAGCCGCCTTTTAGCAAGCCTAGCTGTTTGGCAATTTCAACAGGAACTTGGATGTTCGAATTTGAGTTGATGTTCTGAAATAAAAATCGAAGAAATTTGTTTCTGAAAAATGGTAAACAGCGTAAATTAAAGCATATAATGTTAGTTTGACCATGCATCAAAAGCATTAAAAAACGGGACTGTGACAAAATATTACTGAACACAAAACTGGGGTATTTTCACAGAGATTAATAATACAAATTTAAAGAAAAATATGGACATATGAGAAAGGTCTCACCATTCTTCGAGTCCTGATTTCATTACGTCTGTGTAAGCTCGAATCATGTTTAATTTCGAGGCCCATTCGTTGTAAAATCCTGAACGGCATAATAACGTAATCTGGATCCTAGGAACAAAGGAGATAAAGAGGGACTAACCAATGCACGAGGAGAAAAGTATTGAGATTTTAATTAACTCTATATATTCACATAGTTCATTTAATCTTCAAGTTTTATATGCTAAAAACTGCATCAGACTAAAGATTAATCAAAGCACTGTGATTTCAAATATGCAAAACAGAAGAATAATCCAGAGCCTAAAGCTATGGTTGGTCACATTCAGAGCCACAGAAAATCACGTAGTGGGAAGATTACGATAAACAAGACGAACTATACGTCTTATAACGGAGAAAAGAATCAAGGTACACACAAAAAGCCTTGTGAAACATCAAATTATTCACACATTTACTCAAAAATCAAATGTAATTTGAATACTATTAAATCCCAAACTTACCTGCATTGAGTTGGGAACACAGGATGCCAATGTGACGAGCATAAGTAACAAATTCATCTTTAAATTATCAAAAAAATATCAACATAAAAACCTTCAAGATATTAGTAAGCAAATTTGGATATCTATACGGAGAAGTTCATCTTGAAAACCAATGCATAATTGGTCGTTGTTTATAGATTCATACAGTAAAAACAAATTTTGCTCGGATCAGGTCAGGTACCCGTAAAAAGTCAACCGCGCGCGATCAACGGAGGACTGGGACCCAATCATGTGATATACGCTAGCATACCTGTACTTTAAGTTCATTAGCACTCATTCATGACCATGTGTAGCAATGAGATAAGACGCTATTACAACACAAAGTAATAATAAACTCAGTTGATAGTCTACTTTCCATTGTCTCAGTCTGCAAGAATTTTTGACATATAGGGTCCATCCAATTCGTAGCCAAGTTTTCGATAATAATCCCTGGTGCCGACACCTGTGACAGAATACATTAGGATAATTAGCATAATTATAGGCTTGTTGTGTAGACAAGTACATACACATGGAATAAATCTTAGACATGTGATATTGTATATTACATGAATGTATGTTGGTAAATGTATTTATAGCTAGTTAAACGTGTATTAATGCTATGGAAGAGTAAGAGCACCTGAGATGACTGCGATCTTCCAAGATCCGTGTTCTTCCTTTGCGATTCGCTCAGCTTCATTCATCAACAGAGTTCCAAATCCCTTGGTAAATAAAATCAGATTCAGTGCTTGGTATTCTGAATCTTCTGCCCCAGCCCCGAGAAAAGAGAGAGCCCTGTTTAAAACTAGATGATGCATGCTGGGAGATAACACGAGATGATGCATGCTGGGAGATGAAGTGTTTACCTGATGTTGAAACTTTGTTGGGTCACGAGTATCAACTGGAACAACACTGCCATAACTTGATACAGTTAAAGAATACAGCAGCTAATTATTTCAATTGCAATAGCACTTGAAAAAACCCGCTGTAAGTATATCCATTAGCATACTTGATTAAAGCTTAGCATTTACCATGCACGAGTACGTAATTTCATTAATAAACTTGTGAACTATGTAAAAGATACACGCGCGAAAAGGATACACATGTAGTTCCCTTATTATGGAACAACCTCCTTTTAATTCTGGCCTGAAACTCTCGGGCGAACATTTTCTCAAACGCAACAGGCCGACAAGGATATCTATAAAATAGAGTGGAAATTAATCGAAGTGAAAATATGACAAATCAACTTCGTCCTCAACATCATGCAGAGGCTGAGGAGGCTAAATTTGAAGAAATAATAAGCTGGGTTACCTTGAGCAGGGTCCTCATACGAAAGAAATGTTTCCCATCCATTGTTGGCCGTATAATCTCTTCTAATTAACTCGATCTGAAATAACATCAACATAACATCAATGTAAAGTCTGAACTTACAAGGTGGCCCCGGTGAACTCTATATAAGAAGTCTTGTATAGAGTTCACTGGGTGGCCCTCATTCAACGGTGCCGGTCTAACTATGGCCTTTATTCAAGACATTATTAAAAGTAAAACATTAAACAATACTTACCTCGTATGGTCGAATATTGTGGTGTATCTCTTGAATTCCTACTTCTCTCGTTCTGACGTCTCGGCACTAAAAAATAACAGAACATGGTGAATAAAATAAATATTTCTGGGCATCAAATCGCTGTGTTGAGAATTCAACAACTTTGTACACACCTTCGTTCCGAAATCATTCATTCTAGCCAATGCAAGTTCGCGCAGATTACCATGTTCCACACCAGATGTAACCAACGGCATTGGTATATCTCTATAATAAAATCGAGAACAAAGAATCCTCAACAAACTACAGTCATAAAATAAGGTGTAGCGTTATACATTACTCGCTATACTTCGCGCATGACAAAACGCAGAAATTTGAACTTATCTACCTTTGGACCCGGTAAACTCTTGTCCATGGTGGAACTAGAGCAAGTATCCTAGCAACAAGATCAACCAATACGCCTGGTGGGTAACTCTTGTAGCGCCCAGTCCTCCACAGCTCGTAGAGTCCTGTGTAACAAAAATAGAATTCATCAAAATTTGCCACGGATAATATTACAATATAGCTTAACCTTAATCATATAACGAGCCTTGAACAAAACTAACAAATACATTGTCGCCCTGTGGGTTGGTTACATCTTGATCCCAAATCCCGGGGTTTCAGTCTTGCAACAGAAATTCAATTCTATTCAATTATAGATGGGTACGGACCTGTGCCTCTAATAACAAGAGTTGGGTAAATTTTCAAACCATCTGCTCTGAATGCTGGATTCTCGAAGAACTCCTGAGGAACAAAGCAATTAAAGATTTTTATAACAAAGCATGCTAGCTCCAGAAAAACGGACCATAACGCCTTTTATCAATGAATTACATGGCAAAGGCGGGAGCTGAAGGTCTAAATCCACGAAATAATACGTCAAGAGCTTAAAATTATAAGCTGGCAAGTAAAGGTAGGGGCTATAGAACAGTAGAAGTTCTTACAATGAATTGTTGTATATCTCTTTCGAGTCCAACATTTGGGAGATCTGGCATCATATGTGCAATGACTTTGAAGCCAGCATCTTTCGATTGTTGGAACGATTCACAGACAGCGCGAACTGTATGCCCTCTACAATACAGATCGTAATTTTGCGATCAAACATTAAAAAGGGTATTGACATTGACAAACAATCTAGCTACGAGTTTCTTACAGCAGATTGTTCAATATTAAGATGGTGTTTTGCTACAAAAACAAATTGGATTAGTGGTCTTCTGTGAATTGAAAAATGAACCAACTTACCGGTTCGTATCGCGAGCAAGATCTTCATAAACACTTTGTACGCCAATCTCCAGCCTCGTACAACCATACGAAAGCATTGAACTGAAACATCGGCGAATGTATTTAATAATAGTTACGTAACGTATGAATAGGTGAATAGGCAGTCAAACAAAGAGAGGAAATGGTCATCCATGATCGCAGTTGCAAATATGAAATAGATTTGTGAAATTTTGATGATAACAAAAACTTACTTGAGATGTCTCTTCAAGCAGTAATCTGGCCTAGTTTCGATCGTTATTCCAATGCACTTTGATTTGCTTTTCTCTGAATATCTAAAGAGCAGCAAACGCACGTCTACAGAAAGTCACTTACCGTATTTACTCGAGTGACAGCTGCCCCCGTCCAATCGCCGCCCCCGAAAGAGCACCACCCACGAATAAGCGCCGCATCAAAAGTACCGTAAATTAAAAGAGCGCAGCGGCGCTCATCGAGTAAATACGGTATCAACATTCTAAAGCAACGCAAAGCAACAAATAGCAATGTAAAGACATACCTGACAGCTTCATTGACATTGTTACTTGAGTGGCCAGACAGAGCGTCATGAAGATTTCTCACAAAATAATCACGATACTCTTCGTCAAGAGCCATAAACGTGCCACCCATAATTATGAATTCAACTTTATCAACGCTATGGCCGAGATTTTTCAACTAAAACAAAAACAATCAGAGTTGATATGAGTTGATATTGAACCTAACCAAGAAGAAATGTGAATCAATGAGAGATCATATTCAGATTATACCTGCTCAACTCGATGTCTTGTTTGTAAAAATGGATTGTACCTCGCTCGAATGGCCCTCATGGATGTTGGCTATTAAAAAATCATACATATCAAAAGTTAATTAATCTCATGATTATGATTACAATAATGATAATGATAACAATGTTTGCAATATCAATGTTCAATATAGCAAAAATCTTGGGCAAAAGTGTGCATATTAAATCACCATCTAAAAAAATAATCTACTCTGCTATGGCATGATAAATGTCTTAGTTCATACCTCATATCCAGTGTATGATTGAGTTGAGTACTCAAAATCAGAGTCTGGTCCTCCAGGACAGTATCTAGGACAAAATTATGTCATATAAATACCATGCACGTTCAATGGGTCTTTTAACATTCCGTTTACAAGAAAATGTGAGCAGCCATACTTACACACATATGTTGCCAGTCATGTTGATGTGAGGGCATCTATGAGGCTTGCACATCACAGCGACAACAGCAATCTGCAAAAGCAAAATACTCCAATACAACGCTGTATTAGGAGGGTGTGGCAAACCTGCTGAGAGAGGGGAGGCAGGGGCAGGGGGGCAAATAGGTACTTACACCGGATGCAGTTCTCACTGGCTTTGCTTTTAATTTTGGCACCAAAACCTGAAAATAATAATTGCAACAAATTGAATATAGAGTTAAGAATATCTGCCATGCTTGCATGCTTTCAGTGAATGTTGTAGTAAGCTTCTGACGTATCTTGATGCTGATACCTTCCTATGCGATGCGGGGACAGCAGCTATGATATCAACGAGACGTGGTTGTGAGGACATTCCATACTTCCGACATACACTGCCTTTGAGCCTGTAAAATAAAATTCATGCCAGAGTTAAGCTGAGCAACAGAGCATACATACAAACTTTACTCAAGAATGTGGAACTTGCGTGAAAGGAAAAGGATGCTTCAACACTAGTCTAGAATATAGGAAGAAAAATGCACAGTAGAAAAAAATAAATTTAATATGCGTCAATTATGGAAATATATTTACTTGTTTAGATTCACATCTTTCTTCTTCTCGTGGGCATCAATTAGCTGAGAAATTATTTCAGAAATTGTCAACAACATTAGCTCCGCTTGCGAAAGATTTGGGTCTGTCATAAAATACAAATAAAAAGATATATATATATATAGAGGAGCAGATATTTGAAATAGATAGCTAAAAAGATATAGCACCCTTCTGGTATAATTTATATTGATGTTCGGCCGACTAAGCAGGCAGGCGACTAGGCCATCCATGGTATAGGGATGGCCTTCCAATGGTCTGGTCGTGGCATCCCATGCCACACACAAGTTCAGTCACGCCACGTGGGTGTTCCTTATACATGCGGCTTGCGTCGTAAATTAATAGAAAATAAAACTATGGATGATACTCACCAACTTTTGGTCTGTTCTTGCCCATGTTGAAAATTGATAACGGCAGAAAAAGCTGCCTTAAAAATAGCTTGGGACGGTCTTCACCAATGGTCTTCCACTTCTCAAATAAACTAGGCCAGCCTGAGCCTCAGCCTTGCCTGATTAGCATGCATGCAATAAACAGTGCCTCCCACCTTTTCACATAAACACCCTTAAAAATGGACCAAGGAAACAAGTCTTCTGGGAAAGGGTTTCCAGAAAATTCTGACTTTCAAGAAATCTTTCCAACCCTTCCAATTAACCCACAGTCGAACATTTATACCAGGATACAAAATAAAGAGTGGAAATTGTGTTAAACAAAGTTATCAATCAAGTATCAATTGCTATGTTTAGAAAGATACCGATTGTAATACTTATATCGAACGTTAAGTAGGGTACTGAGTTTAAAGTTTCGAAATTGATGAAAAATGTCTATGAAACCGGTGCAGGTTTTGCAGAGAGTGTGTCAAGTTCGTGGATGCCGTCTTTATCAATTAATTTTATTGTGAATGATGGCATTGCAACGATAAACCTCTTTTGAACTTCGTCAATCACCTTTTGCAATAAAGCCATGGCTTCCTTCTTGGATAAACCTTTAAGGAAACAAAAAAAGTGAATTTAAAATTATGTTTTGTAACTGAGTCTCAGTTCAGTAAATTCAATGTAAGGTTGAAAAAGATATTGATGTTGAAATACTATGAAAACTGACCTGGTTTGTAATATCGATCCATTATACTCATGGAAAAAAATGAACCATAGCCGTGAGCAGTAAATGGAGACTGAAAGCAAAAGTTGTTATCAGAACCATAGTTCATAACAACCGGTAAAATTGCATGCAATACATCACAAAGACAACACCATTATTCTTGCTGCCACATATGAGTAAGAAGAAGGCATGTTGTGGAGTAATGAAGACAAATAATAGTTAAATAGAGATGTATTGGGTCTTGTACCTTTGCCAAAGCACCTAGATAATCCAAGTGGTATAATGCAGGTCCATATTCGTCATCAAAGCCAGCTAGCAACAGATTCACAGTGTATGGAGTCTGCAAAATAGTCGATTGAGCATCGTAAATTTACGGGACATTGAAATCGATTGATTTACAGAAGTAAAATAAAAAAGGTGGAAAAAGAAACATATAGGTAAAGAGATTGAAGTAAAATTCTATGGGAGCATGAATTAGCATGACCAGTCACTGTTTAGTTTAAATTGCACAATGCGTAGGACAGAGAAAAGAATTTCCAGTTGGCATTTCAGGCATTGATAAAACAACTTTGAAAAAATTGAAGCTTATAAGGTCTATTACTCACATGACTGCGAAGATACTCAGCCAACATTTTCCTTGTGAAGTTTGCTGTTGCATGCGGTGTTAGCTCGTAACCTGTAAGAAAATAACAGCAGTAGAAAGAAGTCTTGCATAGATAAGCACACACACCAAGTATTATTTCATTGGCAGCTGTATTGAGTATAGGAATGGAAGGAAGGGAAGGTTGACATACCATTAATTACTTTATAAAGGCTAACATTTTTCTCAATATATTCTGCAAAATATGCAGTGTCACCAGACTCTCCACTGACTAACATCAATGTTGTGCTATTCAATTTGAACATTTTCTCTTGATCTGCAAATTAGAATGATACCACTAATTTTATAACGAGCTATAGTAACTGAAATCAGTTTAAGGAACCTTCTTATCGCTGAATATAAAGAGAGAAGCTTGCAATCTAAAATTAACAGATGCGATGCCAAAGGAAAGGAAGACAATAATTTATGGTTGCATTGCAATGCATTACCATCCTTCATGCGAACAATCCCTCTTCCACCATTTCTGTCAGCTGCAAGAAGCACAAACCCATCACCCACCATACCAACAAGAAACTCCATACTTTTATTTGTATCTTACAAAGAAATATAATGTATTTGTTCCACTATTTCAGAGTAACTTAAGCAAAAAAGTTACAAATCTATTGCAGTGCAGTGTCTGTCTATGGCTGACAGCAACAACAACAACCAGGCTTTGACAGCATTTTCCGCCATACTGCAAATGCCTCTCTCTAATCAAGAATTGGCCAGAAAGAGGCAACTGGTTGATCACGTTAAATTATAACTTACAAAATGAAGGCTAAATTTATTTATAAAAAAGTATAATTATTTTTTCATGGATATATTCCAGAATAAAATTGAATATTTCTCTCTTATCATCATATTCTAAAAAATTAAAAAATCTTTATACATTAAATTTTAACAAACGCCGAAATTGCTGAAACGCAAAATAAAGCAAATATTGTTATGCATTATATGTTCCAAGATAAAGATTAAGTCGGTAAATCAGTAATAAGTATTGTTACTTTACAAGCAATTAAAGATAGGATTTCTTTTCAATAATAATAAATTTCTAGCTCTTGAATAAATTGAAATTAAGTAGAGCAAAATATACCATATGACTAATTAATCGTTCTTTTTCTTTCCAATATTATCATAATTATTATTATTACTATTATGAAACCTTTCTTTTAGTCCTCTTAATATACTGCCTGGAACTCTCTGGTGTTCTTTGATTAACTCTTGAACTGCTCTATGTACCTGGAAGCGATTTTAAACAAGTTAGGAATCAGAGCAATTAATATCAGTCACTCCATTTTGCAATAAACTTGATAACGCCATAAAACTTTCCCGCGAATTACCTACTCAAAGAGACAAGTATAGAAAGAGACATGTCCTACTCACACTAATTGCTACTTCTTCGTATTTCATGCAGGGGTCGAAAAACATTGGCTTGCCAAAGTATGTTCTAAAGAAAGAAGAACAAGTATTCCGAAAGTAATAAATAGTACTCATGGAAATAAATGGATTGAGCTCGTGTGTAGTCTATAGTTAAATTTACATGAAGAACTATTGACATGGGTATTCCCATACTTACTTGAGTTTGACAGGGAATCCTCCCCAGATAGGGACGATGGGGCATTTCGTATGCTCATAGATCCATCGAAAAAATCCTAAAAATTTTTAAAAATACATAAAGACGTTTGCTTGGCAAGCACAGAAATGGTTCGAGACCAATTGCGAAGAAATGTTGCCATGTCAGCAAACTAGCTTACTTCTTCCCATCTTTAATGTCCGAAATGATTCTCGAACATTCTGAGTAAAAACAGGTATGACAGGCTGCAACAAAGAACATAACCAGTTCAAACCAGTTAGCATTCAACGTTGTTAAACAGGGTACAGTACAAAAAGGTCATGGTAAAAGGAAAAATAGCATGGGTAGTTGAGGTAAGCTCTCGCGAATTATCAACTTTTGAAATATTTGAGCTAGCGAGCTGAAAATTGTCTCAAAGTGATCAGAATATGCTAATTAGTATGATTAGACACCTTGGAAATGATATTTTGATCATTTTCAAAATTTGATTCCGTAACCCTAAGTCAATGACTGATACATAGTGAAATATAGTTGGGGTAAGCTATCGCAAATTATCAATTTTTGAATTATTCGTCCTAGCGAGCTGGAAAATGTCTCAAAATGATCAGAATGTCCTAATTAGTATGATTAGACACCTTGGAAGTGATATTTTGATCATTTTCAAAAATTTGTTTCCGTAACCCTAAGTTAATGACTGATACATAGTGGAATAGAGTTGGGGTAAGCTATCGCAAATTATCAACTTTTGAAATAATTGAGCTAGTGAGCTGGAAATTGTCTCAAAATGATCAGAATGTCCTAATTAGTATAACTAGACTCCTTGAAAAAGATATTTCGATCGTTTTCGAAACTTTGATTCCGCAACCCTAAGTAAATGGATACATAGTGAAATATATATTGTTGTACCACTTGTGCCTTCAATGCGACTTTTGCAAACCCGATCCGCGAGTTCCATATCATCTTGTAATGTTCATCAGAGAATAGCGCCTCTCTTACACCACCAGGGGAAATTGCCAGCAAGTCACCTTCCTAAAGTCGAAAATAAAACACAGAAGAATTATCGGAGGGTGGATGAGATGCAGAGAGTCTAAAGTCAACTCGTAGATCGGTTTATAGATGTAGTTAGTGGTGGATGATAAAGATTGTGGATCTGTTACCTTCAGTATCTTAACACATTCGTCGACAGGTCCAGTAACACAGCCAAATACATCCATAAGAATCTTGAACCCTGAAACGAGGCGAAAAAGCGAGTTCTACAACATCATGTAAATGGATGCTTCATACGTAATATAAACAGTGGAATGCTGATAATAACAGCAAAGTTAACAGGTTCTTATACACGGGTGTTTACTGTATACACAACAGAGACATTGACATGCCCTACGGAGCATGGCATTTGATTAGAGAGAGCCATCTTACCAGGAATGTGGAACATGAACTCGGCAACAACATTGCGCAAGTTTCTTTTCTTGGCCGTTTTCAATCTACCCATCATGTAGTAAACGTCCACGGGCAATGCACCGTGATAGTATATCAATAAAGCTCCACCTTCATCCGGGATATTCTCCAAACCATGTACCTCGTACCCTAAAATTGGCAGTTTTTATGAATGCAAGGAAAACATTTGCACGATTCGTTTTCACATGTAAAAATTGCCAGTAGGAAGTATTATTTGGTCAATGTGGGAATTATCAAACGCTCTGAAATGTGGTTTTGCTTGCTGGAGCAGATGATCTAGAAGTATCCATAATGACAAGCATAGTGACACGTATTTCTTAATTGAACATTTATTTGACCAGTGTTCAAAGTAAGAGGTAAAGGAATCCCCTCACTAGACAATAAATTGAGTTTGTTCAAGTTCGTCAATAAAATTCCAGCTTATCGAATCAATCGATAAACTAGAACTATATCATCATTTTGATTCTATGAATAATGTATGCAATTTAATTGCTTTTTTATGAATGAACAGTTAATTACGTGGTAAAAAGAAAATTTAGCGTTTACATCTCAATTCAGGTCGCGTGATCTGATTTCAGACAATGGTCATTGGAGTCACGAGATGCAGGACATGACCAAATAAAAATATTTTCTAGAGATAAATATCGAATATCCATTTGCTTCAAGCTGCACGATAAAATGTCCATCTTCAACTGGAAATGATGGAGCTTAGAACTCAGCCTTTAACCCTTAAATGGTTCACTTTATGTTTTTGCTTGCTAAACTACTGCTATGTGTGACAAATCTGGCACAGAGGTGTTAAACTTTTCTGTTTTCTGTATTTGACAAGGCACCTCAGGTTTTAATCGGTTTTTTAGACTTTGGATAGGGCCAACTGGCAAACGCAGTTTAGCTTATGAAATGAAATGCAATAATAAATTGCAAATGAATAAAATAATATGGGCCTAAAACAAAGAGATATCAACAAGTAGAAAATGGTCTTACCATGCCAGAGTGTGGCTTGAGCATCGTAAAAGGCTGCGACTGCGATTCTCGCTCCTTCCCAAAAATTACTTGCACAAGCATCAAATATCTGTCTTCTTCTGTGTTTATAAATATACAAGAACAACGCTGTTCCATACAACAGGAATAAAGTCATCAGAGGAAGGAGGAACATTAGAAATATTGGCGATAGAATAACAATGTGCCATTCTGTCCAAATGTCAAAAACTAGGCCACAAATTGAAGTAAAATGATTACAGAACGTGTGAACAACAAGCATTTTACTATTGGCAAGCAAATCCAAGCATGCTCTTGGGCTTTGAATGAGTTTATTGTGAATTATTTGAACAATCTTCTCCAGTTGCAAATGTTAAATGTCCCATCACCCCAGAACTGAATATTGTTTACAGCCAGAAAAAACAATTGTTTTATTTATCCCAAGCCGGGGAATCACCGTACTAGAGCCCAGGCTTGGTTTATTGGCTTGGTTATCGCCACGCCAGTAGCTCCCACCTTTGTAGCAAGAAAGAGAAGAGACAGGAAATGTAGTGACCAAAATGACTTCACAACAACGGAGATCAGTTTACATTTTCAGATTTCCTAATATCGTCAGGCCTGGGCAAAGTTTGCAAAATAAACATTCATGCCATTTTATATCGCTGTTTTTGGTTTAGGCAATAATTAACGGACTGAGCTTGCTGTTTGCATCTGTTTTTAAAAACACGAATATGTAAACAAAGACAAAGAACAAGGTGTTGTCATTCTCATTACTCCACTTCACACAAAGCACAAAGCAGGTGAAAGTGAAGTTAGAATTTAATGTACCATGGAATATTGACGAAGTAATGTACTAACTGAGATTTCTTATGTTACTGGGTGGTGTAAAACAAGCATTGGAATCCAGATATTGAGTTATTTTACTCAGCTAGGCCTTGATGAGATCAGGACAAACTTCCTTGCCACGATCGATAAATCGATGGCCTAAATTTTCCAAGATGCCTGCTGAGAATCAAAGAAAACGTGTTGACGAGTGGCTGTTAGGCAGATCAGCGCTTGGGATACGCATCGAGAAGCACTTGGAAGAAACTTTAGCATCGAGAAGAAGAGATTTGATCCTGGAAGAAGAACAGGACGGTGATAATGTCGATGGCCCAAATCGTGACGTCGGAGACATCACCCCAAGAAAAGCCTCCCTATGCGATTACGTTTTTGCTCTCAGTTCGTCATTTATGTTCTTTACTGATATTGTCACAGATGCTTTGGTTGCCTATCAACATTACGGCAATGGTGATTACAACTGGTTTGGTCTGACACTTGCGTTTATTGTCTTGCCCTCAATTAGCATGCAAATATTTTCGTGTAAATGGTTAAGGGATGATTATATTGCGCTCAAATGGTGGACATATGTTTTGCATTTCTGTCAACTTGGTACCATACAAAGGTATGCATGTTAATGAATTAATTCTCTGTAGTATTTGGAAATCAAGTCACTTTTGAGACAATGGGACTCTTACTATTACTTACTATACCTGTTTATGCCCCATAAACATTGGCTGTTCCATTAGACCAATACATATATTCTCCTCAATAATACTTTCTGTTAGCTTAAATACCATACTTGATTAATACATATATCCATTGATTTGCAGATATTTCAAAGTTTTTCACAGTGGTTTCAAAACCAGAAACCAAGAAAAAGTTCTCAAAGAAGACTACGCAAAATTCCTCAAGGAATGGCGTGACATCACACTCCTCCGCTTATTTGAAGGATTCATGGAAGCTGCCCCGCAAACCATTCTGCAATTATACATTCTGACGTCATCCAGCGAATTCATCTTGAGCCGCGATTGGCTTACAGCAACATCAGCTGTCGTTTCAGTAATCTCGTTATCATGGTCGATAGTCTCGTATTCGCAGATGATGTTCCTTTGTCTGAATGACAAGAGTCTTTCGTATTGCGGTTACATGTTCCAGATTTTATACAGGCTTTTTATGGTGAGTTCCAGAGTGATTGTCCTCGTCCTGTTCTCGTCTGCTTTCAAAGAGTATGTGTTCATATTCATTTTCATCCACTGTTGCGTGATGTTCGCTTGGATTAATCTTCAAGACACAGAGGAGTCACTTCAAGATGAAGATTGTATGTATACAAGCGACATAACGGACAAATTGTTCAACCTTATCGTTTCAATAATATATCTGTTCTGCTTTATGACAACCAAAGGAAGAACTACCCGCTGTGTCATCTCGATATTCTACACAGTGATGTTCGTAGAAAGCGTTGCTTTGATGGCTGCCTGGTTTACTCGACGAACATTAGATGGTGTGTTATTGTACGCGTCATTTGGAGTGGTGTTTGGTGGCTTCATACTTGGAGTACTCTGCATGATGATGTACTATAAATATTTCTATCCGCAACGTGATATTACGGAGGGCTGGTTCACGTGTTGTGCAGCGAAAGAAGGGGATGCCGATTCTGAGACGGGGGATGCCATTCTGAAGAAATCCTCGTACACATATTCTCCTGATAAAAGCTGGGTTAATATTAACGTTAAGGGTAAAAAACATGACTTGAGTTTACAACTTGAAGGTACAGGTGGATGTTTGAAGCGTTCGTCCCTGAAAACGCCGCTAACTGAAGATATTGAGCTTAAAAGACCTCCATCTCCTAGGAAACGTCTGTCGAAAAAGTCCACGTTTGACGAGGAAGAGTGGATGCCAAACGAGGCAACTACGCCACGAGGCTCGCCTTCAACAAGCAATTATAAATATAGTCGTAGTCAAGACGGGTTGAGCAAGCATGGAACATACGATTCGCCTACAGTTGTAGCCAAAGCGAGGCAGCCAGTAACTGCTACTAAAGAGCATGCGAGGCAGAAACAAAATTGGCATGCCAGTGTTAGTAAGACAAAGGATTTGAGTTCACGGGATAATAATGTGGATAGCATGGCGCATAAAAACGAAATCCGCAATATTATGATGAAAAATCAAGGATCAGGAGACTTGAGAATTCAAGCAAATGATAATAATCAAAGAAAATACGAGAAAAAGGCATTATTAGATCGTCAGGCATCAAAAGACGATACTTGTTTGGTAAATACCCGCTCAGCACCATCCTTTGAGAGACGTTATAGTTTGCCAGAAAGGGCTTTAATACGCCAGAATTTGTATGCATGGGTAACAGAACAAATGGACCGTGAAAATAATTACAGATCGAATCAAATCAAACATTCAGATTTTGAAAATCGAAGGAATGATAAACTTGCAACATTTGTTTAAAGATCTTCAAATAAAATAAGTTTCCGCCATTCTTCTTGGCATTCGTCTGATGCATACTTAATTCAATCTTCGGCGTTAGTACTCGTGGTGTGACAACGAGAACCACTGTGTCCTTGTTAACTTGAAAAATTGAACAAAGTGCAAAATTCGTTTGATCAAAGAGAATATTTCTGTAGTGGAAAAGAATCAACTTTCTGATAAACACAATTTTATAATTCCTTATCAATTTAAAGCAAGCTTAGTGAATATTAACATTGATGCTTTTTTAATTTAAAATGTCTATCAACATAGATTAAATTTTTATCCAACTGATTAAATGTATTTTCAATACTCGAAATCACTTTTGAAAATTTTCAGACACATTCAATTCTCAATCATCAAGTTCATAGATTAGCGCATTGACAAGGTTCAACTTTGTACCATTTGATTTTTCTTTCAATTCTGCATTTTCAACATTGATTGAGCCATTTTTGTCCTTTTTCGAAGAATTCTTTGGTTTATCAATTTTCGTGGATTCATGTGTGACTTTTTGAATATTTTCAGATTCAATGAAAGGCATCTCTTTTGCGGATAACGTTTCATCTTTCCTTTTAGCTTTTTCTTTATTTCCCTGTTCATCTTGAGCATTTGTGCATTCCTTCACTTTCAATTCCTTATCATTCGCTTTCGATCTCCTATTTTCCGGTTTCGAATCCTCACCATTCACTTTCGATTCATCTGGTGACGTTTTTTGCACGTCATCACAGCTCTGGATAGAGTTGTCTCTACGAAAACCATTCAAGAAATTTCGGTTCCTCCCACCTTTACTCTTTCCTTTAGACTTGCCACCTTTAGCGGCCTTGGCCAATGCCTCGTTCTTTTTCGCTTGTAATTCCGTTTGCTTTCGTTCTTGTTTTCGCATCTTCTTCAACTGTTTCTTTGAGTACTCGACAAATTCACAAACTTTTGGCTCCAAATCAAACGATACCGATTTGTTACGATTGCGCAGCATCGAGCCTCGACCTCGTGGCGGTGCTGACCTCGTATCCATGGTAAAACTTTGCGAACGTATACGCACAGAAGAGCACATGTATTTGGCTGCATCTACGGGAAAATACGATTCATGTTCCCCAATACTTCGTGGTGCTGAAGTCAGAAGATCATTGTTAAGAAAAAAACAGGTATTCTTATTCTGTTCTCGGTGGAGCATTCGAAACAAACATTCAAATCAATAAAAAACAAAAACATCACAACACAAAACAATGCTACTTCCAACAGAGGCTGAGTATACGTTGCATGCTTATTGCCTCTACATTATCACCACCGTACGGATATAGAAGTAGATAGTCTTCAAGAATCCTAATGATCAGTACGGAGACGGTGAACTAACGACGCACTTACCAACATGAAAATAAAAACTGATCACTTACCTTCGCTATACGTGCCATCAGATTCTTCGCTCGTGCTTTCACTTCGTGACCCTTTCAAAATTGAACGTGGCCTACGTGATGGTGTTTCGTCACTGTATGATCTCAGTACCCCCGGTCTGCTTACATACGAGGCTGGTGGTGTAGCTGTGTCAAATACGACGTCATCTTGTAGATCATCCATGCAGATTTCAGGCATCAAATCGCTGTCGTTCGATGATGAACGTTCGATGCCGATGTCTGTGGAAAAAGCAATGAATGAATACCATCAGGCATTACATGAAGTAACATATTTATATCGAATCGCACTCCACCCACTAAACGCCGCCTAAAGAGTGTTGTTATTAATACACGTTTAATCTAAACAATGAGGTATAAGGGTATAAATGTATAATTCTATTAGCATGGCATAGCATACAGCTGAAAATAGAAATACAGGCTTTTGGTGTGAGCTATTACAATCCACAACATATTACGTGTTTCACATGATGCTCGTACTGGTCATTCATTACACTGAGAGATTAATGTGGGGTAATAAAGTAAACATACTCTCACTGTCAGTTTCTGAGCGTGACGATGATGTAGATTCTATTGCAAAACTTGCTTCGGGGCTCTTCAAAGAGTCTTTAGTGTTTGATTTTGCATTCTCAGTGGAAATTTCACAACTCTGATGGCTTTGCGCTTTGAGCAGCTGCTCCAAACTCGCTTCAAGCTGTCTCGTTGCAAAATCATTTGCATTCTCTTCTTCTTTATCATTTGCTTCTATTTCTTTATGCTTTTTCGCCTGCCAAGAAAATTTTCCTGATTAGTTTCGTAAAATTTTGAGTTACATCACTCTCCAATATTAGCTTAATGTCTCAGCAGCATACAAGGCAAAGGAGTTTGATAAAACCTATTTCATCTTGTTTGCTTCGCGAGAACAAACAGAACAACGAATTACATATCAACCTCTTACCCAAGGGTCGCTTTTGCCTCTCAGTCTTACGAATATCTCAGACATACTATGGTCTGTAAAGAAGAACTGCTCCTGAAAAGAAAACAGAAAAGAACATCACAACAAAATCACGCGTAGTAAAAGTTGTGCTCTCTTTATTATCATAGCTTGTTTTGCATCAGACAGCTGCTCGACTCTATGAGATTAGAACAGTTACACGTGGTGTAAAAGAGACATGCCGTCAATGCTAATTATTGTCACAATCGAATACATCGAAGTGAAAAGCTGCTACATACAAACAGTATAAATAATCAATGAGATACACACAGGGCAACCATATGTGCAAAGTGAATACATTCCGTATAGATATTCGTCTTGAATTGAAATAAATTGAATATCAATCCATACCTCTAAGTCTTTATCTGAAGAGCCAGCATAGAATTTATTCCACAGTCCAAATGAATCTTCGGCTTTTTGCAGAAGAAGAACAACACGGCCTGCCTCAACATCAATCGTGCACGAATCTGACTCTAAATGGCAGTATTCCATGAACTTCATAACAAGACACCACTTGCTGCAATCTGAATCTGCATCCGAGTCTCCATCTGTCTGTTTACTGACACTGAAATACACCTGGAACAAAAAAGATTTATGTTAATGCACACTAAACTCAATATTGTAACACCAGTAAGTGTGAAGGTAGTGTTGATAACAGTTTTCCTTGAAAACACCTCAGCCCTACTTACACTGCACAAACAACCTCGAGTTACTTCTGGTGTGTAGTGTAGGCATTCAGATGAGACGAAACCAGGTCAAAAGTAAAACGCCATGAAAATGTACACTCTGTGATTCGATGCTTTTTATACCCGAGTGCGCATGCTCTTAGCAAAAACTAATCCGGGCTCGCCCCAGTTTTGCGCTTATACTATATCTTTGAAAATTGATTAATATGCTAAATTGTTATTTTCACTATTTCTATTCATTAGTTGATTAATATTAATATATCCGGATAGAACTCGGGTTAGTTCTAAACTAACACAATATTCGTTGGTTTGCTATCGAGTGCTATTGCCAAAGTGGGTTAGTTTAATTAAATGCAGCTAATTAGCTGCATTTACACTATAAAGAAACCGAGTTAACCTGTTAGCCTGGCCTTAATCCCAACAGCTTTCTGGATATATCTCCCTGTATCCCCCTCCTTTAACTCAAGAATAAGTAAACACTACCTTTCTGGAACTAAATCCCAGTGAAACATTCTCCATTTTAACGTTGGCAATATTGATATTAACACTGATACTCTTCTCGTCTTGATCGTAATCAAATGGTGGTACTTTGTACATGCCAGCTATATCTAGAAAATAAAGACGTGTTTATGCACAAACAACAATGGGACAGGCAAACTGTTAAGTTAGAAGAGTCACTCCAATGCGATATAAACAAAACAGAACAGAGTTCTTTTACCGAACAACAACATGGCGCTAACAACTGCTGCTCAGTCACTAGTACCATTAACCCTTCAATATCATTATTATAATTATTGGGGGTTTAATGAGGAGATACAAAGGAGGTCTTTAACTTACTAGGCAGATTAGCAAATTCAAGACCGATGGAATCGCTTTTCTCAGCTACTCCACCCATCAAATCACTGTTGATCTCTTCTGATGAACCTGATATGATATTATTTCCATTCGTTTGATGATTTGACTTTGAATCCTCTTCGCTTTGCTCGTCAAATACATCGTCGTTTCCAGATTCGGAGATTTTCTGTCCAGAATTAACCAGACCATTCTTTTCAGGCGGATTACTATTCTGGTTATTCATCAATATTTCATTACACGAAGCATCACGCGGTTTCGAAAATTCCAAATTTTCGCCAAGAACACTCGAATATGACGCAAAATTGTTGTTAGTTTCTGCATTAACTGCTTTTTCTGGTCGGCCAATACCATTTTCCAACTCACCTGGTGACATTTCATTACTGTGTCCGTCGTCAGACCGAGGTTGATTAGAGGGTTCAACCACACCTAGAGTCGTTTCTGTGCCCATGGAAACACTAGTAACCTCTTCCTTTCCGACCTCGCTATTATAACCACCAGAATCTTGTTTCCATGTGCTCTCATTATTTATCAACGACTGAGAATGTTTGTTATTGTCCTTGTCAATGTCACCAACAGCCAAATATGTTGCAGTTTCGGTATTCCCTAGTTCATTGCAATCAGCAGTGCCACTGGTATCAGAATATTGATTATCACAGTGTCGCTGAATATCAGTCTCATCTATCGCATCTTCGTCTGCTCCACAATGCGAATCGTCCTCCTTGGCATTCATCTTATGCATACTCGATTCAATCTTCGGCGATAATACCGGCAGTGTGACAATGAGAACCTTTCTGCTTTTGTCAAACTGAGCCTTACCCTTATCTTCATCGACTGGGTATGGCAATGAAAGCTGGAATCTAAGTCAAGGCAAAAACTCATCAAAGCTGCCAATGTCAACATTGCTTCTCCACTGCACCAGTTAACAAACCAATATGCTTTAATATTCGCTAGTATTAAATCAATCTCATGGAGAGCTACACTTACCAATGCTTGTTTAAACAAGCATTGCTCGGCAGATCCAGTTATTGGAAAAGATTGTATTGCTGTTATCCTATTGTGAAGATCCAATGCTCTTAGATACTGTTAGATTAACTGTATACGCTAATGTAAGTTAACTTTCTGAGCATACTCGCTAAACAGAGAACCTATTAGCTATTAAGGATTATGAGCCCTTGAACTAAGAGACGATTCTAATACGCATTGTGAAAGGATACATCTAAATAATAATCTGGCTTCTTACTGTCCAAAACCAGCTGTTTCTCAAAAACATCCAGGTCCACTCCGGCAGCAGAGCGCTTCGAAACAAAATACACTCTCATTTGATACCTTAAATACTAATACGCATGGTATGCAAGGTATATGTAGATATGAGTAGAGTATATATAACTTACTGCCATTGGAAGTTCGATCTCTATACACAGCTCAGCAGGTCTTGTGCTGGTCGTAAAATCTCTAGAAAACAAGAAACAAATTGGGTATTGACTTGAAATGAATTCAACGTATTTATAAATAGCAAACCAACGTCCCAAATCCAAGTACATTCTCATGGTATTGTTACCTTGCAAGAGTGAAGTTTTGCAGATCGAAGTGACCACGGTGTAAAATCTTGTAGCGTGGCTTAGTTCGAGTGCAGCTGGTCTCTTGTTCGAGCCCGCTTGATGTCACTTTCTTCGATTGTCGTTCAAGTAATTCCTTGTCTGCATCGAAACGATCCTTGGCAGGCTCTGGGTATTTCACAAATTCAGACTTCAAGTTTTCCACTGGACTCTTGACAATTTAATAGCAAAATGTTAGTAGCAATCGCACACATTTTGAGTCACAGCAACAGTGGTAGGCTAGCTAACGATGCATGTATACATACAGTTATATAGTTATGTATAGCATACAGTTCAGGGTATAAGATACCTCTATACCCAAGGTCTCATTAATTAAATCATAACAAACTTACTCCAGCTGTTTTGTTTCTAATTATTGAAGCTTCTTGTCTTCCTTTGAATTTTAGTTTTGGGTATTTAACGTCTGAAAAACAATATACCATCAACATTATAAAGTATCAATATTATAGAATATAACTTCGTCATGATGTAAAGTCAGCAAAATGTAACAATCGGGGGGAAATTGAAACATTCAATGGTAAATTAATCTTACTGTTTCTGTCAAGCTTCATCCCAAATTTATCCCGAACAGAATCTAAAGCTATATCGTTCAACATTTTCATCATGCTAGGTTGCTAGAAAAAGAAAGTAACAATTAATTCACAATGCCCAACCAAGGCAAAAATAAAAAGTCTCTTAATCTGCTATGGCAGGGACAATTGGTCCACTACAATGGACCAAGATTCTAAAATTTGTGATTGGCCACTCAAACCAATTCTGTACAGTGTAGCTAATAGATATGGTCCAACCAAGTGGGATAATTGTATCATTTAAACCGAATTGCGCAAAGTATTTATAATCCACATTTCGTTGCCTACCGTTTTGGCTCTGTTGTAAACATCTGGGTGGAAAACAACATCGCAGACTACACAGGATTTTCCAGCTGAAAATCAAAAGACGATTAACAATTACTTTTATACAACATTATAGTATATAATTATAAATTATAAACTACAATAATTTATAAACTTATAAGCCATAAAAATTTATAAATTTATGAATTATAATAGTTTGTAAACCATATAAACCATTAAAGAAAAGAAAGCTATCTTTGAGAGAAATCTATCTGAGACATATACAAAGAAAAGGTTTGCTTGTAAAGTCAAGCATCTCTATGCGATGTAGCTACCTTTGTCTGAATCTTCTCGTGGTTTCTGGATAACATGGGGAATCGTCCAACTTTCTCCCTTTGAAGATCTGCAAAGGAAATCAAAGAGTTGCGTTATAACGTAGGACTGCACGATGCTTCATAAGAAGATGTTCTGGGATGCAAACGTGAGATCCACCTCTGACTCACCCTTTCTGTCTATTGCCCCCATCAGATGCAGCTTTATCAACGGTTGTGCTAGTACATACATTTATGAAGACTTTTTTGTTTTGGTTTTCGTCAATTACCTTTACCACATGTCCTGCCTAAAAGCACAAAATGCCATCAAACAATATACAAAACCTTTCTCGCTAATGGTTATCTTAGAGCAGGGTTGGGTTGGGCTTGTTAGAGATTGTCAGAGTTGATGTCTAACAAGTTGACATGAATCACAAATTCTGCAATACAATCTTATTCAAACGAAGGGGGAGCCCCACATTGTACCGTGAAGTATATTTCTATATCGTTTTACGTTACTGCTGGAATTTTCATGACTCACTTCAAAGGTACTAAATTGTTATCACAAATATGTCTCTACTCCAGCTAAGACCAAAATTACCTTTCTGTAAGTCAATAAATTGGCTGTTAAACCTGAAACATAGCTTCTATATTAAAAGCTCCAATTAAAGTAGTGAATTCAAAGAATTATTTAGAAGACGTTAGTTATTATTCTGCCAAGGAAAAGTTATAGACGCGATGATAAAATGAAGCAGAACCAAAGCATGTTAATGAAGTATGCGATCACTTAAATCACTTAAACTTAGCCTGCATACAAACTCACTGATTTGATTAAAAATATGTGCAGACAAAGTGGAAACTGTTGATAATTAAAGTTAATAAGGTTGGCGATGTTTAACGGAATTTTCAAGAATATTCTTAACATGCAGCTGCAAGTAGTAAATGTTTTATTCGCATCAATGCTTTGTTTACTGGCAAAAAAATATTGCGTCTGATTCTACCTCACTCTAATCTCTCCTTACTCCTCTTAAAGAAAAGCTTCTCCAAGACCTGATATGCGATATATCTGTTGCTTTCTAGTAGAAATCTTTCTTTCATTAGATCAGACCCTTGTTCGTGGATTGCGTAGGTTTTGCTAAGCTTTCAAGATAAGCAACGATCTAGTTCTTTTCTCGCATCTGATCTATGTTTGCAGAAATAATTTCCCAGATCTAAAGCAATACTGCGCAAATACGTAAGCCCTACTTCAAACAGATCAGCAAAGAGCATTGAAACCAGGATTGAAATGGCTCGAATTATAATCTAAGCACTGACTATATTTATGGATCTAATATTTCGTTTTATTGTTTAGCAGAGATTTCAACACGATTTCAATCCAGAAAAATCAACAGACTATGCTGTAAAAGATTGATTAATTAATCATTTCAAAATACTTTATTTGCCTAAAGGTGTGTAATAAAAGTGCTATCTATAAATAAAATGGCAAATTTCAAACAGTGGAAGCATGGGAGAAGAAATAGTCGCAAAAGGTAAGTCGCTTTTCATATCCACCTACTTTCTTCAGAAATTTGTTGTAGTTAAACTCAACGAAGAGAAAAGTAGACCCTTTAGATATAACAGGTCTTTCTATCTTAGATTAATAAACGAAATGTCGTATTTGCGATAACCGCCCGATAACTGAAACATTTCTCAAGTACGTTAGCTCAGTTTTCACACAAAACAAAGCCATACAGATACTGTTCATAAAAATACTTTTTACGTCAAAGAGCTTTTTTAGCTTACCTCTGGCTTCACAAAGGTCACATTGTAGCCTCTTTCCATTTCAAGTTGCGTTATTTCTTGTTCGTATTTCTGCAATACAATAAACTTGATTAAATAACTAACCAAAATCAGCTTGGATTTCCCTTGCATATTGCGCCAGAAAAGCGATGATTTAGCAGCCAAGTTTAAATGCCTTTTATGGTTACAGATACATACGGCTCTGTTCTCTGGGTCTGAAATCTCTTTGCAATAGTCAAAAAACATGTCTCTAAACTTTTCATCCTTCAAGGCTTGGTGAATCTTTTCCATTTCCTGATGAACACAACATAATACAGATTTTAACTCACTGACAACAGGACCAGCTTCTATATCCTAAATGAAAAGCATCGTCCCCACATGCCCCCCTAAAACCATCATACATTGATCCCTATGCGAAAAGCTTTCTAGACATTCCACCCCACGGCCGACCACCCCAATCTTCTTTCTGTTCCATTCCACCAAAACCCCCACCTCTCTAGAAACCTCACCCCACTATTGAATATCAAAGACCAGATAAAATCTGAACTCAACTTATGGAGACAAAGGCAAACTACGGACATAAATACGCATGCGTATTAACTCACGCCCACAATCAGAAAGTCAATGCACACGATTCCAGATATAAATTTTTGCGTGTATATATTTATCGGTGGCGAGTCTCCAAGCAGATGTCGCTGGATATATATGAACAGATCGGCACTGTTGGCCTCGTCACCCCGGTGTACCAACAGAGTTAGTAGTTGAGTACGATAGGTAGAAAAATCATTCTCGACGGAAAGACGAAAAGTCCCGGTACGCCGGGGATCTACTTTCTCTTGTAGATCCTCGGCGTACCGGCCCTTGTATAATTTCAACTCAACCCAACTGAAATCAACTTCAAGTGGCCCTCAGTGGAATCGATCCGCGACTCCAAGAGTGGCAAGCACAAGTGCCAACCACTACGCCACAAGAGTTGAACTAACAAGAGAGTAATCACAAAAACTTCAATTCTGGATTTTTACGAGAATTGGTAAAGCAGCCAGACGTAAATACCAAATAACAAGAGCAATTATTGGTTTTCTAGACCATGTTGTACAAATGTTCGTTTTATAAATCAACTTCAAAAATTAACATTGCTAATTCATGCCCTCCCACCTTTTTAGTGCCCGCATCACTTGATTCATTTATTTGAATGGCCCATCATCTAGTGATGTTTTGTAAATTCTGCACTGAAAGCTTGAATTTTGAATGCGAAAACTAAAAAATAATTCGCGTTGAAGTATGCAAGACCAAATATGATGAAACTCAATGTTGTGGGGGGGTTGGTTTTCATAGGTGGGCGGGTCTAATTTGATACGAGGGGGCGGAGAAAAGGAAAGCCACATATGCAAAACACGTGCGTGCGACGTGTAAGATAATCAAAAATCAAACTATTCACTCATAGTTTTAATATTATTTTAATTATAAACTATGAACAATGCATTTTTCAATAATATTACACAATTAAAACAACAGTGTACAGGCGCAAGTTGTAAAATAGCAACCGTTTATAAAGCGAAAAAGATGGCCTAAATCTGTACAGGAAGCACGCATAAAACACAATGAAAGTCATAAAGAGCAAACAGTCCTTCGTTACTATTAAAGGACGAGAAAAGCTCAAAATTTAAATTCAGATACCTCCGGTGTAATATCGATGTCTTTATTATCCTTCTCCATGCTTGCAAATTATGTTTAAACAGCTCTCTTTCCAGAACTTTCGTGAGACTTGCACGTTGTGTTGTGTAGGCCAATGCGTGCGATGCTGTGTTGTGCTTTTTTTGTTTATCGCCCAACTTTCGTTGTTGTTATCGTTATGCGTGAAGCATAAAAGCTGGACCAAAGTAGGCCAGAAAGCTAGACACTTGACACATCCAAAGGGAAATACTTTCGTTGTTTGATTTAATTTTTCTGCAGTCTGGGCTAAAAAAAGCCGTAGCTGATCTAGTTTCGTCGGCTTTATCTTAAGTATAAGTCGTAATCCTCAGGACTTTGCCTTCTACACCAATGTTTACTGTTGGTTAAAGTCCTTCTAATGCTATATCACGGTTCAGAAGACCTTAACCTTCATTGAAAACTAATCTTTGAAAATCTTCGTATAGAAAAATGAGGTTTCTTTGCTTAGCTTCAATTTGCAGCTTGCGAAATAGAGAAATGGTGCTCCGAGCAGCCCAAGTCAACTGTGTGTGACAAAAAAGCAAAATACCCCCAAACTGGCTGGGAGATACTGAACGTGTAATTTGTCACATCTATATCAAGCTTCATTGGTAAATTTTGTCTCTCTTTAAAAGGATGAAAGTTGGTGTTATGTCCTTAAAGAAAGCAACATTTGTTATACAGTGATGATCAACTTTTCTTATATTCCTGGAATCTGAAAACGTGGTAAGTAATTCTCGTTCTTGTGAGCATGGATGTTAAAATATTCTGACAACAATATAACTCTTGATACTGCAGCGTTCTCTATAATTTCAAGATTAAAATTAGCAACTCTCAAATGTAATCTCAAATGTCTCAAATTCGCAATCAAAGGAATACTACAACTTTTAGACCAAACATAACATATGAGATAATTTGGAGAAAAGTTGCGGTTAAATGAGTACATTGCAATTACTTTTTTAGACAAAAACAGAAACGTCATGAAACGGTTTTGGTATTATCTTCTTATTTTCACCATTGTGAATATCAAATCAACAATGATGTCAGGTAAGGAAGAAATGTAGCGACTAATTATAAACTGCGCGGCATATTTTCAATGTTTTTTAAATCCAGAGTCAGTCAATCCTTTATAGCAAAGTTAATTTGCCTTTTATTCGCAGCCAAACTTCCTTCGCAGCCAGGAGAATGTATGATAACCGGTTACTTCGCCATTCATTCACCACAGCTGCAAGGAGATACAATGAAATGCGGAACAATAAATACCATGGACGGTATTGTTTTGCTGGAGGCATTTCGTTATGCCATTAATGTCACAAACAGAATGGGAATACTCCCCAAAGGCATTGCACTTGGCTACAATGTTTACGATACCTGTAAAAGCACCGTGCAGCTAAAGTCTCATATTTCGCCGACGTTGTTCTCGGCGAGCGGCGAAAAGTTGATCGGAATTGTCGGGCCTTATTCGTCGAGTGAAGCGGTCCTGTCCACATCGGTGTTCAGCGTTTTCAAAATGACTGAAATCAGTTACAAAGCAGCCAGCCTCGAGTTGGAAGACCGGGGACGGTATAACAATTTCTTCCGGACCGTGCCCTCGGATCGATATGAGGTCATGGCGATTCTTGATGTAATACGTCACTTCCGGTGGAATTACGTATCGTGTGTTAGTTCGCATCAGCAACAACAGGGAATGCTTCTCATGATAAGGTTGATCGAGGATGATTTGAGGTGTGTTGCAAAGCATGCATCTCTACCGGAGATACCGAATGCTGACCACTACGAGAACGCAATTGATGTGCTACGAAGCGATGCGAAGGCGAAAGTCGTCATACTTTTCACAACTGCCGAAGACACAATGGCTTTGATGGCAGCTGCTAAAAAGCAAGGATATGGAAAAGGAATTGTATGGCTCGGTGGAACAGGGTGGGGGAATCTCGTATTTGACAATGATCTAGGGAAAATAGCCAACGGTGCGATAACATTGAATTATGTTACCCACACATCTCAAAATGAATTCAAAAAGTACTTCTCATCACTAACACCGGCGAATAACAACTATTCGTATTTTATTGAATTTTGGGAGAAAATTTTCGGTTGTACCTTCAATCAAAACGAGCTCCATTCCAAGCCACCATGTACAAGTAGAGAAAAACTTGGTGAACACAAAATGTTCCCGCCATTTACAGCTGTAGGCCCTGTCATGGACGCTGTGTTCATCTATGCACAGGCACTGCGATACGCGTTGAAGCAAATGTGCGCAAAACAAGACCACGCATGCTTTAAGCAGCATTACTTTGCCATATTAGGATGGTTTCTGCCATCCTTGTCGAGTAAAACATTTAGCAATCTTGATGGCATGAGTAATATCACATTTGATAAGGTAGGAGGGGTGCCGGGACAATTTGAAATGCTGAACTACGTCTGGACTGAGACTAACCCCGAGTATAAGGTGATTGGTAGATGGCAAGCAGGTACAGGTAAAGAGAAGCAGTCGGTGTTAGCTATCGATAAACCAGTGCATTGGGACAGCGGTAATGGAAGCTATATTGTTTCAAAATGCAGTCAGCCGTGTGATTCAAAGCGAGGCCAAGTGAAAGAGAGACACACGAATGGAAAAGAAAAGAACTGTTGTTGGAAATGCAAGCTTTGTGACATCAATGACATGATATCAAAGAATGATACCTGTTCACCATGCGGCAACGATTTCAAACCTGATCCGTGGCGTACACGATGCATTAAGTTAAAAGAAAACGCAGTATCATATTCCCATCCAGTTGGAATAACAGCTATTGTGCTATCATCATTAGGCATGCTTTTAACGACTCTAGTTGTTGGTCTGTTCATCTACTTCAACAAATCTCCAATAGTAAAAGCATCAGGTCGCGAACTGAGTTACTTCATGTTAATCGGTATTTACATTTGTTTCACTGCACCAATCATATTCATGTCACCGCCTTCGAAGCACATTTGCGCAATGCAACGTTTCATAGCTGGCTTGAGCTTGAACTTCTGTTACGCTCCGTTATTGCTCAAGACTAACAGGCTGTACAGGATTTTCAAGAACGCAACGCTCTCCGTCTCAAGGCCCGTTCTCACCAGCCCGGCCTCGCAAATCATCATATGTCTGGGAATAACATCAGTGCAAATACTCGTAGGCGTCGTGTGGACGATAGGCGACCCCCCTACAGTTTATCGTCACTATCCACCCAATCAAGACTTTGTGATGCTGTACTGCAAAACAGACGCGTACATCATGGAGTTGAACTTATGCGTTTGCCTCGTTTTGATGTTGGCATGCACGTGGTTTGCTTTCAAGACCAGAAACTTCCCGAAGAACTTCAACGAGACGAAAAGTACGATGCTAACAATGTACGCAAGCTGTTTGGTCTGGGGAATATTCCTACCCATATTCATACTGTCAGACAACCGCAACGAATACTCGCGAAGCTATACGATTGTTATATTCTGTGACGTCATTGCTTACGTGACGCTCATCGGGCTTTTCGCGCCGAGAATTCGCTTGCTGTTCTGGCCGGGCATGGTAACGGATGCGAGTCAGACGGGGGTCGTGTCACGCGGAGATGTAGTCGGATTGAAGAAGAACACGCTAATGTCACGCGCGATTCTCTCTTCATATCCCGTTGTAACAGCACAGTATGTGAACCCCGTTGTGACGTTCGAGAATAATGATACCAATAACGACATTGCAACATCAACAACTGACTTGCAGTGTCTGTGAGGAGGAGAGCAACGATAAGCTCGAAAGAAAAAAGGCAAAAATTAATTTGGATTTGGTGACGCATGGAAAAAAAAAGGAAAGAAAAAAATAACGAACACCTATATATACATATATATAGAACATAAATCGTCTTAAATTAACTACATCTACTTAACATGTAATAAGCCAAATAATAAATCTTACAATAGATTGACCAAAAAGTACATTATTAAGCAGTCCAAGGGGCCATGTATTTGGATCTTCAAACCAGGAGCTTTCTTAACATTAACACTCTCTGCTGTCTGCATTCAAGGTTGACAAAATGTAGGAGGGACTAAAGTAAAATACAACGACAGTGGAATTTCCACTGTGATCAAAATACGCAAAAATGCAAATCAAAATACAATAGAATACAACCATGGTTGATAATAGCTTCTTATGTACAAAGCCAACTTTGCGGGGGTAAAAGCATTTCTAAAGCATCATGTAAAGTTTTATAGTATAAACTTGAATACTATGAACCATATGCTAGAATCGTCATGATTATAATGAATGTTGCTTTAGGTGTTGAAATTGTCGTTTCTCTGTTTCTTCTTCCTTGCATTCGGATAATTTCGTTATGGTTGAACCACAACTGATCGATTCACTGATGGTTTTCTGGTTATCATGCTCCGATGTCCCGCCAACTACGATCCTCTTTGTCTCCAAGTAATGCATTCCGAGTGTGGTTTCGGTATTTGCTCCAGGTACCCGGTTTGCTATTACCATTCCGTTCGCATTGTTATTAACCTGCGATGTGCAGAAAAGCAACCGGATTTTGGGGAAAAAGAAACCGACCAATGAAACGAATGCAATCAGCTCGCTGAATATGGCTAAAGTATAGGCCCGGAAGAAAGAATCCTGAGCGTTGGATAGGATGAATGTTGGAACAGAGATACCCCAGATGAAACAACTGAAATACAGGGTGAACATGATGCTCTTGCTTTCGTTGTAATTCTTTGGAAAATGCCTCGTTTTGAACGCATACCAAGTGCAGGCTAGCATCATAATGAGGCAAATCAGTAGATTCAGTACCATGGTGATTGGATCTAGTTTGCAGTAATGCTCAGCGTATTGTCTGTCGCTTGCATATCTTGTTTCAACACGAGGCTGGTCACCAATTACCCATATAATACCCAATAGAAGTTGAACTGAAACGATACCGAGGCTGATCAATACTTGTGACAGTGGACTGATCAGTGACGGTCTTGCAGTGGTCGATTTTGCGGACTGGAATATCCGATACAGTCTATTGGTCTTCAATACTAGCGGTGCATAGACAATGCTAAAACTCAGACCAGCAATGAACCTCTGGGCTCCGCACACAACCATAGACGGATTGGCGAGGTAGATCAAAGGGGAAATGAAGCAGAGGTATATTCCTGCCAACATGAAAAGACTGGCCTCTCGACCCGAAGCTTTGATGATTGGTGATGAGTGATATTTGATGAATAACACAAGTACACCAGTCGTTGCAAGCATCCCCAGAATGGAGCAGCAGAGGACGACGATTCCGACTGGGTCCGTGTATTCCACAGTACGTTCAGGCATATTTACGCAAGCAGTTCGCTTAGCATTGGGCTTTTCTTTACTTCCACATGGCTTGCACGTGTTATTAGCAATCCATTCGTGAACAAGACATTTCTGACACTCCCAACAGCAAATTTTAAGGTATTCGTTTCTGTCCACAATGGTAATCTCACCATTCTCAGTCCGGCATGGAGTACTGCAAACCGAAGCCGGAACACCTTGCTTTCCGGACCACTCTATCGACTTATCAAGCATATGCAACTGACCAAGATCTGGTTTGACGCCATTCGAGCGCCACGTTCCAACCACCTTATATCCAGCGCGTGCGACATTTAGAACATTGAAATCACGCTCAACCGAACCCATTGAATTGAATGATACATGCCTCGTATTTGTCATGTCTAAGAACTTGTTGCTCATGAGCCATTTCGGGAATTTTGAGGATTGTCTCACAGCGTGCATCGGGCAAATTATGAGAGGATAAAAACAATAGGGTATAATGGCAACCAGCGGCCTGTACAAAGCGTAAACTGCATCAAAAACTGGTTGGACATTTGTGAATGGATTCCATCCTTTTCCTTCAGCAAGCTTCTCTGCTCCTGTGCATGCTATCGTTTTGGTACTGTCAGTTAGCAGCCCTGTGCTACAGTTGAATATTTCTTCCCAGAATTGAATGAACGCTTCGTAATTGTTATTTCGTGGATTGAGAGAAAAGAAGTGTTCTTTAAATTCTGCCATTGATCCGTTACTAGCGTATGTCAGAGTTAGTGCACCGCGGGCCACATCCTCCAATCCTGCGGTCTTCAGGTCCAGATTCCCCCAACCAGTACTGGCAAGCAATGTGAGCCTGCCAGGTGACAAACCAATGCTTTTAGCAGCAGTTAGGATTCCCAGTGTGTCGTCTGGATCGGTGAGCATAACTAAAACACGGACTCTGGAATCTTTCAATACCGATTTCAACTCCTTCTCGTAACCCGCCACAGTCCGATCACAGAGTCGTGTCATGCGGGCCAGACATCTACTATCATCTCGCACTGTCTTGACAAATAGACTCAGCTCGTCTTGATTGTACACGCTACACGACCCGACAACAGAGACGTACGACCAATTAAAGTGTCTGATGACGTCAAGCAACGCTTTTCTCAAGTAGCTGTCGTCGGGAACGGTTCTGAGAACGTACTCGTGTCGTTTCTTATGCGAAAAGCTGGACGATCCAACAGCATAGCTGATGGCTGGCAGTTCCCACGCGTCTACAACCTGTGATATTTCAAACGCAGCATCGGTTGTACCCGGTCCAACTACCCCAAGGATCAAATCAGGGACCTGACTCATTGCCGTATCTTTTATAATGCCCTTGAGTTTCACAGAACTTTGGCACGTGTCTCGGATCGTGTAGCCGAGTTTGTAGAAGTTGTGTGGGTTTTGATTTGTCCGGTTGATAGCATAGCGGAATGCCTCCATGAAAACAATGGCATTTCGAGTGTCGATTTTGGCGCACTCTTTATCGCCTTCGGGTAAATGGATGTCAAAAAAACCACGAAGAGTCAAGTTACCAGGAACAGATGGTAATGTAGCTGCGGAAAATAATTTTGAAATAAACAACAACGGTTGATTTTGTCTCAGGTAAATAAAGGCACTGACACAACGGAACGTGGTCATCAAATAGGGACACAAAGTGACACCAATGAAACGGAACATCACAGAAGGGATTAGGCACTTAATGCACCAGTTAATAAAAAACGCTTTTATTGAACAGGGGATCATTTGATTTCATGTTCAATAAAAGCGATGAACGATTGCCGATTTATAGCAAAACAAGTTCAATTTTTATCTTCGAACTTCCGCCCCTGTGCGTTATGGGTTTTACAATTTCTTTTCCTTGTTCGTGAAAAGCTGAAGAACTCAACAAGCCACAACTGGACGACCACATCACATACTGCTGGTCGATTCACAATTTCTTAAACTGCAATCACAAACATTTTTATTCCCCTTCCGCCGTGTTGTAATGGGTGAGCCTCAGTGCCAACATGGTCTTCGAAAGAGTAGCGTACTACTTTCGACGTGGCCAATAAAAGTTGATAAAATTATCAATTAGGGAAACTAAAAACAGAAATAAAAAGACTTACCACAGTTCATCGTTGATAAACTAAGCAGAACGAATAAGATGCCAATGTAAGCCGCCATCCTGGTTTGAAATTTGCAATAAATAAACAAAACTTCAAGACCTTTTTTTCTTTTCTTGTCTTGTCTTGCTTCTTGCTTTAATGAAAATCAGCTGGTTGCTTGCAAATCTGCGATGGAAAGAAAGGAAAATTTACTCATCATGATGATTACAAAAATAAATTATTAATAAGCTTGATGGAGAACAGATCGAATTTTCACGAGCAAAGCAATGTTTGTGATGAGAACATTTGGAACAAGTCTTTCAACTCAAATTACATCGCAAAATTTAACTAAATAACACACCAAACTATGGTAAACAATTTCATGTCATCATTCTAGTGGCTTAATCTCCTGATGTCCTTGTCTCAAGATGATGAGAAAACGCAAAACTTCGAGATGAAGACGAAGAACCAATAACTTTTGCTTCTTTTTATTGAAAATAACCAGGTCCTCTCTTCTGATTCCAAACCAAGTTTAGATTTATATGCGGCGATAACAGACACGTTTCATTTAATCTTGTAAACCTTATCATCAACGAAATACAATTGAATGCTATTATGGCAATGCCAGCTTCAGAAGTTAAGCTCGATGCACGGGACTTCGAATGAAAGGGAATCGAAAATGGAGTTTAAAAATAAATCGAAGCCACGAACAAATCCGTAAATAAATATTTGACAAACTTAAGCAAATCCAAGCAAAATAACAAATTTGGTAAATGTTTGCCTTCTTAAGCAATCAAAATAGGAAAAAATGCTATAATTCTATCAAACAAGTGTATGCAAGGAGACAGCCCATTGCAAATGGACTGTCTGCTTGTGTTGCGACATTTGTTCAAATATGACGAAGCATGTCCAAACGAAACAAATCAAAATGCAAGATAAGGCAATATCAAAATGACGCCTGGTTTTAACCACGAGAATTTGTCATTTGGCATTGTTTATTAATGAAATCATTCATCACCGTAATCACAATCATAATAATCATCATAATCAGTAAATTAAAACATCCAAACGATGAACATGATTGAGACGAATGTTTTTGTCAGCTGTCCAAAAGTGTCCACTTTATAGAAGTACCCATTAATGGACGCCCTTCATGTTCAACCCACTTTACTACACTCGCTATCAAAGCTATTCTTCTATTCTTAACATGATCAACCAGTGAGAATTTTACAATATTATTCAATTAGAAAACATCTTCGGAGGTTCATAAACAGAAAGAGATTATTCTGGCTATCCAAACACAAATAGTTGTTGGAATGCGAGCCTCGAATATGGCGATCGAAATATTCCCTAATAGGGAGAAATCTAGAGTCACGTGACGCCCAAGGTCCAGTTCTCTGCGTAGAGGCCAGAATTCTTCAAATTAGTTGAATATTTTTTACTATTTCTCTTCACCAGATGTTCGCAAACAGAAAAATAGCCTAAACTAAAGGTCTGGCTTTTGGTCCGAAGGCCACAATTCATAGACATTTTGTCATATTATTTTATTTTCCTGTTCAGCTGAAGTTGATAAATAAATGGCAACGACAGCTAGGATGCAAAGGACAGCAAGTACCGCTGGAATACTTATATAATCCATTGCACTATGGCACACTGTTCATTGATAGTATACTCAGGATATTAAGGTGCTCTTACATGAAGTCTTAGCCTTCGACTTCAAGAGCTCATAACAAGGGACGTACGTAGACAACCGAAGAAACAAAGAATACACCTGGTGGTATGTGCATAGCATGCAGTCCACACGAATTGCATGGCATTTCCAAAGTAATCAAGATGGTATGGAAATAAAAACATTGGATCATACCAGTGAGATGGATGTTTCAGCATTGAGACAATCTTCCATGACAACTAATCCAAAATTTGATCGATCTCCTGAGAAGAAAAGATCTGAGATTAAAAAATTCAATTTTCTAATCTGATTTTATTGATTTGCAGTCTTGAGGTGGTTTACTTTTGGCTCCGAATTTGGCTCCACGTTAAGTGTCAAGTATTGCCATAATTGGTGGACACTTTAGCACAAATGTTACCTTGGACACTACCGGTATTAGAATCGTATCGGACAAACAATTCCCAACAAATCAACAACGACTCAAGCAAAAGATGGCAGCAAAGCAAACATAGTCTTCGGCGCTGGTAATATTGAAAACAAACAGAGCTACGAGACAACTCGGTTCTAACAGTACGTCACTGTTCAAAAAAGTGGGCAGCTGCTCAATACAATAACTATTAACTAGATACTGATTAATTCATAATGTTTGCACTCGAAGCAGCGTAATTGCTGCATTCGCATGATTAATTTTGAAATCAATTAAGAAAAAATCCACCAAACCTCGCTCCCGTTTATAACTAAGAATCGTCTGTGTTATCGCACGAGGGTGACGTATTGTTGAATTGTTGGTGCTTCATATCTTGTTCTTCGTCTACAACTGAAAGAAGATTCAATTAACCAGATGCAGAAGATGAACGATGATTTTAATCGAGAGATGCCGGAGGTCCTCAGTAATGCAATTGACTGGTGATGATCTTGTGTGTCAGTGAAACCCAAATTACAGAGACGAAATACACACGAATTGTACCCAAGTCAAATAATGGTAAGATCATTGGAACATTTTGCGGCTACGTCGACCAGCCCCAACCCTTTGACCGCAAGCATCTCGGTAAAAGTCTGTGTTCATTTGAAATCGTGTTTGTTTGCAAACGAAACAAACATCACTGTCACAAATAGTCCACACTAAAGTGATGCTACTTTACTTGTGTGTCTAGTTTTTTGGCTTGATGTAAACCTCTAAGAAAAGAGAAGAGCAAAGCGATGGATGTAATGTAAGGCACTTTGGAAGCATCATATTCAACTGCTATCAAGAGGGGACACATAAAGATGGAGGTAAACAGGAACACAAATAGGGCACTTCTTTCGGGGTTTTTTTGAAGTAAACAGGGTGCATTTTAGGTTATTTTAGAATATTGGGGAAACTGGAGGATTTGCACCGAATACTACTTGTGTCCCTCTCGTGCCCTGCTGGTTCCCACTAGTCCCTGTAAAAACAACGGCTTTTGGCTTGAGATTTGAAGGCAAAAGCCGACATAATATAAAAGATAAGCAAGTACAAACAGTTTTGATATATTCCTTGTGTTATTTCCACAATGACGAGAAATGATGTGCAAACAGAAATGAGTTGACGTATTTCGGATGTTTGTAGGATAACATGAAAGTGTGTGTGGCAGCTTTCCTTGAATCGGGTCACTGTCTTGTTTGCTATTGAAACGAATCTGACTCATGATCGATACAAAGTGAAACATTATCACTCTCTTTGTCAAACACATAGCTAATCATCTCTTGGTTTGACATGAAGCATGAAGAGCGAAATGTAACTTCCAAATAGACAAGCGTCTATGTTCTACGGGGGGCAATGATAAACCAAAAGCGAATTAATCTTTGGCTCAAAACAACATTTTCCAAAAGAATTTACAATAGCCTTAGATTCTTCTCTTAATAGAGGTTTCTATCAAAACCTGACAAGTTGGCAATACACGTTTTTTTTAAATAAGAACTTGGCTACATGTTAGTACCAAATGTTTTTTAGAAGTTCCTTAATTTATTGAAAGAAAATTGTAGTTAAGGGTCAGAAACGTGGGTATAACAAACTGTTGGTATTAGTGTAAACAAAAATCGTCAATATGAATAAATAAATAGCAGAATCATGTCCACGTCGTTAATTTCCGTTAATTCCATGTATATTATTTTATTTCCACTTTCGTCCTCAAAAAGGATAAGGTATTGGTTTCTAAAGTTCCTTAATTACATTCTTGTGGTTCTAAAAGTATTTTCAATTTCTTATAAACCGGTTTCTAATTATAAAAAATGCGCAACTTCTTTCGGGAAGAAGATAACATCTGTTACAACTTGGTTGTATGGGTATGGGTGCCGCATACAACCTTCTTAGCCACTTACAAATGTGTTAGCATGATGAATAAAGATAGTTGAAAAAACTTACCGCTGCCTTTACGACTCTGAGTATTGCTTGTTAACTCCGCAAACAAATGCCATCGAACTTTGAAATAACCTGCTTCGACAGAACAGCACACGATTAACAATCGCAACGCAACCATTGAATAAAAATTCACTTCATAAACAAATTAATCTGAGTTTATTTGAACTTGGTATATCATTTCAAATTTAAAGTACACGCAAAAACAAACAAGTACAATGCTGGTTGATTCAAATACGATTTCGTATAATTAATGATCATTGAAGACTGTCTCGCAGTCTGACTTTGAAATTTGACTTCTTCAGAACAACATGGTTCTATCTATCCGTGTTTAGCCAGCTGAATACGCTAAAATACCCTCCATTCTACGTATCAAAATGGAAATTTAGCCTCAATCATTTGACAAAAAGGGTCTAAATATCTCGTATCTTGGACAGCTACCTCAGTAATGACTATCATGACAGAAACTTTAGAAGGTTGCAAAATAGTGTCTATTCTATTTCTTCTATCATCGTCAATAATTATAATATTTTAATGCATTTAATCATATATATTTGGATCCATGATTAAATACATTTATTTTGCAATTTCTTACATAAATGCTAACGAAATGTTATCACGTTGCTCTACTTTCTTTCGCTAGATCAAAAATAATCTAAGAATGATCATGCCCTCCTTTTCGATTGGAGAATTCTTGATGAAGTCCATCAAACTACTAAAATCATGGCATGATTTGATAAGTTTTGAGTGGAGAAAATCCTTAAGGTGTAGCTTTGAGGTAGTCCTCAATTGCAACATCTGATATTGGGCCAAAGAAATCCAAAACTTGAACCTTTACCAGCTTGATTTTTGCAAAGAAGAAATCTAAAAACATCAAGTTCAAATGGATTGAAAGAGAAACAGTTTTTCATGAAGTTACTGGATTCAAAATAGCTTGCTGCCGGAACTGATCTCTTAAAAATAGCAAAAAATCAAAATTCAAACTTACGATGTGACTCAGGCCAATGTGCCATTACTGGATGTCTCGTGAACATGGATTTCTTGGCACTTGGAACTTCATCAGGAGTTAACTTTGTAATCTTAGGAACATGGATAGAATATAACTCAGGATCTAAAATCCATATGTCATAAACCATGCAAATAGGTGTTACAGAACAAGCTTTCCCAAATGAAAAATGGATACAAATATTTCTATTGCTGGCTTCTGGATCTATTGGTTCAATAAAAAGGGGAGTATTGATCAACAAAGCCATGGATTACTTACATTGCCAAATAAATGTACCCTGCCACATCTTGGATCTTCTGGGTCCAGCTTATTCACACGACACCAATCACTCTGAGCTTCAGAGAATGTGAAAGATGCTTGGGGTGTCTTGTCCAAATCATGGGCTGCTATGTCCATTGTTGAAATATAAATCAAAGGAATTCCTGTATACAGACAAAAAGAGCAAGATTTGAAGATGCTTTGGAACATCATGCTACATGTATAGGGGCAGAGCCAGCACTGACGAAAAGGGGAGAGAAAGAGAATTTGAGGTGCCACACTTTTAACCAATAGTGAAACTTCGCACTGCGCCCTTATCTGCTCTGCCTCTAAGCATTCTCATCAAATTTGAGCACATTAAAAGGTTGATGGTGGCAATGATTGGAGGGATGTGTCCCCAAATGTACCCAGGGTTAAGTTGGTTAAGCTATGGTGCATGTAGGGTTAAATTACAATGAATGTTAGAGCTTCACTGACCAGTAGAACTGTTCACAAGTCCGTCTGAGACTGAGACAACTTCACCCCACGGGAATCCTTTCATATGGGTTGAAAAAGTTGTCAGGACACCCCATTGACTGTTATGCACTATATATCGAGCTGAAACAAAAAAAAAACAGTCAAAAGCCATCATAAGTCAAATGTTTAGTGGATTAAATTACTTGATTACAATGCTTCTTTCATCATGTATGCTTCAAGTAGTGCAAATTTATTTAACTCATTCCTCATTCATAACTTACCCATTCGTGCCTTCTCTTTATACGGAGGTCGCACACCTTGCCAATCAAACTTTTTGCTCTTGTGACGAAAAAGCATTTGGCTCTCAGTACCACGATCTGAAGAAAACAATTAATTATTGGGTAAAAGTTCCCGGGGAGGGGGGGGGGCGTTGCTACAATGAGTTAATTGTTTAAGGAGCAATTGTAGGTATATAGGATAATTCGCGAAATATATAAATTAAACACACCCCTGGTAGAAGTTCTGTTGAAACTTTGACAAGCAAGAAATCCAGATATTATCAAGAAGGTGGCCATGATGATAAAAATTGTCCAAATTGGGCCTATTCCATACGTGTTAGGCCTACCCGCAACTACAATGTTAGCGCGTGAAGACATTAGCAATTCTTGTTGGCTTGAATTTGAAATAAAATTTAACTTTTCTTCCTTGTTCATGCTTTCCACCATGTTGCACAGAACAACGAAGCACACAAAAATTGAATTAGTCGTCCAGAAAACAAGACAAAACTTGAAGTTTGATTATTATTTCACCTGTGTACCACGTGCTACTCAGATGACATCGGATTTCTCAGAAGGTGAGTGAATGCGCAGTAACATATATAGGCCATTGCGCAGGAGCATCCATGACGTATGGATATCCAGAGTAGGTGGGTGACCATGCGCAGTAACATACATAGGCCACTGCGCAAGAGTATCCATGACGTATTGATGTCCACAGTGACTTGTGTGAGGATTAGGGCTAGGGTTAGGGTTAGGGTTAGGGTTAGTGTGGCCTAAAGGTGGGTGTCCATGCGCAGTAACATATATAGGCCACTGCGCAGGAGTATCCATGACGTTTTGATGCCCACAGTGACTTGTGTGAGGATTAGGGTTAGGGTTAGGGTTAGGGTTAGGGTTAGTATGGCCTAAAGGTGGGTGTCCATGCGCAGTAACATATATATGCCACTGCGCAGGAGTATCCATGACGTATTGATGTCCACAATGACTTGTGTGAGGATTAGGGTTGGGGTTAGGGTTAGGGTTAGGGTTAGGGTTAGGGTTAGGGTTAGTATGGCCTAAAGGTGGGTGTCCATGCGCAGTAACATATATATGCCACTGCGCAGGAGTATCCATGACGTATTGATGTCCACAGTGACTTGTGTGAGGATTAGGGTTGGGGTTAGGGTTAGGGTTAGGGTTAGGGTTAGGGTTAGGGTTAGGGTTAGTATGGCCTAAAGGTGGGTGTCCATGCGCAGTAACAAATATATGCCACTGCGCAGGAGTATCCATGACGTATTGATGTCCACAGTGACTTGTGTGAGGATTAGGGTTGGGGTTAGGGTTAGGGTTAGGGTTAGGGTTAGGGTTAGGGTTAGTGTGGCCTAAAGGTGGGTGTGCATGCGCAGTAACATATATAGGCCACTGCGCAGGAGTATCCATGACGTTTTGATGTCCACAGTGACTTGTGTGAGGATTAGGGTTAGGGTTAGGGTTAGGGTTAGGGTTAGTGTGGGCTAAAGGTGGGTGTCCATGCGCAGTAACATATATAGGCCACTGCGCAGGAGTATCCATGACGTATTGATGTCCACAGTGACTTGTGTGAGGATTAGGGTTGGGGTTAGGGTTAGGGTTAGGGTTAGGGTTAGGGTTAGGGTTAGGGTTAGGGTTAGGGTTAGGGTTAGTGTGGCCTAAAGGTGGGTGTCCATGCGCAGTAACATATATAGGCCACTGCGCAGGAGTATCCATGACGTCTTGATGTCCATAGTGTTTGGTGTGAGGATTAGGGTTGGGGTTAGGGTTAGGGTTAGGGTTAGTGTGGCCTAAAGGTGGGTGGCCATGCGCAGTAACATATATAGGCTACTGCGCAGGAGTACCTATGACGTATTGATATCCACAGTGACTTGTGTGAGGATTAGGGTTGGGGTTAGGGTTAGGGTTAGTGTCAGGGTTAGTATGGCCTAAAGGTGGGGGTGCATGCGCAGTAATATATATAAGCCACTGCGCAGGAGTATCTATGTTTTCAACATTTTTCCTTTCGTTGAATATCTCAATCTCAAATATCTGCATTGGGATCTTTTGCCAACCATTTGATCTTGGGTGTGGTGATCTTTCAACTTCCAAGTTTTACTTTTTTGCAAGGTCTAGAGAATTAGGATGCCTAGAGAGTAAGTAATAAACTTATTTTTGCTATATTATAATCAAATAAATGAATTATTACTGTCCGTGAGAGGGAGGAGAAGAGAATTATCTTGGCAGTGCCAAATGCATGGGTCAGTTAGGCAGGATTTTCAGTTTACGACTGAAGCAATAAATAGCGTAAATTTATATATCGATGAAGCGCTATTACTCTGCTGCTTAGTATGAATGTCGGATAATATTTTCAGAAGACTCCCGCTATCCGAAATTATGCCCCTTTTGTATGAAGCCTAACCTCCTGCACTTGTTTCCGTACAATGAATGTTTTGTAAAAAGGTGGGCGGGAGTCTGAAAAAGTGAACGTGGTACACATCTCCTCTTTGGAACAAATTCATTTTTTATTATAGTCATTTTAAAATTTTCATCTATTATTAACATGTCATTTATTTTAATTATTTTTTATTTCAATTGAAAATAGCGATCCTGTTTATGATGCGGAATTGGTCGCCGTCTGCGAAAAGCTTTGGGATTTGGACAAAAATCGTCTTACCCCAGATGTTGACTATAAATTAGATTTGCAAGGAAAGACAAGGTTTTCTTATGATGGTCCAGATAGAGCAGAAGATCCATTGTTTGAATTTGTTGATGCGAATGTTTTGAAAAAAGACACATTCAAAGGTATTTGATCATGTCACTGTCACTTTTGATAAAGACAGTATTTAATGTATTGAGGTAGGAACCAGGTGGGCATCTAAGGCACGTGTCCCCAAATTTTGATCATGTGTTCCCTTAGAGTAGAAAGGTGCGCTTTTTGATTAGAGAATTATACTTTTTCAAGTAAAGAAATGCCCTTTTCTTGAATTTATGTTGATAAAGGGGCACCTAAGAACTTTTCCTGGCCCTCACAGCTATTTTGAATTTTCAAATTTCAAAATACGTATAGTTGTCCTTTCTATTAGTAACTGGGTACTAGCAGTGGAGCATGGAATGCTTTATTTGAAAGTCCATACCCCCAAATTTCAAGTGCCTTCTTTGCCCCCGTATATGGTTCAAATTCGATTAATTTAGTCGTAACCATTTCCATTTCTTCATGGTCAGCATTTATAGCATTGTTGGATAATTATGAAAATGAAACTGGCCTACCAGAAGTTGTGACAAAGCAGGAGCAACAAGAAAACTGGCGATTTATCAATCTCGTATTTGATGCGGATGTCATGAAAGAAGCATACAAATTTCTCAAGTCAAAGAAATTGGTAAACCCGGATATTGATGAATTCAAACGTGATTTCTATAAATTGTGGTTTTATTTGTACAGAAGTACAAGAGGCGAGAGGTAGATTTGTTATATATTTTATATTCTTTTCCTACTTTGGGAACTATTATATTTTTTATAATAGTTCCTTATAATAGCTCCCCATGAACATTTTTCTGAAAGTATTCTTAATTATGCCATTGGCTTTACTATCAACTCTACTCTTGTCAACATGCTGTGACTGTGCTGTGTTGTCCTTCAGGTCATTCAACTCCTGGTGATGCTATAAACCTAATTAACCTTTGTTTTTAGTATTTTTTTTGTGCTGATAAACAAACATTACTTTTTGTCATTCTCTTAATGTTGTCAAGATACTCTATTCTAAAAGTATTTTCAGTCATGTTTGTAAGCTCTATTATGGTAAGCTCAAGGGTTCGTATTTTTTTGCAGAGCACAAGATTCTTCTGGTTTTGAACATGTATTTGTGGGAGAAACTCGTGGGGATAAACAAGTGATTGGCTTTCACAACTGGATTCAATTTTACTTGCAAGAAAAGTTAGGAAATGTTGATTACAAGGGTTTCATATCGGGTGCCAAGGTAATATTTATTTAATGCAATTAATTTAATATTCGTCCTTTTTACTGCTTTATCATGTGACTCTTTCTTCAAACCACATCAATGAAAAGTTATTCCTTGATCTGTGTTTTTATTCAAAGTCAAACAATTTATTGAATAAAGTCACTGAACCAAATCTCCTTCGTTTTCAAGAGCTTAGCCTTGCTTCTCCAGTTGACAGAGTGACATTACTTTCCAAAATGTTATCTGAAAATCTTGTTTAGAAATTAAAGAGGAATGCTTAACTTTTATTGCTTTTATCCACTGCAAATACCTGTGGTATTGGAAACCGGTTTTCTAAACTGGAAAAACACGTTTCGTGTAATCCCATGATATGATGTTTGCAACCTATTTTGAATAATGGTGTTGTTACTTTTACGCAGTGCAACTGTTTGCAAAATGTGGATTATAATAAAGACAAGACTTGTCATATTGTTATGATGTTTTTATAAGAGATTTGTTTGTAAGAAACCACAAAACTAGTCATTGATGGGATTGACATATAAATAAGCTGTTGATATTCAAGTTCATTGACCTATTCAAAAGTTTAACTTGTTTTTATTTTATTTTATTTTATTCTATCTATAGAACCCTCATTTGGTGACAATCCAGTTTACATGGAAAGGCGAGACGAAACCCATTGGATCGTCGCTGATTGGCGTTTCACCAGAATTTGAGATCGCCTTGTATACAACTGTATTTCTAATGGGTTATGAATCTGCTAATATAACCCTTGGAGGCGAAGATGTAATCATCAAATGCCATAAGTTGGCAGGCAAGATCCGCACTTGCTATCCTGTCATGCCTCGATAAGTTCACTCTGTCTTGAAGCGTTTCACAAAGCGCATGGATTTTTCGCGTACATGGTCGAATGGTCCAGTATTTTCCTTCAGCATAAGCCACAGTTTTTTTTAAATATTTATACAAATTTTTTGGGGGAGTCTTTGATAATTTTCTTTATGAATTTACAATATATTTTATTAACTGAAGGCCGTTATACTTTAGAACCAATTCCTCAATATCGAGGTTGGCTTCTTATAAAAAAAATGTGTACACAAATTTTATAATTAGTAGATATTGGAAAAAATTTGTTTACAACTGTGTTTTATTTACTGACGGTGAATTTTCTTGAAATATTAGTCATGTGTTAATCTCGAGTTAACCCGGAAGATGTTAACTTCTGTTTGGCTCAGCTGATCTGGTCTCAAAACTTTTTGATCTTGCAGACCATTGCGACAGAGTAGATTCCCATGACGTAACGCATTCCTAAATATGGGTCTGACCCAGTCCAACCTGATTGGTCAATTTGTAAAATGAAAATCGAAAGTTGATGAAATTAAGTCCACTTCCGTTAAAGCAGATGGTCCATCTATTTTCCTGTGAGATAATTGGCTAATAACGTGGTCTGTCATTACGTCACTTCCTTCACAGTAAAACCTGTCAAACTTGAAAATTTGGTCTGCCACGGCCTTCTCCTCTCATCAGGTTCGAAGAAAGACCAAGTGATTGAAGGAATAGACATGAACTTGTCGCAACTCGTTTCTTTATTAACAAACGCTGGTTTACTTTGATCTACAAGGAAGTGATTAAACTAAAGGTGTAAATAAACAACGTGTCTTCTTGCATTATATCAGCGTTTTCTGGCTATTATCAACTTGGGGAGCTTTTTCATATGCAGCAACTTTCTAGAAATCCTCGTGTTTCATTCAAGGTATTTGAAATTTTTTTTTGAGCTTGAATGAAATAACTTCACACAGACACATATGTATTCGAGTACTATATCACGTCTTCTGTATCTTAAAGAATGCATATGATATCGAATTAATGAACATAGAATTGGCTTGCATTTTGTATTATTTCAGTTTTAATGGTATCTTTTTTAAACAATTTTTGAAGCGTTTAAGTAAGTCGCTTTACTCTCTAGCTTATTTAGGCCAACATTTTGAGTGCGTCGCAGCACGTCCTACGGCAAACATCACAGCGTGTTTCGCAGACTAGACCTGGCCGTCTTTGCCTGTGAAGCTCGGCAAGGGTATCAAATTCTCAATCTTGCGAAATATGTTTTAAAAACGAAACAAAATGCCACGAAAACTGAACCGTGTCCCACCTTAAAGCCTTGAGATTCAGAGAGTTTTAGTCCTGTTTAAATAGTTTAATTTGTATTATCCTTCTTCTGTTGTGTAAAGTCAGGTTTATGTTCCACATGATATTCCAGACGTTTTCACCACTACTGTCTGGAATAGAAGTGCGTTATTGACCCGACTGTCTTGACTATTCAAACAAATTCCAGACTTTGACATAAGTTTACTAATATTTATTTGCATTTTCCAGGTGACATATTGAACATTAAATGTAAGTGATGCTGTAAGACAATGGAAGATGATAAATCTAACATTTCCATTCAAACATACGTTGTCCCCCCATCACCAATTGTGGCTCAGAGCCATGTGCCCCTTGTTGTGAGCAATGTTGGTGGCAATGCAGTGTTTGGTAAACTCGTTTCTGCTGTAAACGGATTGCCAGGAATACAAAGTACCAATCAAACCGTCACTGTTCTTCCTGTTACTGGAACGCAGCAAATTCCAACTCTTGATCCAACTGGAGTTGCAGGTATTCAACACGTCACTCTTCTTTGTATTGCAATAAAGGATATAAGTTGGTTTGTATATGATAAAAACCACTCTTCAGTCTGGTATATCAAGCCAGACAATCTTCTCTCTGAAAGTTACATAAGCAACAAATGCGGGATAGTTACTTCATTACATTGCAGCTGGAAGTTTATTAATAGCTTCACGATTCCATCTGCAAGCTTTAAGCTTAAGCTCTACAACTTTAAAATTAGCAATGTACCAATTAATAATTCATCTTTCTTATATTTCTACTTGTATTTTATTTGTGATCTGCTCTCTTTGGAATCTTGATTGCTAGAAAATGCAAAAAGACTCTCTGTATGTTGAAGCTGGGAGCTTCAAACAATGTGCATAAAATTTGACTTGCTTCTTATTTTTTGTCACAGAGCCAATGCCGTATGGGGGATCAGGTGTGATTTACGCCTTGTCTCAATACTCACCATTTATAAGCATACCAAGATATCAAAACAGTGCATTATCATCAAACCAGCCTCAGATTGAAGATGAGTCTAGTAACCATGCCATCGGAGACGGGGATGTGCATAGCATCACAACATCAACTTCAAATATATCACCGTCTGTGCAAGAGCAAACTGTTTGTAATGAACCAGGTATTTGAATTTGAATATGATGTATCAGTGTGCTTCATTAGCTGCCTATCTTTTATTGCATGCAGCATCAACCATTTACCACATAGCCACTGCCCATGCTTAACTGAAGCTATCAGCCTTCGTCTGCCAGCATAATCAGCTTATATCACAGCATAGCCACAGTTTGAATAAGGCTGAAATGTCTGCATGAATCGCAGCATAATTAAATCTGATATCATGTTTTCGTTTTAGGTAAATGCCAGGCAGGTGGGGAGGTGAGGTTAAGTTATCTTGCTGATAAACTGGCTTCCATAAACCTGCCAGATGGATTTGTATTGGTTGGAGCAAAATCACCAATGCTAATTGGCATGACGTTGGTCGCAGCTGTGGACAAGCGATACCTGCCATCGGAAGGAAATTCTGTTGCCATGCTCGGGTTTAGTGGAAATTGCATTGGTTGTGGGGCAACTGGGTTTAGATATTTCACAGAATTCTCAACGCACATTAATCTGAAACTTGCAACACAGCCAAAGAAACAAAAGCATTTGAAATATTATATTTTAAAAGACAAGGATGGAAAATGGACAAAGGGGGCTTTGATTCCATGGAAGGGCACAGGTGATTTTGTATTTTCTTTTTTTGTAATTCGTGGAACTCTCATCGTGCCATCTTACTGATCACTTGAGAAAATAATGAAGTGAAACTGTAGAGATTTGCTGCCCGCTCAATGAAGCATATTTAAAAATAAAATCCTTTGGGGAAGACAAGGTACTAAGTTATTTCAAGTGTTTGTCAAATTGATGCTCAGTGGAGACTGGAGGATCTAACAGGTCAGAAGACCAGGTCCTTAGTTCTTTATATATGGGATTTATTGCATCAGGATTTCACGATATATGACAGTACTATATTCATAACACATCTGGTTTGATGTTTGTGAAGAGAGAGCATCAGTTGTGTCCTGTCTTTTATGCTTTATATTTTTGTTTATTAATCCTATTTCCAGACATTGGCTTTGAAATCCTCCCTTTTTGGATTAAAAATTTATTGGAAAGTACCCAGAGAATTAAAGGATTCTCTTGTTTCCACAAACATTTTTCACTGTAATTAATCCCTATTGGAAACGAGGCTATATCTAAGCTAATTAGCTGGCCGTTATCGCCATTGCCTTTGACGAAATATTTTGCAATTGCAGAAACAAGAAAGCGAAATTTACCCATGTACAATATGGCTGCAACATCTGTGGGAAGAACACCGGAGTTGGTCACCCCATACACGATGCAATCTTCAAAAGGTACGTCTATTTCTCACATCTAAATATTGCCAAGGTAGTTTGGGCACGAACTTCTGCTCTTTTCAATACAGCTCTTTATGTTGGTCCTTATGGGTGACTACTAAATACTCTATCAACTCTTACTTTTGTACTTTCGCCTCTAGAAAATGCAATGCCGATGTTGCTTACGTCACAGCAAGTTATGCTCCAGCCAACCTCATTTCCAGCAGCCAAGAAACAGAGGTTTGGCCTCGATCTCAACATAGATATCGCGTCGGACTCCAACGCAGCGGTGATGACAACTTCGGCAGTCGGCCCCGCAAAGACAAGCTATGGTAAGTGGTTGTAAGTGTTGCAAGCATTGGAGGGATATCGAAATGTTTTAAACAGCTATAATATTTTTTGTCATCGTTTATTTCCAGGGCTGATGCCAGTAACATCGCCAAAACCAGACACAGACATTTTCTTGACATTTAAGAAGCCCATATCATCAATTTGCGGCGTGCGCCCCGTACTCTTACTTTGTCAGAACAATAATTTCAAACTGCCAAACAACGTCAATGACATCATCATCAGTGATTTGTTACATGGTTGTTTTGATTCACCCTCATCAGGGGACAGTTGTCCTATTTCAACCGAATCCACGTACGTCAACAAAGGGTCCATAATGGCAACAGGCTCTTTGATGAAATCTCAGGACATTGACAGCAAACAACCCCATTCGCACATGGAACAGAACGCAGCCAGCACTCTGATCAGCATGGGTTCTAATACCAATACTGTATCAACTACAGCCGGCTCTGTACCATCCATGACGGCAGCCACTGCTACCAATCGACCGCAGTCTTTGCAGGTGCAGAATGCAGCGGGATCAAGCGCCACGTACCAAGCCGCAGTGGAGAGCAGTAGCCAGAAATTGCCTCACGTTGCATCTATACTTGTTCTCATTCAGTACCTCGCAGCCTTGGAAGAGTATAACAACATCTCTCGCGAGGAGATCGAAGGTTTACTACAGAGAGCAAGACTTGACATGTCGTCATCCCGAAGTCAGGTGGTTCTCTCGCAGTTGGGAAATGTGTCTCTGGGACAACTGCCTGTGATCGCGAATTTACTCGCGAGTTCTTCGAAAGGTCGCGTCAAAGTCATAACATCGAGCTTTTCATTCCAAAACGGAATCTTTAAGGCGTTGCGCTGGGTTCACGACACTTTTGCGCAGACGAAATCGGGTAAAGTGAAAAACATCCCAAATTTCATTGTGATTCTTTCGACTCCGAATCAAGGACCTCCGGAGTTCTGTGTTCTTGTAACAGGCATAACTCACGCTAAACTGCTGGCGGAATCACTTGGGCTCCAAGGCATTGTCAATTCACCGTTTGCCAAAGATATCGAGAAGCTGAAATATCATTTCCACCAAACAGAGCATGCATTGAACTCGCAACTTGCTACTTTTAAAAAGACAACTGGTGCCCAATGCTTCTATCCTTTCAGTGCTCCTGTGGTGGGGCGAATAACAAACTCTGATGCATCGATTTTCATACCAACACAAGCACCGACAGCCACCCTTCAATCCAGCTCGCAGGCCATATTCGCCAATCAGTCATCAATGGCTCAGCAATTACTTACTCAACTGTGCACCATTGCTGATGATACGGACGTGCTAGAGTTGCCTTCGTTTGCACGTGTAGAACTGTTGATCGTCGTGCCTCACAACATGTCATTGTATCGACAGACGATCAAACGTCTTTCCGAATCTGGCATTCTATTCGATCTCGGCCTCGAGACGGAGGAGAATGCGATGGATTACAAGACCGGTGAAAAATACGTCATCACGTATTCCGATTGGCAAATGAGCATCAACAAATGGGATATGTTTGTTAAGAGAGCTGTGAAGCAAACACACACGTTGTTTGTGTTGATATTTGATCAGTGCCAGAATTACTGTCTGCCACAGGGAATGCCAGATGTTTTGCCGAATTTGAAAGAAGTGTTTGAATCCACAAATGTCATACCGCTTTTTGTCACCGCCGTCCCGTTCATGTTCCAAACCAGACAGTCATTTATTGATCCGGATAATGAAGTATTTTGGACTGATGCCAGGAAAATTGCAGGTAAGCACTTCAGTTTTAGAGATAAATGAAAAAGTATTTTGTCCATCATTATTTTTATTCATTTGTTGACAATCAATTACTGCTTTTTTACTTTAGGCAACTCTTCGAATTTGTTGGATGACAAATGCGTGAAAGTTAATGACCTGGACATGTTGTATTTTGGTATCAAAGAGTATACTCACTCTACAAGATGGTATCAACAATACCCACTTATCAGACACGAGGAAACATTTGATAGAATTGTCACAAGAGCCAGCAGGTATAAATGTTTAAATTCATTAGTGATACATCCATCTGTATATCTGCAATATCTCCCATTGTATATATGCAATATCTCCCGCTGTATGTCTGCAATATCTTTTATTGTATCTCTGCAATATCTTCAATTATATATATCTCCAGCTAACAGTTGACTAAAGTCCAAAAACCTGAGAGCCCAATCCACGCTTATCCGAACCCTGATCTAATGCACCTTTCTATTTTGCTTAGAATCAATGACACACCTTATAGCATTGTGGATGGATTTTTGATCGTTCGCCTCTATCGCGCAGCAATTATGGTTGCCGGTGGAATAAAAACAGCAGAGCAATACTGTGTACTATCGTTCCTTCAAGTCATCAGAGATATTGTGGAGACACCATTGAAGAATCACGACGGCTCTGGCTACATGCTGCTCATCAGAGTACCTAATGTCGATTTGGGAAGATACTGCTATGATACGTTGAAGGAGACCAGGAATAGGTAGTGTTTTATATTAATTTTGAGCTGTTTAATTTCATTCCTTGCTTAAGGACCTGTTGGGGTTTTGACTTTTCGGTAGTAGCATACGAGAAAGAGTTTTATGCAGATCTGTCATCTAAGTCATCTATGGATCCTAGTTTCCTAATATTATAGCAATTGATTGTTGGCTACCCCAATGTTATAGATTCTAAATGCCCCTCACTGCCAGATTCCCCTAACCCCAAAGCTCTTTTCATACTCAGTGTTTCTTCCTGTAATATTTGATTTTGTTTTCATTTGTCTTATCGAGTTTACTCATTGATTTTAGTGTTGGGTTTCAATATCGCTTTGACGTTATCTTTGATGATGGAGAAAATGATTTTGAACTGGATGAGCACTTTCTGAACAGAATGAGAGCATGGAGGACGATTAATGGTAACTACTATCGTTCTATTTCATCTGTCCTATAAAAAAGGCATATTTAATTTTTCGTGCCATTAGATCCAATGTTTAGGAGACCAATGTCTCTGAACTCCAAGAGTCTAGCTTCATTCGAGCATTTAATTCGGTCTCTTAAACCTCGGCATGGCTAGCAGTCTGTTTGAATGTTATATCCATGTTTCATCTATTGTTATTTATTTTTTTAGGTGACACAAATTCTGATAGCTGGCACCCTCGTTGCCTGGAAGAACTTCTTGATTTGTCGTGCATTCTTATTTACGCTGGGAAAGACCGTACTGGGCAAACATTTCCAAGGTGTGTACTGGCAATTTACAATTTTCATATGTTAATAATATAGCTGGGTACATTGTAGAGATATGGTTCAATGTCTTTAATGATTTCTCTCAGATAATAATGATCGATTTTCTATAGTAAATTAAAAGCATTTCCATGTTCATTGATTTTATTTCATTTTCCTGTTTAGGTCATTGAAATACTGTGATCTCAGATTGGTTGATAACGGTAATTTTTATCGTTCTGTTTTGGAAACGGAAATCGGTTCTGTTGCCTGCTATCTGACCGTCAATGAATCGGGTAATCCAACCATGGTAAACAAACATGTCGTGACAAACAGCGTAAGAAGCAGCGTTGGAACTACCTATCTGGATGAGCCATTGATTAAGGCAGAGCCAGAAGATTTATCAATCCAAAACAAGCCAACTCAATCCGTTGAATTACCGATTACAAGCGATACACAAGTTGAAGACCACAACAGTCGCTTCTCATCCAAGTATCCTCTACCTATCGTCTTTGTTTCCAAAACTGTCTGGCAAATCATTCATTCCAACGGTGGACAAAGTGGCGGCCAACCAAGGTTGATCAATCTGAATTCAGATCCAAATACTCGATGGATCGATAGCAATAGGCCGACTTTAGTAAAGAGCAATCCGGCTCATCAATCCAGATACTACAGGTACGTAATCGATTTTCAGATCTTTTACACATGAGCCTCGCGTACTCGTGTATCTTATCCTTCAAAGCACCCTGATATTTCTCTGATGCTTCTCCCATTTATCCGCTGTCTCTTACTTTTCTACCGTCTTGCACATCATTCTACCCCCCTTCACAACCTTTCAGGGCCTTTCGCGTCTTTCTGGAAATTCTCATAGAATTACGAAATATCTGATATCAATCTAATGATGTTTTTCTAATTCTAGGAGATGCACAATCGCTCGACAGGCTCGTAAATTGCTGACAACTCCCGGCACCTCTTCACCGCCGTCTCCAAACTCTACTGGTAGGCTATGCTCAATTAGTTCATGATTTTTAAACTGAGAATACCTTGATAAAAATTTAAATCATCTTTTGTTATAGATGATAGCAAGCAGTATACTTTCAGTCCATTAAGTAAAGAGATAATCAAAAAACCCGGTAAAATAAGTTTGTGTTTGCTACTTAGCGGAGCAATGAATCAGCGTTGTTAATGATTTAATTTCTTCATTTCATCGATGATCATTTTATCGTCTAGGTGGAAATGTTTACTTGTCTGAAACGGCGAATGACGATGATTCAGATGAAGATGATAATGATAAAGAGCAATTCCATCCAAGGTGCTTGCTCTTGTCTGGACCTCCACAGGTAACCATTTCAACTATTTCTCCACCTATATCTCTCCAGTATACGGAGCCATGTTTCTGTGATATGTCCATCTATGTCCACAATGTATCCAGCTATCTATCGGCAATATATCTAGCTATATTCCTGCCATATACCCAGCTCTATCTCTGCAATATATTTAGAAATAAATTTGTAATTTTTGCAGGTTTATCTATTCGAGATATCTCGATTTATCTACACAATATGTTCATCGATTCCCCTGCCATATATCTATCTTTATATCTGCAATACATCTATTTATATACCTGCTATTTATCCAGCTATATCTCTGCAATGTTTTTGTCCATATTTCTGCAATATGTTTAGCTATCTCTTTGCAATATAATCAGCTATCCCTCTGCAACATATCCATCTTCAACTACAATATGCCCATCAATACTTCTGCAATGTATGCCCGTTTATACATCTGCAGTTTTTCCAGCTATATCTATACAATATATCTCGATAATTTAATTATATGTCAGGTTGGAAAGACTGGCGCTTATTTGCATTTCGCTCGACTTCTCCACTCGATGTTGATGAGACTGAAGCGTGTTGATGTCTACGACAATCGAGTTTCCTATGCCCCTGCGTTGGATCCAATGGAAATTTGTGGCATTGTTGCATTGCACCATCCTCAATGGCCTGACATCACGAAGGTATCAGAGACAGAATTCATCACGGAATTTCTAGACAGTGAATTCAAGAGTTTCAGTCGTGTGCACATCTCATCAGTGAGCAAAGACAGCAAGCCTGACAAGAAGCAAGAGATCCAGATGCTCAAAAGAACCTCGGATATCAAAGACATTGGCGGCCAGCAGATTGTTCCAGTCATACTGGCAAATTGTGCATCGCACGATACACTCCATCACTGCGACAGTTGCAAGTTTTACAGAGAGGGAATGGGTGGAGATACGACGAAAGTACTTGATTATCAGCTGCTTGGATTCGGCGATGAAAATGCAGAGGTAAAATAATCTAATCTTCTCAACTCCATTCTTTAATATAGCTGCCGTATAGTGTAGTGCATGCTATACAGTGTGGTATTGATTTGAATGCGTAATAGCACTGTGTGTTATATTGATTGCATTATATGTTCTGTATGTATTGATATTATTGCATAAAGCACTGTATGTGTATTGGTATAAGGCTGCTGGCATTCATATACATATTGTTTACATAACATTCATGTACGTAGAGTGCTCACGCTCATATGCTACGTATTGTCACTCTCGTATACTACGCTGAATAGCACTCGGCTACTAAATCAATCCAGTGATTTTGCAGCATCGATATGCATAGCCTTTTTATTCCTTGTAGGTTGATATACAGTTCATAATACCAGTGATGCACATGAAGTATTTCACCATTGACGAAGAGCAACAGGCTGTCAAAGGACTTTTGATGCCGAAGATAAATGTTGGTACACCATTTCCGAAAATTGTCAAGACAGACGAGGAGACCTTGCTTGGAAGAAAAATCAAAACTCCAATTTTAATGGCCAGCTCGGAAGGCCAGGAAGAAGGTATTATTTTCAGTATGGAAATTATAATGGCTACTGGCTTTATTGAATATTGTGCATGGCTTATTTGTGGGTGATATTATCGAGTAATTTCCTGGATTATTTCAGATGGAGTTAATATGATTTCTTGATGCGTTAGTGTTTTTTTCAGGTCTTTTGAATTTGTTTCACGCCATGGAAGAGACGGATCATATTCACATCACTTTCGTCAAGCAAAGTGAAATGGCCATCTATCAGAAGAATTGGCCTAATCATGTCTTTGCTATATTACCGCAAGAATTTGATGAAGCGAGTTTTGGAGCAGTCAAACAAGTAATGAAGGTGTGAAGCTTTATTTGCATTTGACACCTGCTTTTGCTCAGCTCTATGCATCTGTTTGCTTGTAACAGTTGATGCAATGTATATGTGTTGCTGTTGAATCAGTTTTTTTGTTTTTCTGGTTGTACGAGGAACTGTAGCAATGTATGGATAAGAAATATACCACTATATCCTTACATCACTTCCAGCTACATTTTTTGCAATTGCAGCTACCTCTCTGTAGCATGCGCATCTATCTACTTTTATAATTTCTACCATATATTCTTTATAACTGGATATCATTTAGTTCTTATTTTTTTATCTGCAGTTATTTGCAAGGCAGAATTACGAATTTGAAGTACAGCGTCAGAATGTTGATTCAGATAAAGATGAAGACATTTGGCCTTTGATTCTCATAATGTCTGACAATGTTGTCATGTGGCAACAAGCTGGAAAGGACAATGAACCCATAGGGTAAGTTGATTTCATTTCAATATCTATGTACCTAACAGCTTACAAGCTGCTTGGCGGTATTAAAAGGTAAACAAATGTTAGGTTAGACGTTTTGAGAGGTGCTTCTTTCTTGCACCACATTAACACGCGTGTTTCTATGTATGTATGCATGTTTTTACGAATTGTTTACAGGGACAACGAAGACGACAGTGGATCTATGGATGCCGATGCATTATTACCATCAGCTGATACAACACCCTTATTTGATATCATGAAACTGGTTGAAGCAACACCTCATGTTCTGCATTATGGTATAATCGGACTGCGACCATGGAGTTCTTCTCAATTCGATGTCCCAATGCACGGGTTCATACGCACCTTTATTCATTCGTGCATCTTCCTGAACGTCAAGCAAACTCAGAATGTATCCTTCAGCAATACGAAATACATTGGAGAGAATATCGATTTCCAATTATGCCTCGTGGAGAACAATATTCTCACATGCAGGTTTGAGCATTTGAGCTTCATGTGTAAACTCACGGCGAGATCTGGCTGGCGAGTGCCGCTGCGCACACAAAGCTGGGAGCAATCGGATCCTACGGAGGAGGGAAACTCATTTGCTCATCTCGTTGCTCCTCCGGATCGCGAAGAATTGAAGACGATCAGTGCGCCCCCGCATCTAGTCATGCAGAGATACCTGGGTCTGGGTGGGAATATTCTGTTCCCTGCATCAGTTGGAAAAGCAGACCATCCTGTTCTCGTCATTGGAGGCTATACAGATCTTGGTCGGGACATTAGCGTATGTGTCATCAATGCTGATACGAATGGTGAACTGAATGTTGCTACGTCACATCAAATGGATAAAGTCTACGGTGGTCTATTGCTGTACGATTACCCCGCGTGTTTGAACAAAGAGTTCTTGTCGAAGTTCAGTTTCATTGACGATGCAAAGCTATGCATCGTTTCCAACGATCGCTACACAATGAGGGAGGAAATAGCTCGACTGGACTTGGAAGAGAACTGGAGATTCCGATTCAGAGATGAATACCAAACTGCGACCACGTGTGATGGAAACAAGAAGCCAGTCTTCTTTCTCACAGGCGTGATTGGATGATTGTACATACCACGTGGTTGATCTCTGACCAATCAGATGTTCCCATATAAGAGGTGGAATTATATTTATTCAAGGCAAGGTGAAGGTGCCTGGTTGTCATCTTGGCATATCAATGTAGAATTTTGAAATGGATTTAACTTAGTTGAAGAATTGGTAAGTAATTCGATTTGAGAAAGGAAAATGGAATTCCACCTTCTTATTGAAAGAAGTTTTCTTCAAGCAGATGCTATCATCTGAATACAGGTAATATTATTTTTTATTGGCGGTTGCATACCCGCAGTAGGCCGATCAACAGGCAGACAGACAACATATATTAATCAAAACCAGTTTATTGATTAACTACAATTCTCTATGATTTTATATAAATTTCGTATCAATTTGAAACGCTAGGATTCCCAGTTCATATTTTGCACCACTGAGCAGAAGGTGCACAGGTGGATCCCCCGTCATACTGGACACGTTGGGAATATTTAATCATTATTATACGTCAATGCTGAGAGGGGATAGACGGGCGTAACTAGTACCCTTTTGTTCTGGCTCACGCAGGGCCATGAGAACTGAAACTGGGGTTTTGTGTGCCAATAACGGGGTATGTATCTACTATAGTTGCCTCCCGGGTCCCCCTTTTTGGGGTGGGTTTTGGGATAATTGTTTATTGATGTGCAATTTCTGCTCACGTGAAGACACTACGCACACACCAGAATCGTTCACCATCCTGGGATAGGGACCAGCTTTTTTATTATTTATCCTCAGTGAAATATATTGAGTTATTATTGTTTAAGCAAAATTTATTTTTTGCCTTGATTTTAAACCAATATAATTTATGCAAGTTATATCGCACAGAATAGTTTGTTTGATTGTCTTCTTGATAATAGAAGAGGGAGCAATTTACCAATCACGGCATATTCTAATTGTGTCCCAAAACATTAGAGCGCTGTTCCTTTCCCCGTGTGTCTTTTGAACGCACTGTCATTTATTTCCCGTGCGTAGCCTCTGCGTGGGCGATTTTATAAACAACAAAGCAAGCATATTTGGTAATAGGACACGATCTAGAACAATAAACCATTGTTATCACTCTGCTTGATAACATCGTGATCAGCTAATCAAATTTGTTCGAAGTCCGTGATTGAGCACATGTTTTCTTAGAGCATGTTCCTAATCACGTGCTAGCTCTACGCTGATTGGCTGATGACATTGCTATTTTGAACTGTGATTGGTTAAGCCCATATCCCACCCCTTATGAACTACGTACTTTGCCAATGGCCGGTCTAGCCTTCAAAACAAGAAATATTTCCTTTCATATCCGTGTAGTCCGTGTTAGATGGTTGACACTTGGTATATTTCTGATCTTGAATTTCTGATTTTGAGAATTTCTTGGCAGAAATAATAAATGATTTTGTGTTTTATAACACTTTGAAACTTAGTCTGTGTTGATACAAAATGGCTGAGATATTACCTTCTCCTCCGAATTCACCGAAGTCACAAAGCAATTCAGTGAGTAAACTTTGATATTTTCGTAGTTAGGCCATCTTTTGGTTCCACAGTGCATTCATTATTCACATTAAACAGCAGCATTCAACCAAGTATTAAATATTCAACAGTATTTTATTTATTGCTAACATTAGTCTTTTTTTATTTCTAGCATGATGATTTACGAAACTCAAAAAGGAGCTGTGGCTCAACTTTATCAAATACAGTGGACTTTGAGGCCGTCCAGTCACTGCTTGCCATGAGTCAGAGCCACTGGTCCCCTCCTAGCCCACCAAACTCAGAAAGCAGATCGAAAATTCCCGATTCTTTCACTGAAGAACGAAATATGGAAACTTGTGAAGAAGATAGACCTTGTCAAATCAAGTCTGTGGAAAGAGCAGACTCGAAATTCAAGCAAGACCTCGAAATTGACAAGGTACCGACATATCTGGTATTTTTCCTGCCTGCTATTTGTAGTGTAGTGGCAGGTTGAAATCTGCAATAGAGCTTTAAATCCGTCAAAGTAAAAATGCCTTAAGGTCTAAAATACTATCATGAGATGTGATTTATCATTTTTTCCAAAAATAATCACAATGAGTTCAGAAGGGCATGGCCTTTCCAAACTCGTGACTTGGTTTTGTCTAAAATATCAGGAGCCATTTCAATTTCAAGGTTTACAGTTGCACGAAGCGATTGTTCCGGTTTTTGTTGACCACATAATTTGCTCTGATTTGCATTTCTATAAAATACTGGGCAAACTGTCAACAAAATATTGTATTTGTTGGTGTCAGAGTATTCACTGAATACACGAACTTGCTCACGACTTTTTGTTTTTATCTCTCGTGACTGCTGGTCTCAAACTTGAGAAGAAAAGTTTAAATTTCTAACAATGCATTAATTTCTAACAACGCAAATATTGCCCGAGATTATATTTCCTATTTATTCTATCTTTTTTATGGTTTTTCTATCGTTTTAGTCAAAATCGAAAGTACTATTTGAATATGTTTACCCTGCCCATTTCAATCAAGATATTTTTTCTCCATGAGTCACGAGATTCACTTTTGTTTTATTGTCAAAAGGATTCCCCCTTTTTGCAGCCGTTGTTTTCCTTATTTTTCACGTGTCATTAATAAAAATATCACATGAAAACGTTTTATTGTCCTCGACACTGGAATTATTGATGATGATTATAGTTGTGTTACTTGAAGTAGTCATGATTAACAGATGTTATATGCGAATTTCGCTTCGTATCTTTCAGGCGAAAGATAACAGATTATCTGGCAAATTTATCACTCAAAATATGTCCACAAAACTTCCTTTGGCTCCTGCGATAACATCAAATTTATCATCACATCAAACACAGGCGATTTTCATACTTTGTCCAATACCGTCAAATAAGTCATTTGAACAACTCAACCAACAGTTACAGCAGTCAAACCATGTCAACAATAGTAGCAGTAGTAATAACATGACATCTGAAGTATCGGTGGACAGACAGAGAAATCATATTTGCACATTTACAGATTGTGGTAAATCCTACCTGAAAAGCTCACATTTAAAGGCACACATCAGGACTCACACAGGTATGTCTTGATAAGTCATCAAAACTCCATTTTTCAGTCTGCTGCCTCAAAATATCTTTTTTCGAGTTTGGGGATGATGATGATGATTATTATTGTTATAAGAACAGTTATTTCAAGGGGATTATTGAATACAAGAATTTTTTATTATACGCATTAATTTTGTGGCTTACATTGAAAAAAGTTTGCAAAGGGTGGGGGAAGTTTGCAGAGGACAGAGAATTAAATAGAATTACAAATTTGTTATTTTTATAAAAAATGAAGAAATGAAAATCTCAATATATCTGGGCCCAATCCAGTCCCTTGTGGAAAACAAGCAGAGTGGAGTGGTTAGACAACCCCACCATAGCCCCCTAATGTGTACCCCTGCATCAGAGTTGCCAAATATTTCTATGTGCTTATATACATTTCTTTTATTTCTTAGGCGAGAAACCTTTCAGATGTGATTGGGAAAGTTGTGATAGGTCATTTGCACGGTCCGATGAACTTGCAAGACACAAGAGGACACATACGGGAGAAAAGAAATTTGGTTGTCCCCTTTGTGGCCGAAGGTTCATGCGTTCCGACCATCTTACAAAGCATGCAAAGAGACATCTAGCTGCAAAAAAGATTCCAGGTTGGCAACAAGAACTTAACAAATTGAATGAAGTTGCTGCATCAATGACATTTCAGTATCCTACTTTGGTTGAAGAAAAACACACAAATGTAATGAAAGAACAGCTTTGTAAAAAGATGGTAAGAATCATAAAACCCGGGCAGTGTGTTGCCAGAGAATAGAATGAAACAAGTATGTTTTTTCTTCAGCAAATTACTTTGCAAACATCACATTCAACTGGGGAATTTATAGTTTCGTATGGAATACATCCCCAGACAATTATTGTTCACTGCAGCTTAGGACAAAATCTTGGGTTATTTTGTGAATATTTCATTTAAGATGCATTCATCATGGAGTAATAGATAAGTATGGGTATGATATACCATATTGATCATTGCAAGGGATTTTTATTATACATCTTAGATGTTTTGGCACATCAATTCATAGATACTGGTTAATTTGCTAATTGATTTATATTGGATATAATATAACTAATTGTTATAAACATAATAAATAGATGTTTTATATTATTTGTCATAATTTAGCTTTGTAAAATATAATTTATTTTTAAGATTTTGAGTCAAGGCTCCTTTTTATTAGGAAATTGATTTTAGCAAATTCTTCTGTTGATTTTAGTAGCTTTTTTTAATTTTTAATTTCTTTATTACTGCAGTCTACCAACAGAGAACAAGGATAGAATATCATTCATTTTATTAATATATAATTGATTAATGTAAGTTAATCTATCACTTAATACAATTTTGTCATATGAAAATTTATTGCTGGAAACTTGTGCCTTGTTCCAGGAATATTTTGAATCTGCAAAAGATTATATTTTTCAGTGAAAACAAGTTGGAGATTGGAAGATAGTTTGATACAGAAAAGTAATTTCTGAAAATGTACCTGCATATACCATCTTGAAAGGTGAACCAACTTCTCTTTTTCTGCAAAGGTTATTGTTGCCTGTATGAAAAAAACGTTATTTATTTCCATGTTATTTCTTTCGATTTACAAGCCCATTTAATGATGGTATCTTTTCAGGAAAGACAATTGTCAGAGCAAAGCAAGATTGATGGTTTACCATGAAGGGATGCAAAGCTTGGAAAATGACCAGGTCTGCTAAGGAGAAATGATTTCCAACAAAGAATGCCAAGTTTCCAAGATATTTATTCAGACACTGAAAGCAAGAAGGAAAGCTAGACATTAGCATATGGTAACTACAAATTTACTTTCATAATAATCATAATAAATAAGTGGATATTTTTTAAATTTATACCTCTGCCTCGTATTTCAGTTCTTGGACATCGCATGGCTTCAAATTTGTTTCACAATAATGCAGCCATTGTTGAATTTCTGCCTCTTCAAATGATGTTAATCCAAGAAAGCCTTCAAGATTATTACTTAATTTGCCAGCTATTTTTGCTAGTTCTTTTGCTACTGTTAGCAAACCTGAAGATGTTTCTTCCGCTTTGACCATAACTGGAGCCTACAAAATGATTGGATTCTTGCTTGCTGCAGACCAAACCACTACTAACTGGCAAAAATTAATGAATAGATAAGATTTAATATTATTCATTTATTCTTAATTACATCATTAATTCCTAGTTATACCTAGATTGAAAGTTCCTGGCAAGGCAAGTAGAGGAATTGGCCTAAGTGATTCTACGACAGCAGCTAAAGTCTATTACAAACCTTTTTATCTACATATCCATGTTGTTTCTTTTTGCTTATATCTAAAATTTTAGGTGGTAAATGAAGAAATCCTAACAGCAGATCCAGATCTTTAGAATTATTCAAGTGAAGAGTTGCTATCGCCGCCATGTTGTTTTTACTTTTATTGATTATCGTCTCTAGATCGTTGCCTTTTGCTTGTGTGACGTAACAATCTTGCAGATCAGCTGTTTGCGATTTTAATATTTATTTTTCAGTATTAATATTATTTTGATACTAATTAATTCCCTAGGCACTATGTTATCTTCACAGAAGTAATTCCCATGGGAATATATTATTCCCAAGGGATTCATTTTTTTGGAAAAGTGTTTAAAAAATGAATCCCTTGGGAATTGAAAAATGAATCCCTTGGGAATAAACTTAATTCCCATGGGAATATGTTATTCCCAAGGGATTCATTTTTTGGAAAAAATTTTTAAAAAATGAATCCCAAGGGAATTAAAAATGAATCCCTTGGGAATTAAAATTCATTCCCATGGGAATATGATATTCCCAAGGGATTCATTTTATGGAAAAATCTTAAAAAATGAATCCCTTGGGAATAAAATTAATTCCCATGGGAATATGTTATTCCCAAGGGATTCATTTTTTTGGAAAAATTTGAAAAAATGAATCCCAAGGGAATTAAAAATGAATCCCTAGGGAATAAAGGTAATTCCCATGGGAATATGCTATTCATAAGGGATTCATTTGTCCAAAAATGTTTAAAAAAAATGAATCCCAAGGGAATTGAAAAATGTTAAATGAATCCCTTGGGAATAACATCAATTCCCATGGGAATACAAATACCTACAATTTAAATTTACATAGAAAAACCAAACAAAAACAAAAGAAAACAACAATATATATATGATATCAAAATTGGATAAAAGACAACAATAGAAATTCAATGATACGTCAAGAAAAAATCAGTCATAATAAAAAATTAAAATAATAGAATCATAAAGAAATGTAAACAAGTAAATGAATAAATAAAATAGTTGATTAATACATCATTCTAACACCATGGACATCCAAGCCAATGTTTGATAGTTTCTTTCTTGATTGGGTAGTTCATTTAGTTTCTTCATTGGGTCTAATCATCTAAAAAATAGTATAATAAAGGTGGTTAGTGGTACAATAAAGGTGGTGAGTAATAAAATAAAGGTGGTCAGTAGTATGATAAAGGTGGTCAGTAGTAGGTGTTAAAGATCAAAATTAGAAAGGTGTTAAATAATGAAGAAAAGAGATCAATAACTGAAATTGATCAATAGTAAGATAGTCTACCCTAACCATTATATTCATACCATTATTTGTACATCAGGCCAGCATGTAGCATGTAGGGTATTCAAGGCAATGTCTTGGGCTACGTTCAATCATCTGGAAATAGAAAAAATAATAATTTTCATCATGACCAAAATAGTACTATAAATAATGAATAAACATATTGAATATAATAATAAATGGATGTATGAAAATAAATAAGTAAGAGTAGAGTAATACATTTCATACTACTTACTAGCATTTATTGTTCATGGTGATTGTTTTTCGTTGACTTATTGTTTTCTTTGTTGGTGATGTGTTGGTGGTAATCATCTTCAGGGACATCTTTCAGCAGAAGAAACTGTGAAGAAACTGCAAGAAAAAATATAAAAAAATAAGAAATATAGCATAATAATCAACACTGCATAGAATAGATTGAAATTTAAAGTGAAAAATGGAATTAAATAGAAACATTTACCAAGAATCACATGGGCTTGGGTCTATAATTTCCAAATAGCTTTTGTGGATTTCTTTGCTGAATATGTAGTTGCACCATAACTCAAGTGATTGCACTCAAGATCATACCCAGTTCAGTATATATATCTTCAATGATTGCCAGATTTTGAGAACATTTTCTTTGCATATCATGATTTGAGATCTTGATGCTGAGAAAAATGAAGGAATATGTAAAACATTTAAAACTAACCATTTGTTCAAAAGTTTCCAACCAGAATAGCAGAGTTAGAGCCTCCTTATTTTATGATTTTAAAAAATACAGGACAGCAGAGCTAAATAATGGGCCATTAATGATTCAAAAAATAATAAAGGGATAGGGCAAGGCCAGTTACAAGACAAAACGCCATTTTTTGTACGAGCTGAAACCGACGATCTCAAAGTTTATCCACTCGTTGTCAATACACAAATATGTGATTATAAAATACCAAAACTTGTATATACGAAGGAGATGTTAAAGTAATCGTGGATAATCTAAAAACATCCTGCAACTTCTGCAACTGCTGGCAAACATAACGACAGTTAGGCCTAAAGCATGCAAAAAAAATTTGAGCGCGAAACTCACTTTGGGAAACGTGTGCTCCTCTGCCCTTTAAACCTGATGGCATTAAATAAAGACGAGTTTTATATAGTTCTTACCTCCCAAAACCTTTTGCGAATGCACTCGGAGAAGAACCGAAGCCAAAAGCTAATAAAATCAGCAACGAAATCTCTGTCCTTCACTCACTTTACCAAATCCAAAAAGAACGAAATTGAAATTCGTTTTCAAAACAGAGACAGAGAGACACGTGATAGCCTTCGCAGCGACACAATCAGAGACGGAGCAACTATTTTGGACAAGAGGCTGCCAAACCCAATACGAAGCCATCCTCAGCTGGAACGAATAGAAACCAACGGACTTTGTGAATCAGTTTTCTTTCATGCAAAAAATGAAAACAATTATCTAGGCGTAAAAAATTCAGATTAAATTGCTAAACACTACGTTACAAAATTGCACGGTAAATATGTTTGCAAATACTACGCGATATTGGCTTAATTCAAAATAACAATAATTTTAACGAAATTAGAAAGTGGCAGAGGAAAGTTCCATGTTCAAAGATTTCCTGTTCGATTTTCAAGTAAAATGCCCTTACTTCCATGCAAGATGTTATTATGAGAGGCGATATAAAGCATGAAAATAAGGGAATAAATACTTGAAATTGTTTATCGTAATGCTAACAGGACAATAAAGATGTTAAAAAGAGAGGCAAAATGTCTTGTTTAGCATTACGATCTGTTCAATCTGAAACAGAGCCAGATCCTACGGAACTCCTCGAAATTGTGCATTATTATGTAAGCATTTAACACACTTCTAAGGCATTAAAGAAATAAATACAATTTATATAAAAAATCTACAAGCACTAGCATTTTAATAGCTAATAACAGCAATTTTACGAATTCATATGAAATTATTCTCAAAAATTCACTCAAAAATATAAGCAACTGAAATAAGTAATCCCCAAATTTGCATTTATTGAAATTATTGAAAAATGCATGAAACTGTTGCTTGCACATCTCAAAACATTGTTAGCTATAGTTTATCCTTAGCTTTTCTCAACACAATACAGCAATATAAAATAAATAATTATCCATGAAAGAATTACAACTATTTAATGTCTAAAGAAAATAAAAATAATCAAAATATTAGAAGTTGTTTCACTTCAATAGTTTTTATCGTCGACTTCCTTCGCATTTAAAGGTGAAATTGCATTTCGCAATTGCATTATTAATATTTCAGCATTCATGTTTGGTAATAAGTAATTACTTTTTCGATGGTGTTGATTTACCCCTTGTCGATTTCCATCCTTCCTCTTTCTTCTGCTCCTTCGTAAGGGCTTTCTTTGCAGGTACTTTTCCTTTGCTCCCCTCAGCTGTCTCCGCAGTGGCTTTCTTTGTGGCAGTGCCAGTTGTCGTGAGGCGTGCAAATACACCACCCAACCTCGATTTCGATTGTGGTTTAGTAGGAGTCTCGGTTTCCTTCTTCTCGGTCTTAACGGGTGTGCCTCTTGGCTTGACTTGTCCCTGTCGTGGTTTAACTTCTCTTACAACTGTTGTCGTTGCTTTCGGCTTGCCTGATGAACCATAAAGCCTTGAGAAGACGTCTCCAGATCTTTCACGCGCATACTTCGGCGTATCGGCATTCAACGAATCTCTACTTCCAGTTGATAAACCACTGCCAGATCTCCTTAATCTTGGCTTACCATCTTCCTGTGTTGCAGCACCAGGCATTCGCTTCTTTTTCACTGACGGTGATACCCCATAACCACTGCTTCTGACTTTTGAATAATCCGTAGCACCATACTTGGGAATCTTCATATCATCCCTGTCGAGATCGGCTTGTTGTCTTCTTGGAATACCAGAGTATCCTCTGCGGATCTCCCCGGAAGCTTCTCTTGATGGCGCCCTTGGTCTAACACCCGAGCCTTCTCTTGAATAACCAGGTCTCTTGTATTTGAACCCTTGCATGCTGGTAGTAGCACCTGATGGCATCAGTAGAGTCTCGCGCAGCTCGTACTGCGTCCTACCTTCTGCTCTGCACGGGTCATTTTTTAGCAAGAAATGCTGAAGCGTTTCCCATCCACCACCAACTCTTACCATCACGGATGTTCTCATGATGCGCACCATTCTCAACTTCTGCGACTCGCCGAAGTAGTATTTGCCTTCGGTGATTTTCACAATGGCATAGCGACGTGGGCAGACACACAGCTCCACTTGTTTTTCTATTTCATCGTGGATTCGTTCATCATCAGTTGCTGGTTTTTCTTTTCTTTTTGGCATGCGATCTTTCAACGCATCTACAAAAGTCTTGTAGTCAATCAACGAACTGCTTTCAAACATGTTGAATACAAGTTCGATCTCCCATCGTTCTGTTACGAAAGTCGTTTCAATGATGGCCTCAACAAATTCTTCCCGATTCAACTTGTTATCACGATCTTTGTCTTTGTTTCTCCACATATCTGATATTCTTGATTTGGACTCCCTGAGCCAGGACTTGCAACGTTCTCTCCATTCCGTCCAGTTGAATTCGGCTGATGCTTTCTGTATTCTGATCTCATCAAGCTTGCCTTGCAATCTCAGTTGTCTGTCCATCAACAACAACCAGAGGTTCTGCCATCTCTTTGCAAGTTGAGTAACAGCTGGACTTGCGTATTCTTTCACAAATGATCCTTCACGTCCCCTTCCAGGTGTCTTAACAGGTCTTCGCCTATCAGTGCTCACTTTCTTCTTCGCATGCTTTGTCACCTGGTCGTAATCTGGTTGTTTCGATGTTGATTCACTCTGCAACTGCTTGTGTTCGTCAAGCAGAGCATAAACTGCATCGTAATCATCGGGTAAAGGAATCTTCTCTCTTTCAATGATAATTGTCTCTTCTTCTGTTATCCAAATCATCAAAACCTCAATCAGTCGTTGTTCAGCAAGCATCTTATCAAGTCCTTCTTTTAGACGAGTGTCCCTTTGCTTCGCCCAACTAGATACATCACTCCACCGTCTCTTCAGAATTGCTATTTGATGTCGAATTGTTTGCAGAGCTGTTGGATGGCAAAATCGTAAAATAACTTCTCCTTTTTTCAGTATCGAATTCAAGTTGCCTTCTTCGACTTGCAGCTCTCTCTGGAAAGTCTGGAACTCATCAATCTGGTTTCTCAATGGTGCAATTTCATCAGCGATTGGTCCTTGTACCTTCAAGATGGATTCCAGTTCGTGTAGACGTCTCATAAGTGCTTGGCTTCCAGATTGCATTTCTTTAGCCAGCACCAATGAATTCATGAGTCTTTCTTGCTTTGTGACTGACATAGCGCAAAGTGCTTCCCAACGCATTGTCAATTCACCAAGATCCTTCTTCAATACCTCTGGTTCATCTACATGTCCCTCTTTGATCATGTTCTCCCCGGTCTTTACAATCTTATCAAAGTTACGTTGGCGACCACCAAGTTCACGTTGAAAGTGCTGCAAAATAACATAACTCGTAAACAACACAGATCAACAAAGGATTGAAATATTCCAATATATTCACATGAAAGCAACCTGAAATTTAAGACATAAAAAATGCAAATACCTTATGATGGTCGATGAGCAGTTTAACTGTCTCCACGTCACCCATGACGGCGGTCTCAGTCGAGAGACTGGGCTCTACGGAATTAAGCCAGTAAATCAGTGCTTGCATTGCATCATGGAACATGCCATGGAACAACAAGGAATCTTCAAGTTGACGTTGTCTGCAAAAGAAATAAAACGGCATAGGGATATTGCAACAAAGTCTTAAAGCATACATAATGATATTGTTTAAAAATAAAGACTATTAAGACAACAATTGAAAGTGTATAAAAAGATAAGCTCACCTTTCAACCGACATTGAGCAGATTTCGTCCCATTGAGCTCTGAGTTCAGCAATCTTTTCATTGATGACGTTAGCATCCGTAGGATCACTCTTTTCAATCAACATCTTTCCTGCTTTCACGACAGCATTCAGCGTGCCTTGTAGCGATCCCACCATGCTTTGCAGCTCCTGCAAAAACCAAACAAATCGTCTGTATTACAAGGCGGCCATCACTGAAGTTCATTAAATTGCTAACAGACCTAATCAAAGGAAACTCAAAATTATCATCGAAACAAAATAAATGTTATGCAAAATAACTACCTTATGTTTTTTAATTTGTGCCCTGACCATCGCTTTGTCTTTACTAATTGTTTGGTCTGCTTCAATCCTTCCTTTCACCTCAGCAAAGCTCTCCTTCAATCGATCAGCTCCAGTGAAAAATTGAGAAGACATGTCAAAGTTCTCTTCAATCGATCTCTTTCGCTTCTTGGCAACCATTATCAAATCCTTCCACCTCGTCCCGATGCTCTCAAGCTCCTGGTTAACAACAGCAGCCTCTTCTGGAATACACGATTCTGATATCGTCTGTCCAACTTCCTTGATCTCGTTAAAAGGTGCGCGATGTTGCTCGACCTCCTCTTGGAACTCCTTAAATTGGATCTTCTGTTTCTCCAAATTCTCTACTATCGTGCTGACATTTTCAAACAGTGACACGGATCCTTCAATTCTCGTCAACCAGAAGCCCATTTCATTTGATAATGCATCGAATTTTCCAGCCATTTTCAGTGCATTCTCCAGTCTGTCTGTTTGCTTCTTGGTCAACGTTGAAACTTCCTTCCAAAGGAGCCTCAACTCATCAAGACTTGTTTGCAACCAGCGTGCATTCGCTATGTCGCTTGACTTTATCAAGTCAGTCATATTTTCTTCAATCGTCGCGAACAGTTTCGCTCTTTCATCCAAAACTTTCACAAACTCCTAAAACCGAAGAACGGTATTATTACTAAATAGGACAACAGAAGATAATATGCATGCCAGCAATGAATAAAAACGAAGCACACACTAAACCCCAGTGATAAATAAATATACCTTGTGTTTATCGAGTTGGACTTGAGCTGTTTCTGGTTTTCCACCGACTGGTTTCTTCGTCTTCAAAAAGGCACGGGCCTCAGTCAGCCAGTGATGCAACTCTCGTGTCTTCTCTTGAAAGTGGCTCGATTCATCGAGTGCTTGGGTCAAATCGCTTTCTCTCTCTGCATACAAGAACTGGATCTTCGCCCAACCCTCGTCGAGTTGCTCAAATTTCTCATCCAAAGCTCTCTTTTCCTTTGGCGCACTTGTTGATTGCAGCATGTTTGAAACAGACTGCTTGCATTTGTCAATCGGGCTTTCGTGTGCGTTGATGTCATTGCCAAGAACCTTGAGCTTTGCAAGTTCAACTTCGATAAGCCTTTTCTCTTTCGGAATCTCACTCTTCACGCTTAAGATAACAATAGTCTGCTCAATCCAGATGATAATCTCTTCAACAACAACGCTGAACTGACCCAATTGATACAGTGATTCTTCAAGATGTTGTTGTCTGTCATTGCTCTTCGCTTGCAAAGCATCCCAGCGCTTCTTCACGTCGTTCAACTCTTCTTGAATTACGTCATAGTCATCATGATCTACTTTGTCCATCAACGCATTGCCTTTCTGACTCAACTGTGTTATTTCTACTTGACTAGCAACGAGTTGCTTATAGAGCTCCTGTAAAATATAAACAACGATTATTAAATAGCCAGAGCAATACTTGTCTCCCAGTAGACCAACTACGGAGGCCTTCATCTACTCACAGAGTGCAACATTCATACAGAGCCTCAAATAAACGAAACAAACATACCCTGCTTCCTTTCAGTTGTTTCTTTACAACTCCAACTTCAGTTGCCACTGGTGATATAGCATCAATCTCTCTTTCGGCATTAGTCAGCCATTTATCCATGGAAATGAGGTCATTATCGTACTGCACTGCCAATTGGTGAGCACTGGTCAGGTCTGCTTTGCGTGTGTCCCACTTGTTTTCAAGTGCACCCCATTGTTCAGTCAAATCTGACAGCTGTTTATGAACGTCCAGCTTATCTGTCTGGCTTGCTTTGGCAACGAGTACAGGGCTGACCTCACAAAGTGTATCGATCACTCCTTTACTGCTGTCAAATGCATCATGCAGCGCCTGAATCAAATCAGATAGGATCATCATAAAAAAGTTCTCAATCTTGAGTAAGAAACACCTATCTCCACATACAAGGGCGCAATAGCTTACCTCGTGTTCTCTAAGCAGCTCTTCAATGGCTTCCGGCTTGTAACGCGGTTCTCCTTGAACGTCAATTTTGCTTTGCACATCATCCAGTGTGTCTTTTAGTTGCTCCAAGCCAGGCCAGAATTTCTGGCAGGCGTCACGACCTACATGCAAAGCGGCCCTTCTCTCTTTGCTAGCTTGGTTAACAAATGCAACAACATTGTTCAACTTCTTCAATTTTCCACACAAAGAAGCAGTTAACGGGGCATCTTTGTCTCTCTTGCTTATCTCATCAATCGCAGCATTCACTTTCTCAACTGGTTCTTCAAAGGATTCTAATTCGAACTCAGTTTCCTGGAAAGCAAACAAGGGGTCATTCATAATTGACATCAATAGCAATTCAAAACAAAAAAATGAAAAACTGACTAAATAAATAACGGAACAAGGAAGAGAGAATTGTTAAACAAACAATGTAATTTAATATAAAATACTTTAACAAACCTCGTGTTGTTTGATTTGCTCCTCAATTGGTTCTTCTTTAACAGCAATTGGTGCAACATTCTTGGCATTTTCTTTCAAGTTTTGGAATGTCGCTAAAAGGTCTTCGAGGTTCGCCTGTACTTCTTCTGTCTTCTGGGCGGCTTCTCCGATGCTTATTCCTGAAAAATAATTTATAAAACAGTCGTTACCTCCAACTTGTCTCTTACCTCCAAACGTAAGTTGTGAAATTTTCATTGCAAATTATACCCTGGGGTCCAAAGTTTAATTCAAACAACAGAAGTATGAAACAAACCTTTATCTTCGACATCTTTGTTGAGTTCATCCCATCGTTTCTCACACTCGTCCATCTTTTCTTGCACACTTGCAGAGCCTCGTCCTGGTCCACTGAGCTTGATGAGATCGAGGCCAGTTTCTTTGAGACTGACAATCAATGGACGCAGGTGATTCATACCATCTTGCAATCCTTTGAGCTTCTCTTTCTGCACTTCAATTCCTTTAGTCTTACTCTCGTCAACATCAGCCAGATACGTTTCAGTCCTTGTTAGTCTGGCCTGGGCTTCTTTGTAAAGATCGTTAAACTGTTGTGAGAGGAGTAGGGCTTCGACAAGTTGTGCTTGACGGTCGTTGGTCTTTGTTTTGACCTCATCATGACGATACTTCAAGTTGTCAAGCTTGTCTTTGATAGCTGGTTCTTCCTCATCATTGCACGCCATCAGCAGGGTCTCTCCTGTATCAAACACTGCTTTTATCGCTGGTTCGTGAGCAGAAACGTCACCTACAATACCAACCTGTTCATTCATCTGTTCTTTAACTCTTTCCGAGTCCACTGCAACTGGTTCAATGTTTCGATACTTCTCAGATAGTCCCTCCAGCCATTCCGCCAATGATTCAACATCTTCATCAAACTTGTCGACTTTTTCTTTTGCCAAAAACAAGTCCCTCGCTTTATGTTCCACTTCACCTTTCAAGCCAGCATATCTGTTCTTGTCCTTTTCAACTGTCTCTTGGATGCTCGGGAAGTTGGTTTCTCGCACAACTTTCTTCAACTTCTCCTCGATCTCCTCCAATCTTTCGACATCCTTCTTACGAGCAATCGTTTCCTTTTGCAGATTTTTGATCTCATTTGCTTCTTTATCAACAGGTTTCTTCTTCCCCAATTGCTCCTCCACATCGTCCATCCATGCATTCAGCTCGTAATGAATACCTTCCAATTCCTTGCTCATTTCAACAGTGTCTTTCAACACGTGAGATTTATTCGAGCCGTTGTCCGAAACAGTACCATACAGAGTGTAAAGAGACTGCAGTTTATGTCTGATAGCGTCCCTGTCTTGCGGTGTGCAAAGCTCTCCCAGCTCAGTAGCTGTTCCAGACACTTTCTCAACCAATGGCTCAATATCACTCACTCTTTGCCTGACGTCTTTGAAGCTTTCGATCTGTTCTGATATTTTATCTGACTTCTCAAACGGCTTCCATTCTGCAGAATCAATCTCTTCATTCGCTTCTTCAATCCTCTTCGTTACGTCATCAATCTGCTCTGCAAATTTCTGTGAAACCTCAAGCGTCGAATCCATGCGCTCTTTTCGCAACGTCACATAGCTGTTCAATGAGTCCCACAGTTTTGTGGCCTTCTCAAGATCGCCTTCAATCATCACCTTCTTATCATCATCTGGAGATATTGTGTCCAATAGATCTTGCCCTGTCTTCTGCAATGACGCCACACTCGCTGCGCGGTCATCAAAGATGCGCAGGAGCAATTTCTGTTCTCTGATCTGTGCCTTCAAGACATTAGGATCCAATGCATTCAACGGTCTCTGACCATCAACAAGCTCTTGTGTCTCTTCAAGCCATTGAAGCAATGATCCAAGAGCATCTTGGAATTGTCCACATTGAACATAAGCCTGCTCTAACTTTCCTTGACGTTCTGATAACTTCTGGTTTGCATTCAGTAATCGATTGTTTAGGTCGTTCAATGCATCGTCAATAGGTGCAGAGTCAGCCGTAGAATGTTTCGCCTTCAACGAATCGCGCATCTCTGTTAGTTCAGCCACATTCTCCTGCAATCTTTCAATTTCCGATTGGGTATTCTTCAGCTCTTCCATCTGCTCATTAATCAAATTCACATCACTTCCAACTGGCTTGTCCTCGTCAAGTTTCTCTTCAATTTTCGACAATTCAGCATTAGAATTCTCGTACTGAGTATGGAAATCTCTCAACTCCTTTATCAAATCATCAATCTCACTCGATTTCTTCGGCAATTTGCCAGTGATGTTACGATACTCATGATCCACAGTAGAAAGTTGAGTATTGAAGTCTTCTGAACCAATTCCCTTCTCAGCCAAGCGACGACCTTGTCCAGTTAGCTTCTCGAAAACTGGCTTAAGCTCTTCGATTTCAGACTCTAATCCTTTCATGCTTTCAGCTTGGATTTCCACCTCCTTCACATCGAGTTTCTTTGGCCTGTTCTGATCGACTTTCTCAGCCATCTTAACAACATTCTCAGAAGCTCTCTTCACCTCATCTTCCAACTCTCCCAATTGCGATATAATCTCATCTACTTCATCAACCTGGCTGTTTACACTATTGAATAGCTTGTCATATCGTTCTCTGAGCTCTGCCGCATCAGCCCTGAGTGGCTTGCAATCCGAAGCAACATGATTCTCCTGAATATCAGCAACCAACTCATCAATATTATCAATTTTCGGCTCCAAATCTTCCACTTGCTTCTGCAACTTCTTCACATCCTCAGCGATCTTCTTCAACTTATTCTTATCAGCACCAACCAAACTTGTATTCTCCAAAGCTTTCTCAATCTTCGACACCTTATCTTTGCACGGTCTGTACAAATCATCGAACTTTCTCATCTTCTCCTGCATGTCACTGATCTGATCTTGCCGTTTGACAAGCAACGATTTCACTGTGTCCCATTTATCTTTCAGATCATTATGATTATCATGCAGTTCTTGAACATCTTCGCCACACTGATCTTCCAATTCGTCAATCAATTCTTCCAATCGATCATGATACGGACGATGATGATCAACATCAGATTGAATTGCATTGACTTCCTTCTGTTGCTTCGCAAGCTTATCAAACTCGCAAGATTCTGGTTCAAGTTGATGAAGTTCCTTCAAAGTGCTGTCAAGCCATTTTGTCACTTGTTTCTCTTTATCAAAGAATTCCTTAGCTGTTTCCTTCACTTTTGTTACATGGTCTTTTTCCGTATCAATCTTCTTGTCGATCGTATCCCAAAGAGTTGTCAGTTCTTCCAGCTTACCCTTCAACTGTTTCCACTCCTTCTCGGTATCCAGTGTATCAAGAACTTGCTTACCAGCCTTTTGAACCGTCCTATATCGCTGCAACTCCTCCATGAAATCTTTGCCAATGTTATCAATCTCGCCAATTGTCACTTCGATTCTTCCGGGGTTCGTTGATAATGGCTTCTGCTTTTGCTGCTCAATTCTCTCGTCGATATTTCTCAATCGTCTTTCAAAATCGTCAGCTTGATCTTGGAATGCTCCACACTCTTGCAATTGATCTTTCAATTTCTTTTCTCGATCATTCAAATAGCCCCACAGTTCATCAACTGGTTGTTTCATCTCTTTCATTCTATCCACGAATTTCTGTTCCAGAACAGGATCCTCCTTATTATAAGCAGCTACCTCGTTTCCAAACAACTGTGCCTCGTTGCAAAGTGTGGATAGCTCTTGTGCTTCAACTTGCCATTCTTCAACCTCCACCAATTGCTCTTTCACTCGCTTAGGATCCGCGGCAACAGATTCTTGTTTTGCCGTCTTCTTCCTCAACCCTTTGGTCTTCTCGTCGACTTTTCCGGTGATTTCATCCAGCTTCTTCGTAGCTTCAATCGCTTTGTCTGTCTTCTCAGCCTTATCTTTCAAACGTCCCAGCAATGAATTGTATCTTCTTGTTACAGAATCAGTTCTCTGTTTGACAATTGTTACATTGTCAGGTTTATCTTCAATGCTAGTAAGCTCATCGCCAGCTTTGTTGATCACGTCGAGTTGAGGCTTCTCGTTCTTCATATCTTCCAGCAACTTCTTGAACTCGTCAGCCTGGCGTTGTCCCTTTTCTACATCGCTTCCAAATGGCTCAGATTCATCCAACACTTTTTCAACTCTCGTGCAAACCTCATCGACTGGAGAAATAGCAGCATCAAATTTATCAATTCCATCTTGAACCTGCTTGATCTTACTAGCTGCAGTTTGTACGACATTCGTCACATTGTCCCATCGTTTCTTCACATCGTCCATTGTCTCTTTAATAGGAGCGATGTCTCGATCACAATTCATAAGCAATGGATCAGAGCATTTCTTCACTTCGTGATAATCATTACGATGCTTCTCAATATCAGCTAGCAAATCTACAACTGCATTGTCTTGTTCATCCAATTTATCCTGATCAACATAAATCACAGCAAGACCATCAAGTTTCTTTTCAACCTCTGTCAACCATGGTAGGACGTCTTTCTTCGCTTCCACATATTTCTTTGCCAAAGGTACAACTTCATCGAGTGTCTCTTTGCGATCAGATGACTTCTCTTTCAGATCTTTCCAACGTGTCTGCATATCCAGCATTTTATCTTTCAAGCCATCCTTTTCTTCGCCATCCTCCATAACATCTACAGCATCATCGCTAGCTGATATGAACTTGTCAAACCTTGGTGTATTTCTTGATATTTCATCATGAATGTAACTGTGCTCATTCTGTTGTCTTCCAGATTGTTCTTTGTCGGCTGAAATCGGCTTCTGTTGTGCCACAGCCTTCTCCATCTTCGTCAGCCATTTCATAATTTCATCCGTCTCTTCTTCCAAATGTTTGGCAGATTTCAATGAATCTTTCAGCTTCGACTTCCTCTCCTCCAATTGCTCTGGAATCTGCTCTGCTTTCTGCTTCACCTCGTCAACTCTCTTGCAGATCTCTTCACCAACCGGGGTCTTTTTCGGGTAATATTCATGGAGGTATTCAACAATCTCTTCCAAAACCTTTATGATGAGACAAAAACAATGAAAATCAATCCACTTTAATTTATAGAATAATAATTATTAATTATCATTTAGCATTATATTACTTAGTAATTGAAATCATCTACGGGTCTCAATGACTAAGTTACAATTTAATACGAATCACATACCCTGATTTTGACTGAATATTTCACTGTTCCAGATTGGATATCTTCAACCTCCTTCAACTGTTTCTTGATCGTTGGTTGATCAGAAGCAATTGGCTCAAACTTTGCGATAATTTCAACGATTTCTACAATCCATATTTCAAGGATTTCAATCACTTCCACGAACTCCTTCACCTTCTTAACTGTCTCTTTCGTTGTCTTCAATTTATCATTTGCTTTGTCAACGAGATCATAGTAATCATCGCTTATCTTGTCAAGTTCAGCTTCAATATCTTCTGTTTCATCCAACTGTCGCATCAAACTCTGCCCTGCCCTATTGGCTGCTCGAAGGACTGGCTTTTTCTTCTTCAAAGTATCAACAACATCCTATCATTAAAAACAGATCATGCAAACATTAACACAGTGCCTTATAAATTAAACCAATGTCATATAAATATTCAATGAACAACGAATTGAATCTCCAACTACCAATGAAAGAGCCTCTACCTGACAATGAACTAGTATCATTCATAAATGACATAAGAAATAAACAAAATAACTGACCTTGATCTCATCAACTTGCTTCTCTCCTTGCTCAACATCAATACCAAATGGCTCTGTCTCCTTCACAGCGGCAGTCGTCGCAGCGAGGTATTCTACGAGCGGCGTTTTTTCTTCTTCATATTTTTCCAAAGCCTTCTTCACGCGATCCAGCCTCTTTTGCTTATCCTCAAGCGAGGTTAGAGTGTTCGAAAAAGGTACACTGACTGCGTTAAGTCTGTCATTGATCTTGGCACATGCCGTGGGGTTATCTTTGTTCTTTCCAAGAAGTTCTTTAGCTGCCTTTTGTGCTTCTTCCAAAACTGGCTTGTGATTGCCAATCTCTTCTTCCAAATTCTAAAATGAATAAATCATAGGTGCTGTAAAGATCAGAAAATACTCACGAAGAAATACAGTCCAAATCAACTTTAATAAATAACGCACGTATAGGCACGACAATAAATTCGCAATCAAAATAAACAACAACCAAGGCCAATAAAAACATATGCGATAAAAATAGAAAAACAAAGACATATATATATATATATATATATATCTATTCTCAAGCAACCTTAAAAACAACGATTCTTCTTATAATTATTGCACTGACTTCTCAAAAATATCTTGCCACAACCCAGAGTAAACTAAATAAACCTGCAGGCGGCATGTAAAATGGCATTTAGGCCGGTATTATAGCATAGCGTTGTTTTCTTTGAAAGTCAACAATACAGACAGGGTACCTGTCAATATTAGACTTGCGCGAGCACACATGTAATGTCCGATTCATTTCATTCACCATTCACCTATTTATGCCCCAAACTATCAGTGTGATGGTAATCTATTGAATTATTTATAATAACGGAACCAGACTTGCCAAAACTCATTCGAGTGAAAACAACAACTTACACATACACCAAGATATTTGCTATTTCAAGACGTTTCAATTGAATAAATTATTTGGTATGGGAAAACTCCGCACTCATTAATAAGTTAGGCCTTTGTTAGTATTAAAGATTCACTTACGTTGAGATCATGAAGTTGTTTTCCAACTGATTCACTGTCGCTTCCGATTGGTTCATCAAAATCAGCGGATTTTTCAACCTCTGGTAGCCATTCTTCCAACTGCGTCAAAGATGAATCAAATTTCTTTGCCACGTCAATCGTTTCTTGCAAATCATCTTCGAAACCTGGAAGTTTATTCTCCAACTCAACAAGATCTCCCTTCACCGCAGTCACCTCTTCTTCTATTCCTTCTTTGTCCACAGATTCGGGTATTTGTTTACTTATTTTATCCAATTTGTCTTTCTTTTCCGACACATCTCTTTCCAAGTCCTAAATCAAGCAAACAAAAACATGACAAACTAACTCAATTTAGAACTCTACTTTGACAATAACAATCAAAGTTAAAAGAATAAACAATAACCGTCTCCCTTTTAACTACCAAAACATTGCAAAAATGGAGTCCTTGCATACATGAGAGAACATGAAGAACAAAGGCAACTATTCACCTTGAGTTTCTCGAGGCGTTCTTCTCCTTCTTTTGGATCATCACCAAATCCCAACAAACCAGAAAGAAGATCTTCAATGTCACCGTGAAGATTCTTGATTGGCTGCAACTCTTCATTGATTTTTTCCACTGCTGAGTCGGCAGCGTCAATCTCATCGTTACGTTCATCAATAAAACCATTCAATTCAATCCATCGATGATCATAATCATTCACCTCATCTTTAACTTCCTCCACTCCATTCTCAACAACCAATGCTGTTGCTTCTTCAAACAGAGGCTCGCTACTTTCGATCACTGCCTCGTGGACCTTGCTGTGGTTGGTAACGTCGTTCTTGAAGTCCTAGACGAGAAAAGAAGATATTGCTGATAAATTCATGCTCAAAGGTGCATGCTTAATGCTCGTCTTAGCTTGTCTTTCAATTGCTCACAGTCACTTCAAGAGTATAGATTACAAAGTTCATTCTTATGACACCAGTACGAGGTCCTTGGGTTGGAAAGTCGATTAGCGGACAAAATAACTCATCCACGCATTCTTATTAAATTGAAGCCTTACCTGGAGATCCTTCTTTTGCTTCTGCAAAGCCTTTTTATCAGTCATCAATGGTTGCTTTTCAATATCATCCTTCTTCTTCTCTGCTTTATCCAACCAAACACTGAACACAACTGTTTTGTCAGCATGACGTTTACTCAAAGGCTCAAGTTTGTCAATATCTTGCTTCCTCTTGGTCGACCTCGTTTTCAAGTTCGTCCATCGCTTATCTGCATCGTCCAGCCTCTTTTCCAGGGAATCACGCTCGGATCCAGGCTCCATCTTATCCATAAGATCGCGGCCATTTCTTTCGATTCTATCATATACTGGTTCTTGTTGATTTACGTCTTGTTGAATAAACTAAAAAATGAAAACAAATTACAAATTAACAATCTATATGTCAACATTTAATAACACTGACAATACGATAACCAGTTATGTTTATGAAAATAAAATGCAAAGAAATAGACAGATATATGATCGAGCTCGCAATTCAAAACACCAAGGTTTTCGCACACCACAGGGCGGCTTGAATAAGGTATTGAACCTCAACAACAAGCAGACAATCTCAAACTGTAATGCAGATCTGTTTCGACTGAAGAGATTTTCAATTATAATCCCATGAAGTCTACCATTAAGGAAATATTCAAAACAAATGATCGAGTTAATGATAATTAGCTTATTGTAAATCTGAAAGCTGTTATGCTGCAATACACGTGGGGATATGGTGGAGTTGGTTATTGCAGAAACTGCAGGGGAACATAGTAGTAAGCACCTCTACGAAAAAAATGCTAGAAACAGTGGGCGAAATGAATGAAAATACGAATTAAGGGATTTTGTCTTTACTCGCTCAAATAGACCAATTCTGAACAAGCCTTTGGTTATTTAGATTAAATATTAAAAACTTGTTAACCAAATATATGTTCAATTGTGAAAAGAAAGTTTGCTATTGAAACGCCTGCTATCGCCTATAAACAATGTAGAAATAAAAAATAGGTTGTAAATAACTTATAAGTTGGCACTATAGGTGTTACGGTAGCAAACTCCGAATGAAATCTTTAAATGTGGTTTCGCAAAGGTATTGAAAACTCTCCACCAATATCGATCGATATAATACTAGTGGTTTGAAAAAGCCGTTGAATACTAAACCTCAGAGGAAAACTCACAAATTTTACATAATCTCGTTGTTTTTATCAGAGAATGGCAAAGCGAGTAAATAATGTTTTGTATTCTTCAGCTTATTCCGAATAAACAAACCGAAATTAGCAATGGGATGTAGCAGCTAATCAGGAATTAATAGCTGTTTACTACAAATGGAAAGAGAGGAGAAATCTCTCCAATTATACAACAAAATAAATGAGGATGATCATCTAATGAAAATCATCTTGGAACGCGAAGGACATCTTCTGTGTAGAATTAACGACTGGCATCTTATCTCAATGAATGACCCAAAATCTACTCATCTCCTCATTCAGAGCTTACCTTCTATAACTATTAAACAAACGACAACTCTTTTGAGATAGAGTGACAGTTAATCAAATGATCAAGCTATCAGGTACCAAACTATTTGTACCAATATATCTTGTTGCAACTTACAGTAACAAATTTCCCAAAAGGTTTGGTGCACTTTCTTGCTGGTAGAAACCAGACATAATTGGATGAATAAACTGTTGCAGGCAATTTATGATGATAATAACAATTATTATTATTATTATTGTTATTTGCGTCACAGGAATAGCCAGATCTGTAGTAGTAATAGATGCCCATATTTCTTTAGCTTGGCAATGGAGCAATTTAGTGCATACTCAATTCTCCGAAGTTTCCAGAAAATGTTTTTGTATGTGACCGTCTCAACACTATGTTGCCTATGTTGCTCAAATGTTGAATGTTGGAAAAATCAGCATACGAAATTTTGCACATCACAGATTAATCGACAGCAGGTGCTTTTGAGTTTCATTGTTATTACTTCTTGGGGGGTGATAGGTTTTATTGTGCGTCCCCGAGGGAGGGATATACTATTTATACTGGGATTCATTAACCATTCAAACAATAGAGCCACAAAGACCATTGATTCGTTAGGCAGTCACACATCCAATTAGCCACTCAATTAAAGCAGTTAATACTGTGCAAAAACAATCAACTGATGGATGGTGATTGTGATTGGAATACGTGAAGGGAGGAGATAGATTTCTTTAAACCAGAGGATGCCTGTTAAAGTTAACTGCTGCACTGCTATCAAGCCAACTACAATGCCAATGTATCAAGCTGAGTGGCAAATTTGCTGCAAGCACGTGATTCTCACGAGGGCCAAAAAATGGCGGGATAATTTACAAAATTGCGTATGCGGATTCGAAAAGATACAGAAACATATTTACATGTGAAATAAAGACCAAGGAATTTAACTAGAATGCCTTGATGATTTCTTAACATACCTTTCTACTACCACAACACTGGCCCATGTTATTTTCCCATTGCAGCACAACCAAAAACTCCGGTAGCAAGTCAGAGAAAACGTTTGTATAAAACTCCAACTAATAAAAACATCATTCAGCAGACACTGAACGCCTCAGTTTGGTAGTTATAATAGTCAAAATAGGCCGTTCTGAATCGTTCAGAAATGAAGATAATTTTGCGTGTCACGTAAACACAATCCCAAACGGCTGTCGCGTATCATTTCACAACATCAGTCATTCAAAAAAGCATACAGGAAGTGGACACATTTGAAACTGGGGAATAACAACAGCAGTTGGCTGTTGGAACACAGATATATTACGACCAATTACGTCATTATATCTTAATTAGAAACATTAGTAAACTTTCCGCAGTGTCCTGCTTTTCACACTGATACCTTCAATTGTCCCGACTGACCCTGGAGTGTTCTAACAGGGTATAAATGAAGAACAGAGCTCTTTATTGTTGGCGCTGCGTGCATTATTTCTCAGGTAGATCGGGCTGAGAGAATGTATACGCCAAAGTAAATAAGGAGGTTGATTAATAAAGTTTGTGATGTGATGATAACATGAACATACCTCATATTCTTGAATGATTTCTTTGAGCTTGTTGTATCTTACATCCAATGGCGTTGCATCATCAATACGTTTTTCCAAACCATCAACAGAATTGATAAATTCATTCATTGTCGTATCAAATTCTTGCGTTCTCAAAAGAGCTCTTTGAAGTCGGTTGTATCGAGTGTCAATCTTCGAGATGAAGTTCGAGTAAGTTCCTTCGACATATTCTGTTTTCTCGACAATCACTGGTTTGATCTTGGGGTCTTTCCTCGTGTTTCGTATTATCCAGTCACTTGTCTTGTTGATGTCTTCGACAACTGCCTTCTTCGTGATTGCTTCATCTTGCAATTTCTACAAAAAATCAACGTGATTACGTCAAACAAAAATAAGACCAAAAAACAAAATTATATATCCTAAAAATTCAACCCAAAGAACGAAGAATTTCACGAAGCAATCAAGAACAACAAACGAAAAATTTCTTCTAAGTGTGAATAGAATATGTACCTCGATTTCAGAAATCTGTCTCTTCAAAGTCTCGATATCATCCGCAATTGGCTCTAGGAGGCTTGGTGTTTGACTTGCATCATTAAACCAATCAGTGAAATCTTTTGTTGCTTCGCGATATCTCCCTGTATTGTCAAGCAAGTTATTTAATTTATCTTTCGTATCCTTCAATGTTTCTTCTTTCTTTTTATCTTCATCTTTAATGTCATCGACTTGTCGTTTGATAAGGGGCAAAGATTTATCTTTCTTATCAACCAGTTCTGCTAGCTCCTTCTCAGTTGAATCAAGATCTGCAATCTTTGGTTGGATTTCTTCATGAGCATCGATCAATTTCTTAAAATAAAATACAATCCGTTGATAAATAAGTCACTTTACTAAAAGACATTTGATGACATCAGATCAGAAAACAAATCTGCTATATGTACACACAATGAAATGCAAAGAACAAATAACAACAAGCAAACAACATCACCTACCTCTATCTTATCAATCTCTTTCTTGATCTTATCTTCGTCGATTCCGTAAGATGGCTGTTCGGTGACTACAGAGTTGACTTTTTCAAATAACTCCTCCACAGGCTTAACGTTATCTTTGTAATGCTTCACAGCGTCTTGCAATTTATTCAACTTCTCCAACCTTTCACCCACAGGAGCAACGAGTCTATCATAACGATCTTGTGTATCGTCAATTGCTTCTTCCACCAGAGATTCATCAGCTTCGGCCTTGTCTTTCAAAGAGCCTGATCTTTCTTTCAACTTCTCAAGCTTTGGCTTGTGGTCATTGATGTCTTTCACTGTATCCTGGTAGAATTAAGATTAACATACAATCAAACAATTATTCAGAAGGGATCATGGACGAGATTCGAGGCTCCAGGCAGCATTTACATCAAGTTTCTCGAGATAACACGAAATAGGGTGAACCATCAATCAACCAGCTATATAGTTGGTTAAAGTGCGTCTTCTTACCTTGACCTTTTTAATCTGTCTGTTAAGTTCGTCTTCATCGCATGATACAGGTTCAAAGTCGCTGACATCATCTTCTGTCTTTTTGAGCCAGTCTTTAAATGAATCATAATCATCAGTATACTTCTGAGCGAGTGGAACGACTTTAGTGATTTTGTCGTCCTTTTCTTTGCTTCTTTCAAGGACGTCTTTGTATCGATGCTTGATTTCTTTCAATTTGTCTGCCAAAGTCTCCTTGTCATCCCCTGGTTTCACATTGGCGATGAAATCCTCCACTTTCTGCACAAGTCTTTCAAATACAGGCTCTTCCTGGAGAACATCATTGTGAATTTGCTACGACAAAAACGTAAACAAATCAACAAAGATTCGAATTTACCCAATCGAGACCCGATGCAGACAAGTACCCGCGGGACAGCGCGAGACTTGCTCAACAGAGCCAGTCAGGAAAATATGCAGTACTTCTACTAGAATACAAACATTGCGGTGTGATAAAAAGAACTTATCATACCTCGTGATCTTTCTGTTGTTCCTTGACGACAGGGAAAATGGCCGACACTGGTTTCTCTTTACTCAAACGTTCTTCCAGCTCTGAAATTCTGTCAAAGAAATCATCCACCGAATCCTGGACACCCTGTGACCTTAACAAAGCATCTTGTAGGTTGTTCTGTCTCACTTCAATTCGCATCCAAGAATCTTCCATTGGCGCCTTGACACCCTGTAGCTTCGTTGTGACATCATTGACAATGACGTCATCATTTTTGCTGTTTATTATTATCCAGTCTGCAAGGTCCTCGCCTTTCTGCAACTCCGGTCTCTGCTTGATGTATTCATCTTGCAATGCCTGAATAAAAACAAAAAATTTAATAATTTTGAGCTTCACATCCCTTGCTTAAAAGTCCTGCAAATAATCGCACCCGGAAGATATTTATATACTTTGTTCATGATTCATAACAAAAGCGCAAAGCATTCATATAAACAACTTTCTTACGTTGTTATTCACTGGAAATTGAAGCAGTTCGATTTTGTGCTTATACGTGATATTCCAGGCATGGTTAGCCATCGAAAACTTCTAACGATTACCCATTAATACATTATCAAGCATAAACAGTAAACAACTGGTTCAATTTCACTGGGTAAGTGCAAAGATTTAAGCATTGCACCCAGGATGTTTGCTCATGTTTCAATATTAGGAATTAAGTTGATGGCATTCTTTACATGCTTCGGTTGGCGAGGTTAAACCTCAAACCTCAAGTCTTTGAATACCAAATTTTAAACTTTCTCGCATACAAAACACTCCCTCGTACTTATAATGTTAAAGAATGGAATGAACACGATTCTTTATCAAATTATAGAAACTTTAAAAATAATTCAAAGGGTCTGATTAATATAAATGGATAATAATATAATTAGAAGGATTGTCTGAGAATAAAACAAGTCGGTCCTACATCAACACATGTCCATATGACAACACAACAACATGATTCCAATTCCAAGAAACTCACCTCAATTTCTTTCAGCTGTTTTCTGATAGCATCAGGTTTACTTTTAATTGGTTCATTCAAAGTTGGTGAATCTTTAATTTTTTCTGCGACAGGGCCAAGTTTATCGATCAAATCATCAAACTCTTCCGTCTTCTTGATTGCATCTTCCACTCTCTTCTTCTCATCTTCAAGTTTACTCTTCAGCTGGTCTTGTGTATCTTTGATCTTCGCTATGTCTTCCTTGACACTATCGGGTACATCTTCCTTCGTCAACAATTCATCAAGATAGCCGATGTCCCACTTGTCATTATCACAGATGTCATTCAGAAGTGACTAAACAGAAATCAAATTAGCATGAAGACTTGGGAATTTATACTCGGGACCAAAAAAAGGAACTCATCATTCTCATAACAACATCAGCATCCGGGATTTGTTCTAGAAGACCAGATAATTTTCATTCTGTGCAAGAACCTATGAGGACCAAAGTAATTGAAAAAAATTGCAACATTTTTTAAAGTTGTGGCCCTCAGTCCCAGAACCTAGAACATGAAAGTGATCAGAAGCCTCGAATTAGTCTAATTCGACTACTTGACAAGCATATTTCATTCAATTTCAAATTTTGAAAATTGGCTCCAGCCTATTCATGATGGATAGATAAAGTTATTCACTACCCGCAAGCATTTGAAATTTTTAACTTTTGAACCAAGTGTCCCAGAAAGCTGAAAATTGTTTCAACGTGATCAGAAGGCCCCAAATAGTATGTTTTGATCATTTGTGAACCGAATTTCAATCCATTTCGATTTTTGATTTTTCGACTTTAGGCTTTCATGATGGATAGATAAAGTTATTCACTACCCGCGAGCATTTGAAATTCTTAACTTTTGAACCAAGTGTCCCAGAAAGCTGAAAATTGTTTCAACGTGATCAGAAGGCCCTAAATAGTATGTTTTGATCATTTGTGAGCCGAATTTCAATCAATTTCGATTTTTGATTTTTCGACTTTAGGCTTTCATGATGGATAGATAAAGTTATTCACTACCCGCGAGCATTTGAAATTCTTAACTTTTGAACCAAGTGTCCTAGAAAGCTGAAAATTGTTTCAACGTGATCAGAAGGCCCCAAATAGTAAGTTTTGATCATTTGTGAGCCAAATTTCAATCAATTTCGATTTTTGATTTTTCGACTTTAGGCTTTCATGATGGATACATAAAGTTATTCACTACCCGCGAGCATTTGAAATTCTTAACTTTTGAACCAAATGTCATAGAAAGCTGAAAATTGTTTCAACGTGATCAGAAGGCCCCAAATAGTATGTTTTGATCATTTGTGAGCCGAATTTCAATCAATTCCGATTTTTGATTTTTCGACTTTAGGCTTTCATGATGGATAGATAAAGTTATTCACTACCCGCGAGCATTTGAAATTCTTAACTTTTGAACCAAGTGTCCTAGAAAGCTGAAAATTGTTTCAACGTGATCAGAAGGCCCCAAATAGTATGTTTTGATCATTTGTGAGCCGAATTTCAATCAATTTCGATTTTTGATTTTTCGACTTTAGGCTTTCATGATGGATACATAAAGTTATTCACTACCCGCGAGCATTTGAAATTCTTAACTTTTGAACCAAATGTCATAGAAAGCTGAAAATTGTTTCAACGTGATCAGAAGGCCCCAAATAGTATGTTTTGATCATTTGTGAGCCGAATTTCAATCAATTCCGATTTTTGATTTTTCGACTTTAGGCTTTCATGATGGATAGATAAAGTTATTCACTACTCGCGAGCATTTGAAATTCTTAACTTTTGAACCAAGTGTCCTAGAAAGCTGAAAATTGTTTCAACGTGATCAGAAGGCCCTAAATAGTATGTTTTGACTATTTGTGAGCCCAATTTCAATAAATTTCGATTTTTGATTTCTCCACATTAGGCCTTCATGATGGATAGATAAAGTTATTCACTTCCCGCGAGCATTTGAAATTCTTAACTTTTGAACCAAGTGTCCTAGAAAGCTGAAAATTGTTTCAACGTGATCAGAAGGCCCTAAATAGTATGTTTGGACTATTTGTGAGCCCAATTTCAATAAATTTCGATTTTTGATTTTTCGACTTTAGGCTTTCATGATGGATAGATAAAGTTATTCACTACTCGCGAGCATTTGAAATTCTTAACTTTTGAACCAAGTGTCCTAGAAAGCTGAAAATTGTTTCAACGTGATCAGAAGGCCCTAAATAGTATGTTTGGACTATTTGTGAGCCCAATTTCAATAAATTTCGATTTTTGATTTCTCCACATTAGGCCTTCATGATGGATAGATAAAGTTATTCACTTCCCGCGAGCATTTGAAATTTTTAACTTTTGAACCAAGTGTTCTAGAAAGCTGAAAATTGTTTCAACGTGATCAGAAGGCCCGAATTTGTGATGAAAATGACGATAAATTATAATTTTTACTTTGATTTCATCTTCTTGCTCTTTTGCTTTCTCCAAATCTCCGGCAGCAGGTTCCATTAAATCAAGTAACCGTCCAACATTTCCACAAAGACTGGCCTGCTTGGCTTTGATATCAGAGATTTCTTCCAACAATGCTCCAGAGTCAAGATTCTTTCTCAATTTGTCATCAATACTCTTCTTCAAGTTCTCAAATCTTTCTTTCACCGATTGCATTTCATTAGCAACCTCTTCAGTGTCATCTTCAGCTTTGTCGATCAGCTCCGTGTGTGAAGAATCAATTGATTCTAATTCTGGTTCTTTCTGCTCAACTTCCTTTTGAAGTTCCTGAAATGCGTGGAAACCAATTCATTAACCCATCATACACCCTGGTTATCCTAAAATCTACCAGTCAAAGACACTCGAGTTAGCTAAAAAACGGGGGAACCCTTCTTTCTCTTGCGCAAACTGACAAGTTACCTGCAGAAGTTCTTCTTCAATCTTCACTTTATGCTTCTCCTTTGTATCAACATCTGGCAATTTCTCTTCAGCATCGCTCAACCAATCAACGAACTCACTGACTTTGACGTTGTAGAACCTTGATGGCTTCTCAACATCAGCTGTTTTCTTTTTCCTTGCTTTGCCATCATCTTGTACCTTCTCCCAACGTGCTGTAAGTTTCGCAAAAGCCTTCTCGATAGCCTCTTTCTCATTTTGAGGCTGATCTCCAGACTTGAACACGTCGACATTCTTCTCCAAGTCACGATATTTTGGCTGCAATTCCTTGATATCAGTCATCACTGCATCACTGTTAGATACCTGCTTCTTGACGGTTTCAAACGTGGCAGATACAGGTCGCTCACATTCTTGTTGTTTCTCAACCTTCTTCAATCGATCTGAGAAGTCTTCAATCGATTCCTCGACATCTTGACTGGCTGATAAAGCTCTTTGCAGTTTGTCTCTTCGCTTTTTCAATCGTATCTTTGCCGTCTCAACTCGCTGTTCCACTTTGTTGATGCGATAAGATGTCTCACACCGTACAACTGTATCGTCATAATTATTATCAACAACTTTCTTTCCATCTTCCTTCAAATCATCCATAACTGGCCGATGTTTATCTATCTCATCAAGCAAGGTCTAGAACACAAAATAAATACCCATATAACCAAAGGCCCAATAATCTCACAACCAAAGTATAATAATAAGCAAGTGACATTAATCAAGAAGCAATGTTTTCCATGCGTCATTGTATATAGCAGTAGCATGGAAATGATGGTTCATAAGGGTAAGTTCTACAAATAACAACATTTAAATTGCACATTGCAGATAGAAATAAGAGCCTTACCTCTACATCTTGAAGTGACTTCTTCACATCATCGGGCTCCTTTTTGTCTGACTTCACCTTCTCAACTTTCTCACAAATATCATCTGTCCATACCTTTGCGGATTCCAAATCATCCAAAAACGTATCGGCATCATGGACCTCAGCATCAACATCTTGCTTCTTGCTTTTCAATTTATCTTTGACGTCATCCAATCGCTTCTGCCTTGCAGTCATCTGCGATATGATTGGCCAAGGTTCAGCGCCGTAAACGGTGAGCTGTTCAACGGCTTCGTTTCCAATCTTATCAACAGCTTCTACATTCTTGCATGTTTCTTCAACGTCGCGGATTACATCTGATAACTTCTGCACAGCCTCTTTTCCATCTTCAACATCCAAGCCAAACGGTTGTATGTCATCCAAATATGCTTCAAATCGCGTTATTTTATCTTCGATTGGCTTCTCAGCATCGTGATATTTGATAAACTTGTAATGCAGCTTATTCACCTAAAAACAATAGATTCAGTTATACTTAACGAAAAATAAGGCACGAAGACCAAAAAAAGTATGGAGCATAATACCTAAAGATTGTTTCATCAGGATAAAAATATTATAAATGATAAAAAACGCACAAAAAATACATTGGTTACGATCACCAGAGAGCTATCATCTGATAGAATATTTTCATGATGGTTATGGTAAAAAGCAGTCCAACATGAAACCTACCTGTTCTTGTTTGTCTTTGAAGGTTACTTGCAATCGCTCAATCCTTTCATTCAATTCTTTGATCTTTTCTTCAACAATTGGCTCATCTTCAACTTTGGATAATTTCGATGCAGTTCCATCCAAATTCTCTTTTCGGTTGTTCATGTCTTTGTGAATTGGTTTCAACTTCTCGAAATCTTCTTTGTACTCCTAGATGAAGCAAAAACCATAAGAATACATGCAGGTATGGACAGGTAGGGCATAGTGATAGTAATGCTAAAAGCAATCGCAAGGTTGCCAGATTTACTTACATTTATCATTTCTTTCTGTTGTTGGCATCTAATTTTCTCATTTGGAACATCTTCCAACTTAGACAGAAGCTCCTCCGCATCTTTGATCTTTGGTTCGAGCATCTGTGTGATATTTTCAACCTCTTTTGCAACTGGTTCAAGCTTATCAATCTCTTCCCTTCGCTTTTCAATAATCCTATCCAGGTTATCTTTTCTATTTGTCATTTCCTTGATACGCTCTTCAATCTCTTTCTTCTCAGCTGTCCTGGCCTGCTTCATTCTCCTCTTTCCTTCATCAACAATCTGCTTGTGCAATGGCGAAAGTTGAGAAGCATCTTTCTCAAGCGACTTGAATGAATCTATCTGTTTCCACAACAAATCGTACTTGACAGAGAGTGGACGAAGCATGCTCGAGCGAGTCTCAAGCTCAGTTACTTGCTCCAGGAAATCTGAATAGGACTGATCAAATCCTCGCTTCCGTACAAGAACGCTATTCAATTCATCTTGCTTATCGTTGAGCTTCTCAGCAAGGGTGACGAATGGCTCCAATACTTCTGCTGCACGTGTCTTGAGACTTTCAGAGGCTGCATCGTGGTCATCTGATGCCTTCTCATTCTGTTCCACTAACCAAGCTACGGAATCCTGAATCGATTGTATCTTCGGTCGCATGATGTTCAAACTGTACTCGAGATCCTGAAGGAGGATTAAACACAAATATTATATGATTTGACTCCAGTCATATCATACTCAATGTTACTTACCTGTTGCAGATGCAACTTAATTTCCTACAACTAAAATTGAAAACATCCTATGTCTCACTGAATGCCTATTTAGTAGTCGCATGTATTCTGAATAGCATAGTTTGTTATCGGTATTACATTAAAAAACAGCATCATATGTTACAACATGAAGGCTACTCACATTGACATTTTCCAACTGGTCTTTGACATCTTCGGGTGTCTCTTTCACAGGGCCATAAACAGTAAGTTGATTGGCTGTTACGGTGTGCCATTGCTCCACGTCATCCAAAGTCTTCAGCAATTGTTTCTGAACCTTTGCTTTTTTCTTTTGTTCCTTGACTCGCTTTGGAACCTGTTTCTTTGCATCGTCAAGCTTTCTGTTGTAGTCATTTGTCTGTGAGGCAATTGCCCGGCTGTCTCCATCGTGCTTTTCAATATTCAACTCCAATTCTGCAGAGTCAGGAGTAATGTCCATCTCTTCGAACAAGTCCTCGATAGCCTGTGAATCAAGAAAAAATATTGCAAAAAAATGTTGATCGCCCTTGCCATGTCATCGTGGAACTAAAAATCTTCAATATAAATGAAGATTTTTTATTATTGAGTATACAACATAATATATTTCAGATTTCTAATAATATTCTAAAATATAATAGAAAGAGAGACGGGGCTAGCTTAGTCTGAAGTAAAGACAAAAATTTAAAAAAATCCAAAACAAACCTCGACACGAGCAATTTGTCTCTCTGTGTCTTCAACACTAGTTCCAATAGCTGGATTATATTCCAATGCATTGGTTACTTGCTGCAAAGTGACATTTCCTTGGTTCAGATGATCTTCATACTTGTGGAAAGATTTCTTAGTTTCGCTGAATTTTTCCAAGCGATTCTCCAGCTCTGAGTTCAAGTCATTCCACCTTTTTGACAACTTGTCATTCGTGATTTCAAGTTCTTGCTCGTCTTTCGTATCTTCTGGGAATTTGTCACAAACATCGAGAACATCTTGGCAACTTTCGGTGAGTGCGTTGAATTCGTTGGTCTTTCGTTGCACGTCCGCCATTATTTCCTGAAAGAAACAAACAACTTTGAAACTAAACATCTTAACAATAAATTTATGGAAATTTATAGATCGACAAAATTAAAATAAAAGTTATTTGCATCCTCTCCTTAACTCCATACAAAAAGTTTAATAGTAGCAAATAAAATAAAGCATGCAGCCTTCTATACCTTTTTGGTATTTCTAGAAACGTTTCAAAACAAGAACAAGGATAAACAAATTCCACAAAATAAAACAAACCTTCAATTCCTGATCGTATTCATCGATTGTTATCTGATTCAGATCTGGAACATCTTGCAATCGTTTTTCAGTTTCAGAAATCCAAGTGACAAACTTCTGCTTTCTCGTGTCGAAATCTTCGGCCTTCGGTGAGAATTCAACAACAACTCTTTGCCTATTGGTTATTCGATCATTCATTGCATCCCATCTATCAGATATTTCTTTCTTCGTTCTTTCCAGATCTTCTCGTTCGTCATCCTCTGTAACTTCAGCAAGTTTCTCATCTAACTTCTTCATGATTCGATTGTAAGCTGGTTTCAAATGCTCGAGATCTTTCGAGGTTGCCTGAAATGTCAAATAAAGAGATTAAACAATGAAAAAGGCATATTGTTATTTTTCGCTACGCAGCAATAAAAGATTTGCTTGACCATAACGTCTTAAAAAACAAATTAATATATGATACATTGCATGAAATAAAGCACCAAATTTACCTTTTGACTTTGCACTTGTTCTGATAATTCGGGCCACTCGGCAGAGAAAGGCTTCTCGTTGTTAATTTGGTGTTCAACAGACGACAGTAAGTCAAGGAAGCTCTCACTGGCTGGTTTCATGTCTTGTTCTTCGGTCAAAACGTTTTGTAGCCTCGCTTTCCTGTCTCTCAACCTCTCATCGATGGTTTCCAGTGGTGTGTAGACTTTAGACATTTCTTCCCTCACGGCCGGTCTTATTGTCTCATCTTCCGGAAGATTTCGAATCAAATATTTGCCATTATCATCAGCTATGACCGTCAGTGATCTCTTCGTCTTTAGCTCATCCAGAAGATCCTTTAAAGAGACGAATAAACAGATAAAAATATTGTACAAGAGCAGCCGAGAACGAGATTAAGGAAACAAGATTCCATCTAAAGCAAAGTTTGGGATAAGCATGAAGAATAATGCTTACGTCCACTTCCTGGATTTCTTTCTTTGCATCTTCAGCATTTTTAGGCACGGGTCCCTTCTTATCCAGCTCATTTGACGTTTCTTCGCACCATTCTCCAACTTCGCCAAGCAGAGTGTTCAACTGAATAACAGTATGATGGGCATTGTTCATTAACTTCTGTCTGCCCATCAACTTGCTTCGTCTGTGGTTGTATTCACGGTTGATTTCACTTGTCTTTTCCTCCACTTTCTTTGCATCTCCTTCGTGCAATTTCAACAAATCCTGCAGCTCATCAGAAACGTTGTTGAACTCGATGAAAACATCGTTGCAATTGCTTGACTTTGCAACGAAATCCTAAAAATTCAAAATCGCATGTTACCTTGTATGATATCCTAACTAAATCAAAGCATCAATGATAGAGAATAAGCAAGGTCACATTGTTATATACCTCAATTCTTTCAACTTCTTTTTCTGTTTTCTTCTCGTTGACAGCAATCTGTGGCGACTCTTTCAAAGAATACTCGATCTGTGCTGGCACTCCGTTGCGCAACAATTCAGAAAGCTCTCCGAATTTATCGAATGTAGCTACGAACTTTTTCGACAGCTCCTTACGCTTCTGTGTTCTTCTTTTCAGCTTCTTCCAACGTTCATCATCCTTCTCTACCTTTCGTTCCGTCTCAGACACATCCCAATAGATACCGACAGATCTTGCAGTCTTAAACAGGTCATCAGAAGTCTTCATAACTTCGTCATGAAGAGGCTCCTTAGATTTCAACTCAGCTTCAAAGGCCTAAAAGAAAATGTATCAATTTAGATTAAGTCAAAGCTCCTAACAAAAGCAGGACTATAAATAGAGAGCTGGCTTTAGCTTCGTTAAGCAAAAAGAATAACAATTGTTTAGACTTACATCGTTATCTTTCGCAACCGAGTGAGCAGTATCTCTGTCTTCAGGTACTTCATCTAATGATTTGACTCCTTTTTCTGCCTTTGTCAACCAGTCATCAAAGACCTTTTCTTTTTCATCAAACAATTTTGATGGCTCTTTGATTTCATCCAACTTTTCTCGTCTCATACGAGCCTTGTTCAAAGATGCCTGCCAATGATCTGTCGCTTCGTTCAGTTGATCTTTCAAAACATTCTTGTTTTCTTCACTGGTTTTCGGATCGTCTATTGATTTCTTGCACAGTTCTACGAATTTCTCTTCAACTGGTTTCAACGTCTCTATTTCTGACTCGACATCCTAGATAAGATACATTAGTACAATCCGTTAAATCATGTCCTAAGTATGCTTAATACGAACCGGTCAATAGATATAGAAGACAGCGCAGCAACATGGATACAAACTAAGACTGAGATTCAACTTACCTTTTGCTCATCTAATTGTTTCTTGACTTTTTCCCATTGAACACTGATTGGCTTTTGAGCTCTTTGCTTCTTCTCAATCTTGTTGATATCAGTTAAATAATTCTCACAGATTACGTCGAAATCTTGCAAAGTCAGCAATGTAGCCTGTAGCCTCTTTCTGCGATCTGACATGATATCACTCATTTCAGAGAGAGGCTTCTTGATCTTGGATAGCTTTGTGTTGACGTTAGAAACAAATTTAGGGTTGTCCTTGTTTTCATCGGTCAACCAGATTGCAGCTTTTTCTGCAGTTTCCAACTTGGTCTGCTGTTTGGCCAACTCTTCTTCGACAACCTTAAGCGAATTCGAAACAGTTAATACCGTTTACCATATTGCGATGTTATGCTATTGATATATTTGTTATCAGGTTCAAAGCATAACAAATAAAAAATGTATCTCTTCACCTTATTCTGCTCAAGTTGTTTGGCAATTGTCTCTGGTTCTTTGCCATCAGGTCCAAGGTTGCTGACTGTACCAGTTGTAACCGTGATCCATTTATCAAGATCGTCAACAATGGACACATACTGTACCAACTGACGAAGTTTGTTCTCTTCTTTGTCTCTCTTATCAACCAGTTTACTTCTCACTAATTTCCACTTGTTCGAGGTTTCTCCCGTTTTCTTCCTCACATCCCGCGTGTCTCCGCTCTGCTTCTCGACAATCCTTTCAACCTTCTTACCAGCATCTACAATGTCTTGCACTTCGTTGTCGTGTTCTTGCAGGGACTCGACATTTTCCTGGCAAAGAGAAGGAATATAACCATTGTACCACACGCTAAGGACACACATAAGTCCGTAGGATAGCATACATTTCATATGATAACAAAAATGTCATTATTGACTGTGATAATTCTGCGTGCCTGCTCTCTTTTCTATTCTACTCTACTCCACTCTTTTCGTACACAGCACAACCTTCTCCACTCCAATGCACTGCTAAATAATTTGCAACTATCATCAAACTATTAAATGCTTCACTCACATTCAAGTCACGAACGTGCGACTCCATGTCCAAAAGGTCCCAGCTCATTGGTGTTTCCTCATCGACAATGTTCTCCATGGCAACAATAGCCTCCTCCACAGGGGCGAGCTTCGTGTGATAATCATCAACAGCCCTTCTGAGTGTGTGAGAGTTCTTGGTTGCGTCATTCACACATTTGTTCAACTTGTCCCATCGTTCATTGAGGTCGTGCTTTTCGTCTTTCACGTGTGGAACGTCGACCTTGACTTGGCTCGATTCACAAATATCCAACAAATCGTTGACTTTGGTGTTAAAAGACTGATGCGTAGGCATGTGTTCAATGATGTCATCTTGCAGATCCTGAAGAGATGAAATTCATATTTATTTGCATTCATTACTCAAGTATCATCAAACTAATATCAAAGTGTACGATGACAATAAAGCTACAGCATCCACCTTCAAATTTAAATTCAAACAAGCCTACCTTTGTCTTCTTCTTCAGCTCATCAAAACCATCTGCAGTAGTTGGTGTAGCATGCAATTCCTTCACTTTCTTTTCGGCATCTTCAAGCCACGGCACAAACCTCAAAACAGTGTAATGATAAGCTTCTTCGAATGGCAAGACCGATGTTATTTGCAGATGGTATTTCGTCACTGAGTCCCATATTTCATTCCAACGATTCGTCTGTTCTCCTGCTCTTCTCAGGTGCTTCTCAACAGAATCATCCAGCTGTTTATCAGAGTCGGCATGGTCTTCTTCGATCTCCTTCTTCTTCGCAACGACAGCATCGTGAAGCTTCTTGAGATTTTGTACTTCTCTGAATATCGGCTTAAAGTCTTCGTGCTGTGACCTTGCAACCGAATACTTAGCAGACACTGGCCTTAGCTTCTCAAATTTCCCATCAATCTTGTCCAGCTTCTCGTCAAAATTCTCAACAATGTGCGAAAAATCTCTTTCTTGCAGAAGAAGATTTTCGAGTTCTGTTTTGTACACGCTCAACTTCCTTGACAAATCATCAACGGGCTTCTTAACATCTTTCAGTCGTGACGTCACTTCATGGACAACCATCGGATCTTGTCTACTCTTTTCGATCAGCCAGTCACCAGAATTTGCACCATTTTGCAACGTCACTCTGGAAGTAACCAGCTCCACCATTGTAGCTTCGATATCAGTAATTATCTCTTCGATTTTCTTCTGATCCCGAGGCACAGCCTTCTTCATCTTTGGCTCCGTCTTCTCCGTCATATTCACAATCCATTTATGCGTGTCTTTAATTACGTCATTGAATTGTTTTGCTTTCCCTGTGATCTGTTCAAACTCGGCCTGTCTTTCGGTCAATTTGGCGCGAACCTTGCGATATTTCTCGTTGACGTCAGATTTTGATCTTTCGATGTCTTCGTCATCGCTGCCATATTGATCGAGAAGTTTATGAAGATTGTCACCGGCTCTTGTGAAAACTTTCAGATCATTTTCACGCGAGTCAACCTTGGAGATCAGTGCCTAAAAATAACACAATACACACACATTAAAAAACCTACGTATATGCCTATAATATACCACACCTCCAGCACACAGCATCTGAAAATATAGCAATACTACGAGAAAGATTCTTCATAAACCAACTAAACTCAATTCGAGGCTTCAAATCTATACGAGGCTGTTGTAATTCGTCTCGCAACAAACATTCAAAAACTAGTATTGAACAGCCGATGCCTCCTACTGTAGCAGCTTCTCGAGTCAGTTAATTATTTAGATATATCAAAAAACATTCAAATTATTACCTTGATGATATGTTGTTCTTGTAAACATTTCTCAGGAGATGTAGAAACAGTAGATTGTTTCTCAATCGTGTGTTCAACGTCTTCGAACAAATCTTCCAACGCCCTTTCTTTATCATAAAAAACGACCAACTCCTTGTCGATATTATCAGCCTGCTTTCTCACGTCCGAAAGTTTCTCAGTCAAAGTCCTCCATGTTTGATTCAAGAATTTCAATTCTTCGTTCACGATCTCCCTATCTGCTATCGGATAGTCACGTGATTCGTGTGCTGACGTGTCAAGAAGCACGTGACCCGAGTGTTTGATCTTATCGAGAACAGGTTTCTTCTGTTCACTCTCCTTTATTAAATCCTGAAAGAAAGTTTATGACTTAGGAAATGCGAATCATTTGACTTACATATGGCTATAATATTATACAGGAGAGAAAATATTATACAGACTGCTAACGTTTCTCTCAAGTATTTATCTATAACAATGCAAACTCTGAGGATACCTCGATGGCTCGTTTTTGTTGAATCAGCACTTCTGGTTGGCTTGACAACGGCTGGATAACGCGAAGCTCCTTGTCAGCGGTCAGCATCCATGGGAAAAGTTTCTCTACTTCCTCACTGTACTTTCTGGCTGTTGGGTACAATTTGCCAACGACTGCATGTCGCTTTGTTATCTTATCGCGGACAGTGTTCCAACGCATCTCCACATCTTCTATAGTCTCCGTGAGTGCGTCTCTTTCAGGCCCAGGCTCTTTTCCCTTGATCTCTGACTTGCCAGATTCAATAACGTGCTTCACTATCGGTTCGTGACTCAAAACATCTTGGTAGAGAATCTAAATGAAAAACAACAACACCAAACTCAAGCAACATGCCTGTATGATCATACGTTCTGAAATTATTATTGAATAAAGATATTAAGCGTGTTTAATTATACCTTGAGCAGACCTTACTCTTAAGGAACAACAAGTAAAAATGCACTTACGGATATTTCAATTTCCTGTGACTTCAATACGTGGAAATCAGCAGAGACAGGAGTCTGTCTTAGGACAGACGCTTCCACTAAAGGCAACCATATTGAAGTATTTGAAAGCAAATCATCGGGACTCTCTTTTTCAAGTCGAGTAACAAGATTGTTCTGTTTGTCTTTGGCTTTCTCCGATACTTTGTCGGTTCGTTTCTTCAATGATTGAATCTGTGCTCCTTTTGACTCTAATTCCTTCATCACCGAGCTGGGTTCTTTGCCCTTTTTCTTGATTGAGATCGTGATTTCAATGACTTCAATGATCGTAATGATTTCAGTTATGATGATTAGCACCTCCTATTAAATCAAGAATCAGCGATATTAATAGAAACTGAAATAAACTCGTAGCAAGCAACATGGACTAAATGAGAGCTAATCACATTACCTTAACAGTATCTAATTGTTTCTTGATCTCATCTGGATTAGCAGCATCGTCATTTACTTCAGAAGTCAAATGTTCCACTTTCTTCACCCTCTCTTCGACCGTAACAAACGAAGTGTAGAACTTCTCTGCTTCAGTCAAATCTCTTTCGATAGCAATCTCTTTCTCCTTCAGTTTTCGTCTGACATCTGAATATTTATCTGCGTTGTTCCTTGCAAGCTTCTTCAATGGCTGTGACGATTTATCTGGTACATATCTTTCCATGTCGCTAACTGATTGATTCAAGTAAACAACTGCCTGCTCATTTCTATCAAACATGTCCAAGGTTGCCTGCAGCAAAAAATAAATTGTTAAATAAGTTTATTCTCGCATTTATTCACAATTTTCCCACTACTACGCAATAAAACAACAGTAAAACACGAATTGGGTCCTCCATCAGCTTAAAGAAAATCAAATCTTAACGAAACATTCAGTCAGTGTTTCAAACGAATAAAAAAACTGCGACAATATCGCAAGTCTGCATACCCTGATGTTATGTAGTTGTGTTCGTCCAGCCTCTGAATTCAATCCAAAAGGCTCAAACGTCTTCAAAACAGCTTCCCCTTGCTTGATGACTTCTTCAGTTACTGACATGTTCTCATGGTAATCAACAACACAGGGATACAAGTGTGAAAGCTTCTCGGATCTTTCCTTTGCAATTCGATCGACCTTCGTCCATCTATCAGTTATTTCTTTCAACTTCTTACCCAGTTTCTCTTTCTCCCTTCCAGCAGGAAGTTTGTCAAGTTGTTGTTGCCCATTGTGCATCAGTTCAACATAGACAGGTTCATGTTGGATCACCTCTTTGTGCAGGGGCTGGTTGGAAAAAACAAGCAAACTAGTTAAAGAAAGCGCACGGACACTTTGCGACTGCTTAAAGACCACATGCGAAAAGACTGCTTAAAAAGCAAATGCATGCAACATCTAATCAAACATAAACATCAAGCATAAAATTGGGGATTCTTACATCGAGCTTTGCAATCTGTTTCGCGACTTCCTGGGGAGTGACGGGCATTGTTTTCTGCGAGTCCAGGCCCTTTTCTGTTATCTTCAACCATTTATCAAACTTGTCAATAAGATTCTGGAAGTCCTCCATACTGCAAAGCATAAGACTCAATTGTCTCTGCCTGTGAGAGATTTCATCTGTCAATCGATCCATTGTATTGGTTGTGCTGTTCATCTTCTCAAGAACATCATTGGCTGTCGACTTCCTCCTACCCCTGCATTAACAAAAAACATAGCAAATTATTATTGGCGCCAAAATACTTCACGTAATACCAAAAAGCAATGGAAATTCTGGAATGTGAAGAGAGGCGACCACGTCAGCTGGGTATAATGCCTTGCAATTCTAAAGGTGTCTCTAGCATTGATATTAAGTTGAACAGATAACAGTACGCGTAATGAGTTATACACACCTTGAGTCAACACAGTATAGATTCTGACAAAGCCAACGCCCATTATCAACAACAGTATCAACTGTTGGTCGCTGCTCATCAATTTCTTTCTGCAGATTCTGCAAAGTAGTAAAACAGGCATTATTACTTCAAATAAGACGCAAGTGTGTTCACGTGAAAACGCAGGACTGTCGTAAATAGTCTGAAATAGACATACGATCTACTTACATCCAATTTCTTGAGTTGCTCTTTGATTTCTTCAGGGTCCTTTGCAAGCATCTTATCTTGCTCCAATACTTCGTCGATCTGTGGTGCCCAAGTGTCAATTGTTGCAACTCCCATGTAGAACTTCTTAGCCTTGCTAATCTGCTTCTCCAATGTCGCAATTCTTCCATCAACCGATCGGTCGATTTCCTCTCTGTTCTTCAGAGCTTTGTCACAATTGTCAACAACAGGTTTCTTTTCGATATTTTCATTCGGGAATCGATGAATCTGGTCAGCAGTTGACTTGGCCTTCTGTACATTTGGTCTGTCTTTGCTAATAAGATCTTTCATGTCCTAATGAAAAAGACAATAAAAATAAAAACAATAATGTTAAAATTACCGAATTATTAAAAATTATAATATTATAATTATCGAAGTATTTGCAAAAAAGAATTTGTTAATACCATAAATATTCCAAATTCGTAAAACAGCAAGGCAATAAAAGGCAATTTAATATGGTACATTATACACATCCATGTCATACACACTTTGATAAATTAACATCAAGGAGAATAAATAAGGATAGAAGAAATATTCCTACCTTCAAAACAGCCATTTCGTCTTCAAGTGTTTCCAAATCAACAAACCCAGTTGGTCTTTCCTTCAAAACGTCCTCAATTTCACAATTCAGTTCTTCAACTGGTTTAACACTATGAGCATGCTCTTTCGCCAGAGGCTCAATTTCTTCGATTTTCTTTTTACGATCTTCGGACATCTTATAGAGTCGATCAAAGCGCGCCGTAATTTCATTCAACTCCTGTTCAACTTGTTCTCTTTCTGGCTCAGAATCGATGAACTCTGGAAGCTCTTCTGTCACCCTTTCCAAAGCCTCCTTCACTGGAACATGAGCAACCAAATCTTTGTGCAAATTCTGCAAAACAAAAACAATATCTTAACCATTTATCAATATAAATATACAATAGGAGAGAAACAAAAGTCCTTGTGGGACACTTACAAAAAAAGCTATCAACCCATAAACGTCTATCAATGACTCCCCTCAGCTAGAATACAGCTACATTAAAATCCCGCATATAAGAGCTCACTTGTATGAAAGCCTTAAGCCCAGATCTCATCACAATAGCCTATTGTGTTTGAACAATAGGCTGGATGCAGAGGCACGATAAACAACAAGCTGTTTATCACGCCTCCATCTGAACCAAATAGTGATTATAATTTTTACAAGGTTTCCTTACCTCGTGATATGATTTCTGCTCCTCCAAAACAGGATACTTTGAATTTATCGGCTTCAATGACGTCAATTCGCGTTCTACAAACGTCAGCCAAAGAATAAACGAATCGTAATCGATAGTAATCTCAGTAATCTCGATTAACTTCTCCCAAATGATCTTCAATCGACTTTCAGTTGTACCCAATCGGACAATTCGCTCTTCTACTGGACGCAGTGCTGATTTCTCGTCGACATTTTCTTTCAACTTCTGCCAGTAATTCATGTAAGTGACTTTTTTAACTGCACGAGAAAACACAGTTGCAATCGATCGCTCTTTTGGCAGTTGTCTTTTCGGAGTTGGCTCATCTTGCACTTCTTCAACTGGGAACATCAACTTGCTGATGTCATTTCTCTCTTCTTCAGTTATCTTCGGTGTTTCGTCTTTACCCATAACGAAATCAGAGTCTGGAAGACTTTCAAACATATCTTCAGGCATCGATTCTTCCGCTGTAAACGTAACAGGCAACACAATCTCCTCCACAGGTTCTGGTTTCGATCTCTTATCAGGTGACTTCGTCTTTGAAGCTTTTCTGCTAGCTTCAGGTGACTTTTGCAATGGGCTTTTTCGTTTCTGTTCTGGTGATGGTCTTTCGTGTGCTGGTGACTTCTTTCCAGGTCTTTCTGGCGATGGTGACTTCCTATCTGGCGATGGAGTGGCACGACCTATTTTGCCCAATGCAGGGAACAACTCCACCGGAGTTTCCTCTACTTCCTCACCTTCAGGCTCTTTCGGTAGCTCTTGCTCTTCAACACGTTCGTCAACACTCAACTCCTCACCTTTTGGACTCAATATAACCAATTTATAAACCTTTCTTGCTGTTACAACAGGTAGTGGCACGGTTGTTATTCGTCTCACAATTCGGCCTTTGTCATCCTTGAATTCTTCCGGCTTGGAGTAGGCATGCTCTGGTAGCGAATATACAGGCTCCTCGACAACAACCTCCTTTCCATCTGGCCTTCGAGTTGTCGTGGGAACAAACTTGTATTCAGTAACTTCGACGGGATCAATAACAAGCTGTTCTTTTGGTCCATCTTGTTTACCATCTGGTTTCTTCGCAACTCGTTCAACTGCCTTCTTTTGTACCACATCCGTAGCCTTACGTTTCACAATACGAACTGGTCGACCATGCTCGCTCGCATCCGAGACTTCATGATCAGGAAGATATTTTATCTGTCGTAAATGGTACGGCTTCAATTCTTTAGTCTCTTCAAGCACTGTCTCCTTTCCTTCGGAATCAATCGCTTTTGTCTTCACAGTTCTCTTCAGTACAAGAGCCTGACTCTCTTTAGGTTCGTCACTTGCAATAACAACAGTGCTCTTGGGATGTTGGTGTCCATCGGGCATCAGAACACTTTTCTTAACAAGGGTCTTTTGTCTGCTAACATACATTGGTGTTGTTGAAACCTTCTTTACTAAGCTACCTCGCTTGTCTTTCACGTCTTCAGTCGTTCCAGGAGATTCCTCTTCTGGTTCTAGTGATAAAACGGCTTCCGAGGTTTCAAGGACTCTGTCTTCACCACTCAATGGACGTAGCAGCAACGTTGTGTATAATCTTTCAACGTGTTTTGGCTTCCTGTGAATTTGTTCAGCTGTTACTGGACTCGGCTTCTCTGGAGCTGTGCTGCTAACAGCATGGAACTTACGTCCACCCCTAATGATAAATCTCGGATATTCATCCGGTATTTGTTCAACAGAATCGTCCATAGGATGTGGCTCTCTAATGATTTCCTCTGATGGCTTCTCATCCAGTAGCTTCCCTTCCGATGGCTTCTCTCCCAATGGCTTCTCTTCCGATGGTTTCTCTCCCAATGGCTTCTCGCCCGATGGCTTCCCTTCCGATGGCTTCTCTCCCAATGGCTTCTCTTCTAATGGCTGGTCAGTATCTTCAATGTCTTCAGTGCACTTTAATTCAGCGCCAGTTGGCGATACGATCACAGTTCTGAATATCTTTCTGCCTGTTATCATTGGAACTGGTTTTACGATTACCCTCTTCAGCACCTTTCCTTTTTTATCCTTCACTTCATCAACTGTCTCTTTGGCATCATCTGGTAATACGTATTCCGGCTCTTCGATTTCCTTGGTTGTACCATCAGGCTGTGCGACTACTTTCTTCACAAACTTCCAACTTACAGGTTCGATTGGCTTCCTAAATACTTCTTCAATAACTCCGAGTTCTCTTCCATCCTTAGCCCTTTCAACTTTCCTCAACACGCTCTGCAATACAACATCTCGAGTTTTCTTTTTAATGCTACGAACTGCCTTGCCCTTCTCTCGACTTTCACCAACCTCTGATACTTTCTCTTCCTTGCTTGTTACAATGAAGTAAGGCTGCACTTTCTCTGATGCGTTGAAGTACGGGCTCTTTTCGTCTTTCTCTTTGTCCAAACTCAATGGCTTAACACGTTTCGACTTTGAATCTTTGCGGACTTCGGGAGAAACAACTTTCGTGCTCATAAGATGTTCATCACCATCAGAATCTAGTTTGTATGTTCTCTCTGTCACCATTTCTCGATCGACAAAAACAGGATTGGTTATTATTTTCTTCACAACTTTTCCTTTCTTGTCCTTAATTTCATCGACACTTTCTTTCGGTTGATCTTCATCTTCTTCAAAAATAGGTGCTGCCATCTCAGTCGTCTCAACAACCCGTTCGCTGCCATTTCTTTCACGTAGAATCTTGGTCTCGTATATCCTTTGAATTTCCTTTGGAGCATACCGCCTTACTGCCTCTTCTGGCATAGCAAAATCAAAAGAACCCTCTTCGACTGACACAGGTATTTCTTCTTCAATTTCCTTTCTTGTACCATCCGGAAGAATAACAACTCTCTTCACTTTCTTTACGATTCTCTTGACAGTTCTTCTGGTGACAGTGACACTTCTTCCTTCAACTGATGAAGATGGGAATCTAGATTCTTCTTCAGGCAGTTGCTCTTGTGAAGGTGATTCCTCAGGCAGGATATCTTCTTCAGGAAAACCACTTCCAGGTGCGTCTTCCTTTGGTCTTCCAGGTCGCACTTGGTCAACCACGCGTTCTTGGACACTCTTCTCTCTACCATCTGGTTCAACAATTATTGTCCTGTAAACTTTCTTTGCTGTAATCACAGGAAGTGGCTTAGTGACGAATTTCTTCAAATCATCACCCTCTCCATGCTTTTTGTGTTCAACTGTGGGAGTAAGAACATCTTTGGGCCAATAGTAAACAATAACATCTTCAGTTGATTCTGTTCCATCATCGCGCACGGCTTTCCTTGGCACAACCTTATAACCAACTGGTTCAACATGCTTGAACACAACATGTTCCTCAGGTTCGTCTTGTCTACCAGCAGGTGTATGTCCGATCCTCTTTACCATTCTTTCTTTCAATACACTGGAAACTTTTCTTGTAATCACCTTCACAGGCTCTCCATCCTCGGTCACATCAACAGCTTCTGGCTTTTCAATCTCCTTTGTTTCGAATACAGCAAAAGGTTCAATATACTCCGCCTCGTCAAAAACACCAGAGCTCCTATCCGGCTCACGACTTGCAGGCTTTACAATACGCTTTATTACTGGTGCAACAATTTCACTCGTCTCCTCAGGTTCAAGTGCAACAGCCTCGATTAGGCACTCGTTGCCATCAGCCAACACACGGCCTCGCTTCGATTGAGTCTTCTTATGACAAATAAATGATGGAATAACAGTGATCTTCCTGACGGTTCTTCCATCATCATCCTTTTCTTCTTCCACATGCTCTGGTTCGTCATCTTCGGGAATAGATTTCAATGGAGCAACGGTTTCAGACTTCTCCAACATCTGCTCAACACCATCAGGATGTAAAAGGATTCGAGTAACGTATACCCTTTCAATCAACCTGGGCATCTTGAAACGTTCTTCTTCAATAACAATAGAATCTTCCGGCTGTTTATCTTCCAAGCTAACCGAACTCTTTACGTAATCACCGAAAATATGATCGTACATCTTCACAGATGAAGACGGTTCATCTCGCTCGCGTTCAGAACTCTCTTCGATTCTTTCCTGTGCAGATTCCTCTGTTCCATCTGGAGCAAGAATAATGGTTCTAAAGATACGACGTTTTGTCAGGGTCCTCAGAGGTTTCACGCAGACTTTGCGGATAGTAACGCCATGTGAATCTTCTTCATGCTCAAGTTCAAAACGTTTATCAGCAAAGGTATGAGAAAGAACAGCATCACCATGGGTACTCGAAGGAAACAGCCCCTTAATCTCATCAGGAAATATCGTCATATCAGAAGAAGGAACTGGTACATTAATTTCTTCCATAACAGGACCAGTTCGATTTCCATCTGCATCATTAATGACAAATTTCACAGCCTTCCGTAGAACTGTTTCCGTAACAGACCTGCATATATACTGAACAACATTGTCACCCTCCCTTTTCTCTGTCACTTTTGGCTCGCCATCTTCTTTGCTTTCGATGATTTCAAAAGGCTTCACAGTCACAGTCTTCTCCACGACCTCCTCTTTACCATCGCTATCACGTGTCACCAATTTCACAACACGTCTGATGACTGGCGCTTCAACTTCCTGCGTTTCTTCTGGCTCGACTGCAGTTGTCTTCTCTGGTTCCTCTTTGCCATGCGGCAAGATTCGACGGCTTCTTTTGTCACCTTTTTCTTTCGTATCACAAATGCCGGGCTTCGATGGATTGTTTTCTTTACTCGGCCCAGTCTATCTTTGACTTCCTCAACCTTTTCTCGCTCCTCAACCTCATCTTCAGGCTCGGGCTGCATAGGAGAGACAGTTTCCGATGTTTCTAGCACTCTCTCTGTTCCATCAGTCTGTCTGAGGATACGTGTTACATACACCCTTTCGACTTGCCTGGGCTCTTTCAAAGGCACAAAGTCCACTCGTGAATCTGGCTGGCTGGGCACTGCAACAAACTGTGGCTCTTCAGGTTTGCCAGGCTCTCGTATCTCACCCTCGACAAGCTCAAACACTTCAGCAGGGCGTTCTTCAGCTTCTTCAACTGGAACCTCCTCCTCAACTTCTTGTTTTGTTCCATCCGGCAAACGTATAATTCTCCTCACAATCCTCTTTCTAACTGTTATCGTCTTACGCACAACACGGCCATCTTCTTCAACGGGTTCCTCTGGCTCCTCTACAGCTGGATATGACGGCTGTTCGGGCTCGTAAGGCAACGATTCTTCGGTTGCTACTTCCATTGGCACGACGACTTCTTCCGGCTTTGGCACAACTTCTTTCTGCTCTGGTTCTTCTGGTTTGCTAGGCTCTGCTACCTCACGCTCGACCAGCTCGAGTACCTCAGCAGGACGTTCTTCAGCTTCAGTAACTGGAACCTCCTCCTCAACCTCTTGCTTTGTTCCATCCGGCAAATATATGATTCTCCTGACAATCCTCTTTCTAACTGTTATTGTCTTGCGTACAACACGGCCATCTTCATCAACGACTTCCACTGGCTCGTAAGGCAACGACTCCTCTGCTGCTACTTCCATTGGTACAACAACGACCTCTTCTTTCTTTGGCACTTCTTCCTTCGGTGCTGGTTGTTCTGGTGCGTCAGGCTCTTGCCTCTCCACCACTCTTTCTTGCACACTTTCTTCTGTTCCATCAGGTGCAATAATGATTGTTCGGTACACTTTTCTCCTCGTCAGCATTGGCACAGGTTTAGTAGTAATTCTTCTCACTACTTGACCTCGTCTGTCTTTCACCTCCTCCACTGTAGGCTCCTTTGCATCGTCTGGCATGGTGAAATCAGGTTCTTCTGTCACATGCACAGTGCCATCTCCATGTCTCACAGTTTTGCGCACAATCCTGTAGCTGACCGGCTCGACAGGCTTGATAGCCTCTTCCTCTACAGGTCCTTCTTGTTTGCCATCAGGCTTCTTCGTAACTTTCTTCCTGATGTTTTGCTGTCTCGTCTCGACTAGCTTCCTCTTCACGATGCGCACGTTCTTGCCTTTCTCCCTTTTCTCTGTCACTTTTGGCTCGCCATCTTCTTTGCTTTCGATGATTTCAAAAGGCTTCACAGTCACAGTCTTCTCCACGACCTCCTCTTTACCATCGCTATCACGTGTCACCAATTTCACAACACGTCTGATGACTGGCGCTTCAACTTCCTGCGTTTCTTCTGGCTCGACTGCAGTTGTCTTCTCTGGTTCCTCTTTGCCATGCGGCAAGATTCGACGGCTTTCTTTTGTCACCTTTTTCTTTCGTATCACAAATGCCGGGCTTCGATGGATTGTTTTCTTTACTCGGCCCAGTCTATCTTTGACTTCCTCAACCTTTTCTCGCTCCTCAACCTCATCTTCAGGCTCGGGCTGCATAGGAGAGACAGTTTCCGATGTTTCTAGCACTCTCTCTGTTCCATCAGTCTGTCTGAGGATACGTGTTACATACACCCTTTCGACTTGCCTGGGCTCTTTCAAAGGCACAAAGTCCACTCGTGAATCTGGCTGGCTGGGCACTGCAACAAACTGTGGCTCTTCAGGTTTGCCAGGCTCTCGTATCTCACCCTCGACAAGCTCAAACACTTCAGCAGGGCGTTCTTCAGCTTCTTCAACTGGAACCTCCTCCTCAACTTCTTGTTTTGTTCCATCCGGCAAACGTATAATTCTCCTCACAATCCTCTTTCTAACTGTTATCGTCTTACGCACAACACGGCCATCTTCTTCAACGGGTTCCTCTGGCTCCTCTACAGCTGGATATGACGGCTGTTCGGGCTCGTAAGGCAACGATTCTTCGGTTGCTACTTCCATTGGCACGACGACTTCTTCCGGCTTTGGCACAACTTCTTTCTGCTCTGGTTCTTCTGGTTTGCTAGGCTCTGCTACCTCACGCTCGACCAGCTCGAGTACCTCAGCAGGACGTTCTTCAGCTTCAGTAACTGGAACCTCCTCCTCAACCTCTTGCTTTGTTCCATCCGGCAAATATATGATTCTCCTGACAATCCTCTTTCTAACTGTTATTGTCTTGCGTACAACACGGCCATCTTCATCAACGACTTCCACTGGCTCGTAAGGCAACGACTCCTCTGCTGCTACTTCCATTGGTACAACAACGACCTCTTCTTTCTTTGGCACTTCTTCCTTCGGTGCTGGTTGTTCTGGTGCGTCAGGCTCTTGCCTCTCCACCACTCTTTCTTGCACACTTTCTTCTGTTCCATCAGGTGCAATAATGATTGTTCGGTACACTTTTCTCCTCGTCAGCATTGGCACAGGTTTAGTAGTAATTCTTCTCACTACTTGACCTCGTCTGTCTTTCACCTCCTCCACTGTAGGCTCCTTTGCATCGTCTGGCATGGTGAAATCAGGTTCTTCTGTCACATGCACAGTGCCATCTCCATGTCTCACAGTTTTGCGCACAATCCTGTAGCTGACCGGCTCGACAGGCTTGATAGCCTCTTCCTCTACAGGTCCTTCTTGTTTGCCATCAGGCTTCTTCGTAACTTTCTTCCTGATGTTTTGCTGTCTCGTCTCGACTAGCTTCCTCTTCACGATGCGCACGTTCTTGCCTTTCTCCCTTTTCTCTGTCACTTTTGGCTCGCCATCTTCTTTGCTTTCGATGATTTCAAAAGGCTTCACAGTCACAGTCTTCTCCACGACCTCCTCTTTACCATCGCTATCACGTGTCACCAATTTCACAACACGTCTGATGACTGGCGCTTCAACTTCCTGCGTTTCTTCTGGCTCGACTGCAGTTGTCTTCTCTGGTTCCTCTTTGCCATGCGGCAAGATTCGACGGCTTTCTTTTGTCACCTTTTTCTTTCGTATCACAAATGCCGGGCTTCGATGGATTGTTTTCTTTACTCGGCCCAGTCTATCTTTGACTTCCTCAACCTTTTCTCGCTCCTCAACCTCATCTTCAGGCTCGGGCTGCATAGGAGAGACAGTTTCCGATGTTTCTAGCACTCTCTCTGTTCCATCAGTCTGTCTGAGGATACGTGTTACATACACCCTTTCGACTTGCCTGGGCTCTTTCAAAGGCACAAAGTCCACTCGTGAATCTGGCTGGCTGGGCACTGCAACAAACTGTGGCTCTTCAGGTTTGCCAGGCTCTCGTATCTCACCCTCGACAAGCTCAAACACTTCAGCAGGGCGTTCTTCAGCTTCTTCAACTGGAACCTCCTCCTCAACTTCTTGTTTTGTTCCATCCGGCAAACGTATAATTCTCCTCACAATCCTCTTTCTAACTGTTATCGTCTTACGCACAACACGGCCATCTTCTTCAACGGGTTCCTCTGGCTCCTCTACAGCTGGATATGACGGCTGTTCGGGCTCGTAAGGCAACGATTCTTCGGTTGCTACTTCCATTGGCACGACGACTTCTTCCGGCTTTGGCACAACTTCTTTCTGCTCTGGTTCTTCTGGTTTGCTAGGCTCTGCTACCTCACGCTCGACCAGCTCGAGTACCTCAGCAGGACGTTCTTCAGCTTCAGTAACTGGAACCTCCTCCTCAACCTCTTGCTTTGTTCCATCCGGCAAATATATGATTCTCCTGACAATCCTCTTTCTAACTGTTATTGTCTTGCGTACAACACGGCCATCTTCATCAACGACTTCCACTGGCTCGTAAGGCAACGACTCCTCTGCTGCTACTTCCATTGGTACAACAACGACCTCTTCTTTCTTTGGCACTTCTTCCTTCGGTGCTGGTTGTTCTGGTGCGTCAGGCTCTTGCCTCTCCACCACTCTTTCTTGCACACTTTCTTCTGTTCCATCAGGTGCAATAATGATTGTTCGGTACACTTTTCTCCTCGTCAGCATTGGCACAGGTTTAGTAGTAATTCTTCTCACTACTTGACCTCGTCTGTCTTTCACCTCCTCCACTGTAGGCTCCTTTGCATCGTCTGGCATGGTGAAATCAGGTTCTTCTGTCACATGCACAGTGCCATCTCCATGTCTCACAGTTTTGCGCACAATCCTGTAGCTGACCGGCTCGACAGGCTTGATAGCCTCTTCCTCTACAGGTCCTTCTTGTTTGCCATCAGGCTTCTTCGTAACTTTCTTCCTGATGTTTTGCTGTCTCGTCTCGACTAGCTTCCTCTTCACGATGCGCACGTTCTTGCCTTTCTCCCTTTTCTCTGTCACTTTTGGCTCGCCATCTTCTTTGCTTTCGATGATTTCAAAAGGCTTCACAGTCACAGTCTTCTCCACGACCTCCTCTTTACCATCGCTATCACGTGTCACCAATTTCACAACACGTCTGATGACTGGCGCTTCAACTTCCTGCGTTTCTTCTGGCTCGACTGCAGTTGTCTTCTCTGGTTCCTCTTTGCCATGCGGCAAGATTCGACGGCTTTCTTTTGTCACCTTTTTCTTTCGTATCACAAATGCCGGGCTTCGATGGATTGTTTTCTTTACTCGGCCCAGTCTATCTTTGACTTCCTCAACCTTTTCTCGCTCCTCAACCTCATCTTCAGGCTCGGGCTGCATAGGAGAGACAGTTTCCGATGTTTCTAGCACTCTCTCTGTTCCATCAGTCTGTCTGAGGATACGTGTTACATACACCCTTTCGACTTGCCTGGGCTCTTTCAAAGGCACAAAGTCCACTCGTGAATCTGGCTGGCTGGGCACTGCAACAAACTGTGGCTCTTCAGGTTTGCCAGGCTCTCGTATCTCACCCTCGACAAGCTCAAACACTTCAGCAGGGCGTTCTTCAGCTTCTTCAACTGGAACCTCCTCCTCAACTTCTTGTTTTGTTCCATCCGGCAAACGTATAATTCTCCTCACAATCCTCTTTCTAACTGTTATCGTCTTACGCACAACACGGCCATCTTCTTCAACGGGTTCCTCTGGCTCCTCTACAGCTGGATATGACGGCTGTTCGGGCTCGTAAGGCAACGATTCTTCGGTTGCTACTTCCATTGGCACGACGACTTCTTCCGGCTTTGGCACAACTTCTTTCTGCTCTGGTTCTTCTGGTTTGCTAGGCTCTGCTACCTCACGCTCGACCAGCTCGAGTACCTCAGCAGGACGTTCTTCAGCTTCAGTAACTGGAACCTCCTCCTCAACCTCTTGCTTTGTTCCATCCGGCAAATATATGATTCTCCTGACAATCCTCTTTCTAACTGTTATTGTCTTGCGTACAACACGGCCATCTTCATCAACGACTTCCACTGGCTCGTAAGGCAACGACTCCTCTGCTGCTACTTCCATTGGTACAACAACGACCTCTTCTTTCTTTGGCACTTCTTCCTTCGGTGCTGGTTGTTCTGGTGCGTCAGGCTCTTGCCTCTCCACCACTCTTTCTTGCACACTTTCTTCTGTTCCATCAGGTGCAATAATGATTGTTCGGTACACTTTTCTCCTCGTCAGCATTGGCACAGGTTTAGTAGTAATTCTTCTCACTACTTGACCTCGTCTGTCTTTCACCTCCTCCACTGTAGGCTCCTTTGCATCGTCTGGCATGGTGAAATCAGGTTCTTCTGTCACATGCACAGTGCCATCTCCATGTCTCACAGTTTTGCGCACAATCCTGTAGCTGACCGGCTCGACAGGCTTGATAGCCTCTTCCTCTACAGGTCCTTCTTGTTTGCCATCAGGCTTCTTCGTAACTTTCTTCCTGATGTTTTGCTGTCTCGTCTCGACTAGCTTCCTCTTCACGATGCGCACGTTCTTGCCTTTCTCCCTTTTCTCTGTCACTTTTGGCTCGCCATCTTCTTTGCTTTCGATGATTTCAAAAGGCTTCACAGTCACAGTCTTCTCCACGACCTCCTCTTTACCATCGCTATCACGTGTCACCAATTTCACAACACGTCTGATGACTGGCGCTTCAACTTCCTGCGTTTCTTCTGGCTCGACTGCAGTTGTCTTCTCTGGTTCCTCTTTGCCATGCGGCAAGATTCGACGGCTTTCTTTTGTCACCTTTTTCTTTCGTATCACAAATGCCGGGCTTCGATGGATTGTTTTCTTTACTCGGCCCAGTCTATCTTTGACTTCCTCAACCTTTTCTCGCTCCTCAACCTCATCTTCAGGCTCGGGCTGCATAGGAGAGACAGTTTCCGATGTTTCTAGCACTCTCTCTGTTCCATCAGTCTGTCTGAGGATACGTGTTACATACACCCTTTCGACTTGCCTGGGCTCTTTCAAAGGCACAAAGTCCACTCGTGAATCTGGCTGGCTGGGCACTGCAACAAACTGTGGCTCTTCAGGTTTGCCAGGCTCTCGTATCTCACCCTCGACAAGCTCAAACACTTCAGCAGGGCGTTCTTCAGCTTCTTCAACTGGAACCTCCTCCTCAACTTCTTGTTTTGTTCCATCCGGCAAACGTATAATTCTCCTCACAATCCTCTTTCTAACTGTTATCGTCTTACGCACAACACGGCCATCTTCTTCAACGGGTTCCTCTGGCTCCTCTACAGCTGGATATGACGGCTGTTCGGGCTCGTAAGGCAACGATTCTTCGGTTGCTACTTCCATTGGCACGACGACTTCTTCCGGCTTTGGCACAACTTCTTTCTGCTCTGGTTCTTCTGGTTTGCTAGGCTCTGCTACCTCACGCTCGACCAGCTCGAGTACCTCAGCAGGACGTTCTTCAGCTTCAGTAACTGGAACCTCCTCCTCAACCTCTTGCTTTGTTCCATCCGGCAAATATATGATTCTCCTGACAATCCTCTTTCTAACTGTTATTGTCTTGCGTACAACACGGCCATCTTCATCAACGACTTCCACTGGCTCGTAAGGCAACGACTCCTCTGCTGCTACTTCCATTGGTACAACAACGACCTCTTCTTTCTTTGGCACTTCTTCCTTCGGTGCTGGTTGTTCTGGTGCGTCAGGCTCTTGCCTCTCCACCACTCTTTCTTGCACACTTTCTTCTGTTCCATCAGGTGCAATAATGATTGTTCGGTACACTTTTCTCCTCGTCAGCATTGGCACAGGTTTAGTAGTAATTCTTCTCACTACTTGACCTCGTCTGTCTTTCACCTCCTCCACTGTAGGCTCCTTTGCATCGTCTGGCATGGTGAAATCAGGTTCTTCTGTCACATGCACAGTGCCATCTCCATGTCTCACAGTTTTGCGCACAATCCTGTAGCTGACCGGCTCGACAGGCTTGATAGCCTCTTCCTCTACAGGTCCTTCTTGTTTGCCATCAGGCTTCTTCGTAACTTTCTTCCTGATGTTTTGCTGTCTCGTCTCGACTAGCTTCCTCTTCACGATGCGCACGTTCTTGCCTTTCTCCCTTTTCTCTGTCACTTTTGGCTCGCCATCTTCTTTGCTTTCGATGATTTCAAAAGGCTTCACAGTCACAGTCTTCTCCACGACCTCCTCTTTACCATCGCTATCACGTGTCACCAATTTCACAACACGTCTGATGACTGGCGCTTCAACTTCCTGCGTTTCTTCTGGCTCGACTGCAGTTGTCTTCTCTGGTTCCTCTTTGCCATGCGGCAAGATTCGACGGCTTTCTTTTGTCACCTTTTTCTTTCGTATCACAAATGCCGGGCTTCGATGGATTGTTTTCTTTACTCGGCCCAGTCTATCTTTGACTTCCTCAACCTTTTCTCGCTCCTCAACCTCATCTTCAGGCTCGGGCTGCATAGGAGAGACAGTTTCCGATGTTTCTAGCACTCTCTCTGTTCCATCAGTCTGTCTGAGGATACGTGTTACATACACCCTTTCGACTTGCCTGGGCTCTTTCAAAGGCACAAAGTCCACTCGTGAATCTGGCTGGCTGGGCACTGCAACAAACTGTGGCTCTTCAGGTTTGCCAGGCTCTCGTATCTCACCCTCGACAAGCTCAAACACTTCAGCAGGGCGTTCTTCAGCTTCTTCAACTGGAACCTCCTCCTCAACTTCTTGTTTTGTTCCATCCGGCAAACGTATAATTCTCCTCACAATCCTCTTTCTAACTGTTATCGTCTTACGCACAACACGGCCATCTTCTTCAACGGGTTCCTCTGGCTCCTCTACAGCTGGATATGACGGCTGTTCAGGCTCGTAAGGCAACGATTCTTCGGTTGCTACTTCCATTGGCACGACGACTTCTTCCGGCTTTGGCACAACTTCTTTCTGCTCTGGTTCTTCTGGTTTGCTAGGCTCTGCTACCTCACGCTCGACCAGCTCGAGTACCTCAGCAGGACGTTCTTCAGCTTCAG